>JAZFAV010000008.1:18767500-18978479 GCA_037954035.1 Rosalia funebris
TATTACGCAATGATGTTATACTGTATAAGTATAAATAAAATTTAACTGTGATGCTATATAAGGGCATGATTCCTTTTCATATACAAATAATATATTCTGTTGTATTATAAACACTAACAAAAATTATCGTTAGCACATTTTAAATAAGTGTGATTTATCTCTACAACTCAACAGCTCCATCTTCGGTGAAGCATAAAAAAATTACAGATTAATTTCTTAAATTGATTTAAAGTCTGATAAGTCTGATTAAATTTATTAGTGAATAAGCCGTCTAAATATTTTCATATAGATAGAGGTATTCTCACGTATATACACCTTACACAAATAATATATTTAAAGGGTATTCATACGAGTATGTGTGAAGCACTATATGCATATAGTTTTCAGAGATTCTGTATATAATTTAAAGGTTCAATTAACATTAAAATATATGCAACAATTTAAAACTCCGAAGAAAGTACGTATGTGTATCATGGCAATTCAAAACTCGCGCTCCATTTGAGATACCAATGATGAGGATACCAAGAGGACTCGGTAGTTGGGCCCCTTATTTGTTCTATATGTCAATATTATGAAATATTTTTTGGTCCATTATGGACCTTCAAGAAAGAATGTAATGGTGTATGTTCAATCGATTCGCCTGAAATATAGGTAATAATAAATTAATTTTATGGAATAAAATATGCTATTGGTGTCAAACTGGTAACGCCCTTTATTGATTAAAAGCATAATTAACTCGAAAATCAATTCAGTATTTATTATTATTATTATTATTATTATTCAGTATTATTACACTATGACATTAGAAATAATTAGTAATCAACATGTTATGAAAATTACTATACTGTGAATATTTGACCTTGAAAATTAATCTTAATGAGCAATCTAGTGAGAAAGGTAAAGTAATGTTTTAAATACATAAGAATACAGAATAAAATAAATAGTTATATTTTGTATAGTTTTTCTCATTCAACAAGTTTGTGGATATATAGAATTCTTGCTAAGAAATATCAACAGTTTTTGAAAACATTATTTTTATATTTAATGTTAGCTTAGTGTGATTCTGTGTATGAATTCCATTTTATTTTAGTCTATTTTGTTCATAGGTCTATTCCATTTAAAATGTGCATAAAATGACAACTCTCACTGGACATTTAAAAGTGGCTTGTAGGTATACTAAAAATCCCTGTCTGGACAAATATTCTGTAAATTTATATTTAATTGCACATCGGTATTTTAATATTTACTCATGGATCATTTCCAAAATATATATTTAATTTTGATTTAACTTAAAATTAATAAAACTCTAAAATTATTGTTAATTCACTGATTTGTTATTTTATTTCCATTTTTCTCCATATTTTGAATACATTTTTCAATTTTAGAAATTGTATACCAAGATGAATAAAAAGGACTTTATAATTATGGACACACCATAAATGTAAAGTCTAGACAAATGTACTACAAATTTATATTTAATTTAACACCGGAATTTAGTCTGTCTAACATTATACTTAATATACAGGGTGATTCTAAATTATGTAGCCAAAATGTAACAGCAGCAATTATAGGTCGAAATAGACTGGTTTTACTAAATTTGCCTATATAGAAAAATGCGACCCTAAGACGTTACATCCCTTTAAATTTAAAAGAAAAAAATATTCTAATGTAAATTATTTTCTAAATATATTTTTTTTATTTGTTGCACGATTAGTGCTAGTTAGATATACTACAATATTGCAAGATAAATATTATTAGAGTATATCAAAAGGATGAGATAATTGTGAAGTAGTCGCCTTTTATTTTACTCTATATTTTCAATTTTGACTTTAAAGCACTGTAACTTTCTAAGAATGTATGACATTCTATGTTTTTAAATTTTGTCAAGTCGGCGCATTTAGACTTTTAGTTATTGTTTTACCGCTCCGGTTCTAAAAATTATCACCCTTTACATTTATTTACTTTTGTTTAACTTAAAATTAGTAAAACTTACAACAAATAAATAATAAATGAATATAATTTATAATAAATAAATAAATATAATTTTATATTTATTTCACATATTCGTTTTATTAAAATTCTTGTATAATTCTTAAGTTCTTAGTATTCTCCATTATATTATTGAGTAAACTGTTTTTTCTTTTTTGCTTTAGATGTACTCACCTAATATTATAGTATATTACACAATTCTCACAAGCGCAGAATACCTCACATATAATGTCCAATAATAACCAAAATACAGCGTACTTATTTCATTCACGACTTTTCAAAGAAACCAAAAACTGAAATCAACGCCCGTTTACAGCAGTAGCCTACACTTAACTGACATTAAACTTGATGCCATTTAAAAGGTAATTTGCTAGGTATCGGAAAAAATGCTAGCGAACTGAAAGTGGCGACAGGTGGGAGAAAATCGCTCGCTGAAAGCAACGCAGCATATATACCATGTAGCAGGTAGAATTGTTATTGTAGCCCAGGAAGTTAATGAATTATTCGAGGACAATTAATTTATACCGCTAGACATTGATTAAAATCCACATTAAGATGGTAAAGTAAAAGTTACGGTCATCAACAAATTTTCATCATTTTATATGTTGTTTTCAACTCATTTTGTTTTTAAATATACTGTGTGTAAAGCTTTAAGAAGTCATTGCTAAAATAGGAAGTGTACATTAAAATATGTAGATCTATTAAGTCATTTTTTTAATTTATAATTCACTTTCTTCACCAACTTTTCTTCAAATATCAACCAATAATATCCAATCGATATACTTCCACCGTTAACACCTTTGGGGTAATATTTATCCCTTTAAAAATGTATAATATATATATATATATATATATATATATATATATATATATATATATATATATATATATATTTCTTTTTATCGCCTAAAATGGTTTTTACAGCAGATTTAGATAGATCGCAGGCATGTCCAAGTTGATAACATTTTTGTTATGTTCTCCTTACCGTAGTTTTATAGTGTTGTAATAAATTGTATAAAATTAAACTAGAAAATGTCCGAAACTTCAACCGAAGTACACTTTTGGCCCATAATGGGTAGGTGACTCAGATTGCTACAAACCAAAAATATACTGATATGATTTATCTTCGTCACGGGATGAAACTCTTATGGTGTAGAAATTAACAAGTGAACAAACACAGTATGATGTGCCACAGAAACATCTTTATGGTCATTGTTATTTCATTTCTCATGCTGTTTTGACGAGGGACGGAAATTACGCTCTTCCTGGATCCGGGGATAAAACGCATCGTCCTTGGGACAGCTGCTGGAAAAACAACACGAAAATCAAACCAAGGATGTATTGAGTATCATATTCTCGGTTGATAATCGACAAATTGTGTCGGGTTCTCGGGACAAAATTACTAAATTATGGAATAGTTTAACTGAATGCAAATATACAATTCAATATGATGGTAATTCTGGTTGGATGTTATGTGTAAGATTTTTCCCAATCGGTACCTGCCCAACACTCAATGCATAAGAGATACGGTACATTTATATATTACTTCATCCATTTTTCTCATTCCTCTGATTTTCTAATCTTTGATACAATATGTAGCATCTACAGAAAGCCAAACATGATTTATTGGTTGGTCGTTTTGTTAATAGTTTGCCATTTATTAAATTCACTAGTTCTTTACTTTCTTCTGAAAGATAGTCAATCGTCATTTTCATCATAATATGATGGATACAATCTTCTCTATTTATTAGGTATATATTATACATAGCAATCATTTTCCGTCAAACAGACTGAAGATATTTTTATGTGCCTTTTTATCTTTTGTTCTTTTTTTTTGTAAAGATTTTACTTCCATCTTTGAATAAATTGCTATTATCTCTTCCAGCTTAAAAACCGATATGCTTCAATATAAGAGCTTAAGACGATGCCAGGATTATTATTAAAGGTTTTGTATAACCCTTATGTGTTCAAATACTCATTTTCTACACAAAAATTATTGAATTCAAAAATTAAAATCCTTTAAATATACAATTTTACTTTTCAACACTCAACTGTACCAGAGCGGAAAAGTAATGTAATGAAAAGAGTCTAAATAAAAATGGAAAAAAAAATATTTAGCGTTTATTTTTCATTTTTGGGCCTAAAAACCAAAAAAAAAATGTTTTCAAAAAATGTCTGTGTGTGTGTGTCATTGTCGTTGTCGTCGATATTTTAAAAATTCCTTGTTAGGAATTATTATAACTCAACTAAACCGTGTCGGATCGATCGGGTTTTAACTGATTCTGATCGGGGACGTCTCCCAGACGACACCTATTGATTTTAAACTGGATAGAATATACTCTACCATGTTCATGAGTCATTAAAAAGCACAATGGTTGACTATCTGAGAATTGTTTTTGTTAGCCCGATCACTCAATTAAATCGTGTGGGATCAATCGGGTTTCAACTGATTCTGATTAAGAACGTCTACCAAACGACATCTATTGATTTTGAGGTAGATAAGATACACCCCACCCTGTCAATGGGTCATGAGAAAGCACGATGGTGGATTATTTGAAAAAAGTAAAACTGTCGCATAAAACAGATATTCTACATTTATGTGTCACATCAATGTAGAGACAGATATGTTTCTACTGCAGAAAGTCCTTTACTTTTTTAAATAATCGTGCTTTCTATGACCTTGAGGGTGGGTGTATATCTATTTTTGGCGATTATACTTTTTTCAGAATTCTGATAAAAACAAATAATCACATATTATAAACAATCATTAAGTATTATTGGCAAAAAATAATGACAAGTAGGTTGTAACTGTGGTTACTTGGAACATAGGTAGTTGTTAATAAGAGATTGTTTATCGAAAGTCAAGAAAAGTTTAAGGTAAGTTATAAATTTTTGAGAAAAAGAAATTTGATGAGAAAAATTAGTGGTATAGATTCTGATAAAGTGCTTTCGGATGCCTAAGAGGCTGAATAATCAACGCGAATTTCCAATGGGAATGTCAAAATATATATTTAATAACAATTTTAAATCAGAGAGATATAATGAAAGATCCAAAAAAAAAACCAAGATTTTAACAAAACGTGACAACGAAAAATTCTTGCCGATGATTAAAATTACTTACTGAAGGTAAGCCTGATAATATTGTGTAAAGTCTTATAAATATGTATAAGGACATAAAATCGAGTAGTCAAAAACCTAAATACTAATTAGTTTATATTTACTTGAAGATTGTAGTTGCAATATATCTAACCTATAGTAGAGGACAATTTACTAATGTAAATGCTAATTATATCTTTATAATATGTAGGAAATTTGATAAAAAATGATGACACCTAAGACAAACACAAGTCAATCTGAACAATTCATAATTGCTGAAAGTAAAATAGGTGGTATACATTTAATGAATGTATTTCGAAAATATTCCAGTTTGCGACCAAAGTCTGCTGAACATCTGTTATTTATTATTTATAAAACTGGTAAATGTTTTATGTAACCTTTAATCCCTTGAATTTCCGATATCTATATTACTCATATATCGGCAATTCAAGGATGGTTATTTTTTGGAGGTCTTCCGGTATATTATTGATTGAACTTGATGGTTGGAAAAGTACCAAGCTGTTGAGGAAGACATGTAAAATTATTTGAAGAATAAAGTAAAAATAGCTAGAAAAAATGTTGTGTAACATCGGAAGTCAGTTGCAGATTAACAGATTCTTGATGTGGAACTAGCTACAACTTATTACTTCAAGAATAATTGTCGAATTTATTTTAAAAAATTGGTACGTCTGTAGTTAACACTTCTAACATGGAAAGTCGTTATTATTTATAGTAAATGAAATTTATTTATTCACGTTATTCAGTGACAACTTGAATACATAAATAAGTTAGAAAATAATATTTGCTAGTGAGAAAATATTTTTGCACTAGCAAATATAAAATCTAATATCTAATTATAATATAGCCAACATAACATAAATCAAAATGTAGCTCTCATGGTGTTTAGTTTTCTGAAACATACTGAAATATTATTTATCAAAACGGCATCCTAAATGCCCTTATTAAATCACTTTATAATAATTATCTTAGGTACCTATATGAATGTAAGTTTTGTGAGATATATTGGATCTATTTTGACATTTAGTTTTATTGGTAGGCATGAGATATTTATCAAATACTTCTGTTATACGTACTATCCATCTAAATAAAATCGCTTTTGTGAAATAGCAACATCAGTAGTATAGCAAAGCCGGTTTCAGCTCACCCTCGGATTTGTCCGCGGACATTTGATGCGGATGGCATATAGTCATTGTTGATCTGAAGAACTCTTGACGCAGGTATAAGACAGGTATGTACAGGTTACAGGTATAAAACAGGTCTGTACCGGTTTAAAACAGGTATGGTAAACTATTTAATGACATCTTGTTTTTTTCCTAATACCACCATATCTGTTTTAAACCGGTACAGACCTGTTCTATACCTGCGTCAAGAGTTCTTCAGATCAACAATGACCACATGCCATCCGCATCAAATGTCCGCGGACAAATCCGAGGGTGAGCTCAAACCGGCTTTGCTATACTACTAACATCTAATAATACAATATAGCCAACATAATATAAATCAAAAAGCCAACATAATATAGTGATTTTAGAAAAAAGTATACATGTATATTATTTTATATATGAGAAAATGTATATAGGGTCCCACAATAACTTCTGGCATATACATACCTTAGGCACTAGGTAATACAAAAAAATAAATAAAGCAACCAGGAACTAAGAAAAGAGATAATATGTAATACCCTCAACATTACATACAGTGAACAGGCCGTGGTAGGTCGTTTCACGTTCATAAAGGGAAAATTTAATTCACCGCCTATTCACGTGGTGAACCTTTGATAGTAGTCAAAAATACAAGTCCTTAACTAATTTTAACATACCAGCAATTTTACGTTGACAGTCTTAAGTCTATGTTTTAAAATGCGAGAAGAAGTGTCTCTTTCTTTTCACAAAAAAATGTAACGCTACGAAAATAAGGGCGCCGCGTAAGTACTTCACTTTGATGTAGCTACTTTAACTCCGTAAGTACTATCAAATGAGACACTAACTTCATTTTCGACATGTCAAGAGACAAAGCTATCGCGATTAGTGAAAGAAAGGGAGAGGGATTAGAGTAGAGCAATAGTTGAAAGAACACGGAATATCAACGTCAACTGAGCTAGCTGTATTCGTCCTGAACCTAACAATTTATTGACCGGGCCCAGTGATATTCTGTTGTAGGTGACATGAGGTTTCTTATTTGTTTTTATTGGATTGCTTTATAATTTAGATCTCTGGTTGTGGTGCATTATTGCTAAAATTAGGCCAGAAACTATTCTGAATATATACATTAGAAAACATAATGTGCTAATTGTTTAATATCAATGTTTTTTAGCAATCGTAATAATCGTTTAAAACTTTCAAACTTTAAAGTTTAACGTTTTAAACATATGGCAATTGTCCTCGACGTATTACAAAATACGAGGCATTTTTTATCTCAGATTTTGAAACAATGATTGTCTGCATTATTGACATCTTCAAGAACGATTTTGATGTTTGTGACATTAATACTAGTTCGGCAAATGTGATGAGAAATTTTACGTAAAATGGGGGTAAGTGGGAGATTTCAGATGTACAGAGAAACGTTTCATAATTAATATGATGTACAAGGGTAAAACGGAATAAAGTTTATTAAAAATTAAAAATAGTCTTCATCCAACCGAATCTAATTCCCAAAAATCTGCAATTAACAATTACTTTAAAATAAAATTTCAAATCAATGTGTGTTACTTAACTATAACAAAATAAGTTAACATGTAAAATATTTTATTGGTTTAATTTTTTATATTTTGCTTCTTCCATTTGTAATTCACAATAATATTTCTTATATCTTTAATTTGAATATGTTTTGATGTTGACTGTGAAAAACAGAGATGATATTGATTACAGAGCATTTGCGTGATTATATGTTTGTATGTAAGTTCAATATTGTGGTATGTAAGTTCAATAAACATTATTTAATATTATATTTAGAATATTATTATTATTATGTTATATGGGCTTGGGCCTCATCAGCATTGATCGCATGGGTAGTCCCTTGGCGATCCCCTTTTATACCGGTCATTATCCAAATATGTTATCCCATAAAAGGAGCAATTTAGGCACGTCCGTCGCCTTAAGCCTCGCCTCCTCTAGGATAACAGGGGTCCCTAATATAAGTTACCTCTTCTCCTCCGGTACGGGACAGGTGTAAAGAAGATGAATAGAGGTTTCCTCGTCTTCTGTACAGTATCTACAGGCCGGGCTGTCAGTCAGCCTCAGCTTGTGCTTATATGCAATCAGGCTACTATGGCGGCCCGTTATGATTCCCATCACGGTTCTGACTTTGTGCCTGTTCAATTTAATGAATTCTTGGGCTCATTTCTCAATCTATCAGTATTTGATGAAGAGGTTGGTTATTCGACAACCCGTTACTCCTCTCCATCTTTTATTGTGTTGGTCTCTTGCCCAGCCATTGATGCGGTATCTGATCAGATTCCGACTTATTCCCACTGCAGGTTCTGGTCCATGAAGGTTTTCCCTGGTCCCTAGTCTGGCAAGGTCATCTGTAATTAGATTTCCTTTAATGCCATTATACCCAGGTATCCATAAGAATTCCACCGGTCCCTTCCCTGTCAAGTGGTTCAATGCTTCATAACAATTATAGACCAGATTCGACATTGTCGTTGTTGAATTCAGGGCTGCCAATGCCGCCCTGCTATCCGAGCAGATACATACCTTCTCCTGTGTCCGATTTTGGTCGGCCCCCAGAACACCGTATGTAATTGCAACTAGTTCGGCCTGGAGTGTGGTAGTGTATTTGCCCAGGGGGAAGGCTTTACTTATCCCACCAATATTTGGAATAATTAATAAATTAATTTAATAAGAGGTTTTTACTGAAAACAATGTCAGAAACGTCATACTCCTTCCTGTTTATGAAGTCCTCCAGTCCCATCATATCACCGGCATACTGTATTGGGGATTACTTTCAAATAGTTTCCCTCGATTAGTTACTATTTAATCCTGATTATGATATAAAACAGGTTTCCTTTATATTCCATTCTGCTTTATCAAAGCGTCACATGACAAAACTAGGTGCATCGGACATAATGTCTCAAGACACTAAAACAGTTTTTATTACTTAATTATAATATCACATCACACATTTGCCGAAACATCAATAAAAATCGTTAAAATAATATTTCATGTTCCACAAATATGTAGCGTCATTCTTAAAGGTAATTATACTATACTGTATCGATATCAGTGAATAAGGAGTATATTTTTCAGACATACTTGACTAATAGTTATTAAAAGGCGTTATAGTTAAAGCCACAGATATAAATAAATACATTTATTTTTATTTATTTTAACTATAAATATAATTTTCATGCTCTTCTCAAGAAATGTATCTATATCTCACAAAAGGTCTTTGATAATATAAACATATATTAATAGAATAATATGATTAAGATGAAATCCCCCGTAAGGCAAATTAATTATGGTTTTATATATATATTGCTGGGGCAGTTCCCAGGGCAAAACTAGCAGAACCTACAATGGAATAGAGCTTACAAGGTTCCAATACCAGGAAGAGACGGTTAGGATGACGAAATTAGACCGAAATACGGCGAAATCTGGTTGAACCAAAATGGATCATTTTGGATGGATCCAAAAGCAGAGAAGGAGTGAGAGCTGGCTACTGTGAGCCCATAGCTCGGGATGAATATTACACCAGACTGGAGAAATACAATACAGTATTCCAAGCGGAAGCCCACGCGATATTTTATAGCGCGGAGAACTTCTGGAAAGGAACAAGAGAGGACAAACATTCTGGATGTGATCGGACAGCCAGACGGCACTAGCTGCCTTGGCTGCCGTAGAGCATAACTCCAGATTAGTGGGGGAAACAAAGGACTGCCTGAATAAGCTTTCCAGAAGAAGCAAACTCCACTTAACCTGGATACCTGGGCATTCCGGGTGGAAAGGGAATGAGAGAGCAGATAGACTGGCTAAGAAAGGAACCACACTATGTGGTCCTATCAAAAAACCAGTTGGAAAGCCTTACCAAGAAGGGTTAAACTTTCTGAGATCTCATTATGAAAATCAGCAAAGTAAGGAATGGCTGGAAACTCTCGGCTACCGCACCTCCAAAACTCTAATGGGGCTGGAAGTATAAAGATGGGCAAATGAGTTGAAAACATTCAACAAGGCCAAGACCAGGATTGCTGTAGAACTAATAACGAGACACGACAGCAGAGACACAGAATGTGCAAAGAGGAGTCCCCCACTTTGTGCCAGGTGTGACTTAGGGGAGGAGGAGACATCGATTCACTTCCTATGCATATGTCCTGCCAAATCACCTTATAGGATGACATGGCAAGACAAGCCGGAATTATTACCGGACGAAATCAGGGATCATCAGCTGCAGCATATCATCGGCTACAACTTAGGGGCGGGGTATTCTGCCGCATCTTGAGGAAGATAGTGGGACAGAGTACAAAAGCCAAGGTTAAGTGCTCGTATCCGTAAAGGCCCGCTAGATTAATAATAATAATAATAATACATTATACAATAAATCTCTAGGTGTGCATAAGATTCAATATTTAAATTATATATATAATTAAACATATTATTGGTATATTATAACACATATGCACTATAAAGTTTTCAAAACTGACATTTGAAAACAATTTCTGGCATATTAAAAAAATGTACCTTACAATACATATAATTATAATCTTCCATTGCATCAGTTTCATGATGCCTTTGGAGGGTAACTCCTTGAATATTTTTGCAGTTATCATAACCTGGTGCTTTCTTTATGCTGATATTATTTCTGATTGTGTTGATAACCGCAGTCAGTGTTACTGGCTTAATTATCGTGCTATCTGTGTTAGTAATTTTCAGTATGTCTTCTATGCCAATCAACTCATGGGACTAGAAAATATTTGCCAAATAGTAAGGAAATATTTTCCCTATTTCCTCATCTCGTCAAGCCAAGTTATTGATGCAAAAAATATTTGATTTCATCGAAATTAATAGGTATATTAGTATAAGGAATTCCATGTATGTACACCGAGATACATACATGAATACATACAGCTCAAATACATAACTTAAAAAATAAATTTTTTACATCATTACACAGTCCTTCTAAAAAATCAGGTAATTCAAAGTATTTCTACAAATTAAATAATAATAAAATTATGAATATTGTACGAAATTGTTGGTATTTACTTGCTGCAAACTATCTAACACATTTAAAAAAAATTAATACTATGTTTTGGTCTTCTCTCCACCGCAATATATTTCAATGGGTTTCCTTCCATTTCTGACGTATTTAAAATGTATTTTTCCTTAAATGTTTATTTAGTGCTATATATAAATTTGCGTCAATTATTTACCGTTACTTGCATCAAATTATCTAGAATTTTGGATTAAAACAAATAGGTATTTTACTAATCACTAAAATTTTGAACATTGAAACACGTTAAAGACTTCTATATTGTTGGAATATCCGCTTATCATAGTAGATTAGCTAGTGAGCCCACAACTATTTCTCCTCCTAATTACGTTTCAAATGATGTAGCACCTTTGTCGCACATGATACTAAGTTAGAATGAATATTAATTTTTTGTGTTTCATCATATTCGTCTTCAAGTTCATGAAGACTATTTATCAAATACCCCAATCGAATTATTATTTCTATTTTACTTTATAGTATTAAATAAGCTTAACCTCATCTGTTGAGGCTACTTCTTTGCTGGTGATTTGTGCAATTTCACAGGAAACCTAAGCAACTTTCGATACATATGTATAGTCATGGGCGTAGAATACAGGTAAACTAAGGTAAACTAACGTCACTAAACTGAAACCAAGAAGTGTAAAGAGTGCAATGACCTAAGAAGCTGATAGGTGCTATTGTCATATTTAATTCCTAAATTTCTTATATTCTACATTAATTCGGTAATATTAAATTTAATTGCAATTTATAATCAAAATTAAAAAGAAATGTTAGAATTTAATTGGATAATGCCTATCTGCGACACAGCGCATGTAAATTTATGTAATGTTTGTCAAATATAAAAAGATGAATAAATTTCGTTGTATTAAGTCCTCATTACGAAGATATTCTGCAAAAAATGGCAACGTCGTACTCCAATATTTGCAGGTGTTGTCGCCCTCTTTGTTTCTCTCATTTGAAGAATATTATTTAGTTCACTCATTTAGCCTGTCAAACTGTAATTCTATACAATAGCTGATGACCATTGGCGATACACAAGGGAAAAGTTTATTAGGGTTATATTAATTCAATATATATTCACAATACAACATAAGACTATTTAGTTAATTTAACGATATGTGATTTTGTTATTATTTAAATCATAGTAGATGGAATAAAAGCAGAACTATTGAAGGGAATGGGCGAAGAAGGAATGGCGTTATTACAAAGTATATTAAATAGAGCATGGGTAACACATACAGTACCTAAGGAATGGAGAATTGCAATAATAGTACCTATTTTCAAAAAAGGGAACCAGAAAGACTGTGCAAATTATCGTGGGGTATCGCTACTATGCACATCATGCAAGGTATATGAAATGATATTGGAAGAAAGATTAAGGAGGGAAGTAGATGGACAGTTGCATGGAGCACAAAGTGGTTTCAGGTCCGGTTACTGCACACAAGATCATATATTTACATTAAGAAATATAATAGAGAGAATGCTTCCTTATAACAAAGAAATATATATATATATATATATATATATATATATATATATATATATATATATATATATATATATATATATATATATATATACATATATATATATATATATATATGTTGTGTGGACCTGAAAAAAGCATTCGATAAGGTGGTGAGAGAGAAAATATGGGACATATTAGAGAAAAATGGTACAGCAAAAGAATTTATAGAAGCTGTAAAATCATTATACAGTAAAACGGAAAATATAGTAAGGAAGGACAATATGGAAACCAAAACATTCAGAACCACACAAGGAGTGAGACAGGGGGGAAATCTTAGCCCACTGCTCTTTAGCATTTTCATGAATGAAATAATAACAAAAGTAAGCAGAGAAAGTAAGAAGGTGGCGGTAGGATACTATAAAATGAAGTCAGTAGAAGTGAGCGAATGTGTGTTTGTAGACGATATTGCAATAGTGGCAGACACGGAAACAAAGTTACAATTTAATGTGGATCTATGGGTGAAAGAGTTGGACAAACAGGGAATGAAAGTAAATGTAAGTAAGACAAAGGTAGTAGTTATAAGCAATAATAATGAGCGAGAAATGAATATAAAAATAAATAATCAGATAGTGGAACAAGTAAAAAGCCTAAAGTACTTAGGAGTAACCATAGAGGAAGGAGGAAAGCAAGATGAAGAAATAAATAATAGAATAACAACAGCGACAAAGATTTTTCATAGTATGAAAAGGGGGTTCATTAGTAAAGCAGAAATTACCAATAAAAAAAAACAAAAATGTCAATTTATAAAACTATATATTTGCCGACGCTACTGTATGGATGCGAAACATGGGTGTTGATAGAGAGGCAACTTAAAAAGATACAGGTATTAGAAATAAAGTATCTCAGAAAAGTAGCAAATGTTACGATAATGGATAATATAAGAAATGAAGAAATAAAGAAAAGATTTGATAGCGAAAGTATCGAGAAGGTCATAGAGAGGGCTCAGCTGAGGTAGTGGGGGCACATGATAATATTGAGCGAAGAAAGACAAGTAAGAAAAATATGGGAAGCAAAAGCCATTGGAAAGAGAAAGAAAGGTAGACCAAGGTTGACGTGGGACGGAGAAGTGGCGAAGATAATGAAGACAAGAGGAATCACATGGAAGCAGGCTGAAATTACAGCAAGGGACAGGGTTAGATGGAGATTAACGATAAAATAGTGAAGAAAACCGTGAAAGTGTGGAAGCAAATGTGAGTGAAGGGAAGTCAGGTGTTCATAATACTTGATAGGTTTGGGATGAGAAAGAGGAGAAAAGAGGAGCGCATAAGGGAAGTGGTAGTGAAGTGACAAATGATACCACAAACGGAGTGGAGTTTAGATATAGGGATAGAGCAAGATAGGGTGGAATGAAATTGTTAGAAGTTCTTTTAAGTTGTTTAACACGAAATGGGATATTTAGTTAAGTAACTGTGATTGTAGTATTTAGATTATTTGTTTTAAGAAATGTATATTTAGCCTCTACACCTAACGGTAGGAGAGGTATAGATTATATTATTATTATTAAATCATAGATTGTGTTATAAATATCGTAAAGATATAGTTTTGTGATTTCTTGCAAACGCGATACATGTGAATTAAGATTCTAGTGCATATAGTATATGAAGTTATTAAATATAATAATGTTGATAGTGTAATAATAATTTCTATTGCGTTAGCAACGGAGGAAAGTGTGTCAGGGCCGTCATTAACTGCAAAAGGATTAAGTGTGTGAAAAGAAAATTATTTTACGTGTTTTTCAGTGTCTACAAAGAGATCATCCTGGTTTAAAAGATGAAGTAGTCGTAGATCATATGTGCGCAGGTTATACAGGAACCTCAAAGTCAAATGTAAATAAAATTTTGAGAGAACAAAAAATATATGGACAAGTACACGCACCAAAACCAGAAAGCGGTTGAACGAAAGTGGAAGTTGACGAAAATGCAAAATATGCTATTAGAAGAACCGTCCATACACTTTTTAGGAAAAATGAATTACCAACGTTAAAGGCAGTGCTGGAAGCTGTTAGTGAAAATGAGATAATCCCTAAAATGGGTAAGGAGACATTGCGGAAAACTTTACATGGCATGAAGTTTAAATATATGGGAAAATAGATAGAAAGTGTATTCTTATTGAAAGAAGTGAAATAGTACAGTGGAGAAGAGACTATCTCAGGAAAATTAAAGAATTTCGGGGGCGAGGAAAGAAAATTTATTATATGGATGAAACATGGATCAACGAGGGGCACACTGTGAAAAAAGTATGACAAGATGAAAATGTGAAAAATGCACTGCAAGCAGCTATTGAAGGCTGGTCAACTAGTATAAAAATGCCATCTGGGAAAGAAAGGTCGTTTGATAATTACACATATAGGAACTGATAGTGGATTTTTAGTAAATGGTGAATTAATATTTCAGTCCAAGAAAACGAGACTACCACGAAGAGATGAATACAGAGGTATACGAAAATTGGTTTGGAAGCATTCTTCAACATTTGGAACCAGAATCTGTCGTCGTTATGGGTAATGCCCCGTATCATAGTCCAAAATGCGAAAAAAAATGCCACAACAGTCATGGAGGAAAGCACAGATTCAAAAGTGGTTACAGGACAAAGGTATCCCTCATGCTGAAAATAGCTTAAAGCCAGAATTGCTTCGAATTGTGAAGATACATGCAAATAAATATAAGAAACTTGCTGTAGAAGAATTAGCATTGAGCCTGCTAGAACTATTGTTCTACGATTACCCCCATATCATTGTGAGTTGAACCCAATTGAGTTAATTTGGGCACAAATTAAAGGGGATGTTGCCAGAGAAAATAGAACATTTAAATTGGCTCATGTCCAACGCCATCTTCAGAAAGTATTAAAAAATGTTGTTTATTTTATATAGAATTTTATATTAATGTGGGAATGGGGCTCCTGGCGAACCACCCAGTAAAGAAATGGTAACATGCCATTAGCAATACTTCATAAGTGGTGTGGATACTTGCTTTTACTCACAATATTCTCCCTTATGCGATTTAGCAATTTTTTTAAATTTCATATTAATAATTGTAGAAATACTTGTCACTGACTCCGCCAAAAAATAAAAACATCTACGCCTCTGTTGCAGACAAAATCCTCACCTTCTCTTGGTCATTGCATTATTTACAATTATTAGTTTACCTTTAGAGTAGTACAAAGTGGAAGTGTAAAATCTTGTTATATACCTACAGTATGTTACAGAAGTATGGAATATTCATATAATATTCTTAAATGCATTATTGTAATTGAAAGTGTACAAAATATTAGCAAAATTAAAATAATGAAAAAATAATAAAACAGTGAACTGCGGTTTATAAGAAACAAAACACTAACGTCACAAGAAATACTACTGTATCAAACATGTCAGTCATTTGAAATATATAGACTTTAACCGAAAGACAAATAATAAAAATACTAATTATACTAGACGCGGTAATAATACCCGAACAAAATTTGGGGTACATTCAAGATAAAATATCCGAATAAAAGCATACGACAAGCTACAGTTACAAAGATTCAAGATAAGTTTAGAGCGCATGGCACTGATAAAAATCTTCTGACAACCGGACGTATCAGATTTGTGGGCGATGAAAATAGGTAATATTGAAGTAACTTTAACGCCATCATGATATTTTGCCAACTCTCAATGTTCAGGAATAGAAAAATGAAAATAGCTGGAAATCAGTTTTGCCTTAAATACTATGTGTTAGATTAATAAGAGTTGAAAAATAAGTGAGTAAAACAATACCTACATATACAGTATGTTCGGAAAATTTGGAAAAAAAATCATAAAATGGAAATGAATTTTTTTGGGGAAATTCCGCAAGAACGTCGATTTTTATCAACGTCATCTTCATCAACGTCTTAAGTCCTATTAATGTCAACTCCAAAGGTTCAAGACATTGGTAGGGTATGAAGATGCCCTATGTGATACTTTATTTTAAATTATTTTTCGGGTCGAAGAAAAACAAAAAATAAATAAATAAATAAACGTTCAATCCATCTTGAGTGTATGTAAGCGGCACTTTATCCAATATTGAGAGCTTTGAGCAATACGAGGTACTCTCGATGATTTTGAGATTTTATCCATCATATAAATATTTTATATATGATGATACCGATAAATATTTAATTTTGTGAAATGGCATAAAAAGTAAAAGATACCGAGGAACAGAATTGCATTTAAAAATCCTGAATGAAAAATTTGGCAAACCAGCTATAAATAGTGTACTCATAATTCAATCCGGAAAGCGATATCGATATGAGGATTCGCTGAACATTCATAACGAAGGGTTAATTCATAACGATGTAAATTGTTCATTTTATGTTTTTTTATCCACCGTAGCATCGACATCAATGATCATTAGCCACACCCTCCACCAATCATTATCGTATATGGCAATTTTCTTCTTTTCAGTGATTATTTCATAAATTAACAAATAAATGATAAAACAGTAAACAACAGCAGATAATAACAAACAAGAAAATACTAAATTTATACTTTTAACAGGCATAGTACAATAAATACCACATTAATTACATTGTTTATCATGTTACACATATATTATGAAATATACCAATTCTCTCCACGTATAATAGCGTTTCTCCGATCTAGTCTTTATAATTGTTTAGGCATTCACTCGTAATATTTAGAATACCAACGTCCTATCTACTCAAATATTTTTTGTATTCGTCAGTCTAGTAGAATGTGTTAAAAATTTTTGATAGGTAAGATTACGAGGGGCACATTTATATTTTGAGTCTAATAAAAAAAGAACATTAATTTGTCATTGAAAATTACTTTCTCGTTTTTCAAAATATTCTCCTTCATGATTTATATACTTTTGCATGCGTTCGAACCATTTGTCGAAGTATTTTTTGCACTTCGCTTGAGATATATCCAAAACATGGTTTATGAATGCATCAACGGCTTCTACCAACGAAAATCGTTATCCACGCAATTTATTTTTGACGTTCGGGGACAAAAAGAAGTCATTGGGTGTCAAATCAGGACTGTACGGCGGATGACTCATTAATTCGATTTTTTGAGTGTTCAAACATTCGGTTGTTAGACGAGATGTGTGAGAACTCGTATTGTCATGATGAAGAATGATCCGACGGCGCTTGGTTGTTTGCCTTATTTGACCGAAGATTTCCGGTAAACAAATGGTTGTGTACCATTCAGAATTGATCATTTTACGTTCCTCTAAAGGTACTATTGTCACATGACTAGTTTTTTCGACAAAGCAGGCGACCACATGTTTCGATGTGCTTCAGACGCGAAAAATATTTGTTGGATTTGATTCATCTCGAAACACTCATACAGTCGACTGTTGTTTACTTTCCGGCTCATACGCATAGATCCATGAGTCGTCACACTGTCACAATATTATATACGTCTTCGAAGCACCGCCATTGTATTTCTTGAGCATTTGTTTGTACCAATCGACACGAGCATCTTTTTGAGATGTTTTCGAATTATGTGGGATCCAATGAGAGTAAATATTTATTACAGCTAAATGATCATGCAATATTTTATGTATGCTAGTCGAACTAATGCCTAAGATTATCTCAATTTTTCATTATCAGTATTTGCACAGCGTTAATGTTTTCTAGCACAACAACTGATTTTGGACGAAATTCACGACTTTCTTCGGTGATCGAATGGCGGGCACGATTAAACTCGTTATACCAGCGTTTCACAGTGGAAAATGATGGAGTATTATCGTCGAAAGTAGAAGTAAGTTGATCGATGCACTTTTTTCTTGATAAGCTACGTCAAAAATCGTAATAAATCATCGTACGGAAATTTTCACGAGTTAATTCCATTTGTTCGCTAAGATAAAATTTTCAAATTACTGTAAACAACACAAATGACGTTTAAACTATAAAATGTTCTGAAGAAGGTTATGGTCAAAAATATGAAACTTTCCATTGGAAACGTCAGATGACATCTGACAACGCGTCTGACAATTATCACTTAGTGTTGCCAAGGCTCAAAATATAAATAGTGTCCTCGTAACATTACGTAATCATTGTGGTTCTTCGCCCTATATTCAGTTTATTATTATCACTATGTATTAATTGTTTTCAGCCAAGGAAGTCAAGAAACTCATCATGAGGTCATCAGTCCTAATACTGGTTGGACGCTAACCTCCAGCTTCTCCTATCTTGTGCTAACCTACGCATTTCGCTAATTGTGCTACAACCCACATCCCTTACTATTTGCGAGCAGTAGTCTAATCTAGGCCTACCTCTGCCTTTCTTCACTCCTATTTCTGCCTCCAAAATATCGCGGACTATTCCCCCATGTCTCAGCAAGTGGCCTACCATTCTATCTCTTCTTATCCTTATGTTTTTCCACATACTTCTTTTCTCGTCGACTTTCTCCAATACTTCTTCGTTTCTAACCCTATCAGTCCATGGTATTTTCATCATTCTTCGGTAACACCACATCTCGAAAGCTTCTAATTTCTTCCTACTTGCTTCCCCTACCGCCCAGGTTTCGCAACCGTATAGTGCCGTGCTCAATACATATGTTTTCAAAAATCTCTTCCTTCTTTCTAAGTTTATTACCCCCGAGCATAAAAGTGCTTTCTTTTTGTTAAAAGCTATTCGAGCCTGCGCCATTTTTTTGTTTTATGTCTTTATCGCTTCTTCCATCCCAATTTAAATTACTTCCTAAATAAGTGAAGTTTTTAATTTCCTCCAATCTTTCATTATTAATTTGTACTTTCGTTTTTGCTCTGCTCTCGCGCCCTCTGCACACTAACACTTTAGTTTTTTTTTTATTCACCCTCATTTCGTATTCCTCTGTCAACACTGCCTCCATTTCGTTCAATGCTGATTCTAATTCCTCCTTACTAGATGCTAATACTGCTATATCTTCCGTGAGTCTCAGCATTTTTAGTTTCTGTCCCTGTACTTTAATCCCGAAATTCACTCTATCTTTTACCACATTAATCGCCTCTTCGACGTACAGATTAAAAATGAGTGGTGATAGCGTACATCCTTGTCTTACTCCTTTCCTAATACCTGCTTCCCTTTTTAACCTTCTACTTCTATAACAGCAGTTTGCTCTTTGTATAGATTGTGTACTACTCTCCTATCTCTATACTTCATTCCCGCGCTCTTTAGTATCTCGAACATTTTTCCCATCTTACGTTATCAAAAGCTTTTCTTAAATCTACAAATCCTATATAAGCGTTCTTTCCTTTTTCTATTATTTTCTCTAACATTACTCTTAGCGCTAGAATAGCTTCGCGAGTTCCCCTATTTCGCCTAAACCCGAATTGGTCTTCTCCTAGTATTTCCTCCGCTCTATTTTCCATTTTCTTCTGCACTATTCTGGTTAAGATTTTTGACGCATAAGAGGTTAGGCTAATCGTTCTAAAGTTCTCGCATTTGTCGGCTCCTCTCTTTTTCGGTATAGTAACGATAATGTTCCTCTTATAATCCTCCGGCATCTGGCCCGTTTCGTATATATATTTTACCAGTTCAAACATCCTATTTACTACTTTCTGTCCCGCACATTTCAAAATTTCCGCCTGTATTTTATCTACATCCGGCGCTCTATAGTTCTTTAGCCCCCTTAGTTCTATTTCAAATTCCTCTCTCAATATAGGTTTTCCTACATCTTCCCTATCGATGCTATATTCTTCCTATAATATCTCTCCCAATTCCTGACCCTCGTATAAATTTCCTAAGTACTGCTTCCATATATCCGCTTTCTCCTCTCTTCCGATCAGTATGTCCCTCGATTGACTCCTAACGTTTCTACTTATTGTTCCTATATCCCTGAAGTTCCTCTTAATTATTTTGTAAGCCTCATCGGTCTTACCTACTTGCAGCTTATCTTCTACTTCTTTGCATTTATCCTCTATCCATTGTTCTTTCGCTTTTCTACATTTTCTAATGATTTCCCACTTTATTGCCTTATAAGTTTTCAGTCCTTCCTCGTCTCGTCTGTTTTTGTAGCCTCGTCTCTTTTGTATTAAGTTTAAGATTTTGTCCATTATCCAGGGCTTCCTAGCTTCCCTTTTCTCGTGTCCTAAAACGTCCGTAACCGCGGAATCTAGACTATTTTTGATACCATCCCACTCAGTTTCTGCGTTCTTGATTTCGTCATTACTCGCTTTATTTATTAATTGATCTGTTTTCTCCTGGAACGTATCTTTCATATTCTGATCCCTCAATATGTCTACATTTATGCGTTTCTTATCCTTCCGGCTTTTCAGATTTTTGAACTTTAATCTAGCTTTCATGACTACCAAGTTGTGGTCGCTGTCTACATCTGCTCCTGGATAACTCTTACAGTCTTTTACTTGATTTCTAAATCTCTTCCTAACCAAAATGTAGTCTATCTGATACCTGTCTATCTCTCCTGGCATTTTCCAGGTGTACCGCCTCCTAACGTGATTCTTGAACAATGTGTTCGCGACTACCATCTTGTGCTTTTCACAGAATTCTATCAGTCTGCTACCTCTCTCGTTTCCGTTTCCTAATCCATAAGGACCTACAAATTCTCCTTCTTTCCCCTCACCTACGACTGCATTAAAATCCCCCACTATTATTAAATTTTCATGACCCTTCACAAATCAAGAAACACAATCAAGAAACTACGATTATATTAATATAATAGAACTTGCAGTGATGTAAACAAAACAAGTAATACATAGATTATTTTGTAATAAAATTATGTAAGCAGAAAAAAGCTAAACTTATTAAACAAAGGAGTATTAGTTATAAGGAGTATATTACCGAGGTGAAACTCAACATCTTTGATAAATCGAGACAACGTCTAAAGTAATTTTTATTATTATTATCGGATCAATTTCAGTTCATGCCATAAAATAACAGGAACAATCTATTTAATTTCCAGAGAATAATACGTATGATGTCATTATGGGTAGGTGCAATCAGTGTGGATAAGTGATCATTGTACTATTTAAAACAATTTAAATATAAAAAATGTGTATCGGAAATAACAATATAATCACGGAACAAAACAAAATTTATTTAATATTTTATATTTCGCTGATAAATAATTTTTGGTAATACCTACACTAAATAGCATACAACGGTGGATATAATGGCGTTATTAAATGATGAAACAACAATTATCTACATCCGACTAAAAATATGCTATTGGAAAAACCTGAAATGTTAGCAGGAAATTACTAACGTGAACTTTGTCTTTAAGTAATTACACGAAAATGAGAATAATTATCGCTGACATTAATCCAGGTTGCCACTATCTAAGCACTAACCTTTTGGATAGTCAGTCCTTAAATACAAAATGAATCATTTAAAATGGCATAAAACAATGTACAGTATGAGTAAAATATTTCAATTCAATATTGAAGATATTGAAGGTAAATATTGAAGATTCTATAAATAAACAATAAGTTTTAAATTGTTCTATTACATGTAACCTACTTAAAAATTGACATACTAGATGTAAAAAATATCCATTAATGGGTTTATATTGTTTAAAAAATATAAAACGAGAAAATGGCTTTTGTGTATTTCCTTACTTTCTTTCTTCCTTCACTTCTTTATCAAATATTTTTATTTTTCTCGCATTGGAAATTTATGATATCCATTGATCCCTAGTATCCGTAAATAAATAATGAATCCAATTAATTTTACTTTTCCGCACTCCACTATACGAGGAAAAGTAATGTAATCGTGTAATTTTTTTTCTAGGGTTTATTTTCCGTTTTTCGGCCTAAAACCCAAATTTTTAACCCATTTTTGTGTGTGTGTCGTTGTTGTCGTCGGCATTTATTCTTGTTAGAATGATAACTCAACTAAATCGGCTCGGATCGATCGGGTTTTGACTGATTCTGATCGGGGACGTCTCCCAGACGACACCCATTGATTTTGAGGTGGATAGAAATTCTCATGGATCATGAGAAAGCACAATGGTGGACTATTTGAGAAATTGTTTTTGTTAGCACGATCACTCAATTAAATCGTATCGGATCGATCGGGTTTCGACTAATTCTGCTTAGGAACGTCTACCAGACAACATCTATTGAGTTTGAGGTGGATCGGACACACCCCATCCTGTCCATGGGTCATGAGAAAGCACGATGGTGGACTATTTGAGAAAAACTGAAAAAAGTAAAACTCATAAAACACATATTCTGCATTGATGTGTGGGTTTATTTTTTCTCGGCCACTCAATTTCGAGATAGAGATGTTCTACGTGCGGAAAACTCCGTTTTAATTTTTTAAAACTGTTTATTTTTTATTTCCTCTATTTATAGTAATTAGCATTATTTATTTCAGAGTTATTATGGCTAAGAATTTGTGAGTATATTTGTATGCAAATAAATTAACAGGAATTTATTTTTAATTGTTTGTGGGAATGTAGCATACTTAAATACTCTAAATATATTATAATAAATATAGATAAAATAACTCGCTTGATAGATATATTCGAATGTAGAAGTTGCATGGCCTAAGCTAATCTTTACTATGCACTTGCAAATTGTATTCATGAAGGAAACATTGAACTGAGTTATTAAATAGAGATAACCTTTTACGTTGAAATTAAGATCCACTGGTTATAAGTCTATTAGAAGACTGTACACTACTTTGGAAAGCTTACATCGATAAAAATAGGAGACTGGAGACTTCGATGCAACAAGAAGAATAGAAGACCAGCTTTCCAATGAATATCAAAAGATTATGCGGCTCGGAGTTAATAATTCTGTTAGTTAATGAGAAAATTAGTATTATTATTAGGATGTTATTGATTAAGATACAACTAGGTTATTTGAGAATACGTGTTTTGAATAATTAAGTAAACTTGGCATAAACTATATATATATATATATATATATATATATATATATATATATATATATATATATATACACGCTTGTGAAAGTTCTTATGATATGAAAGCTATATTCAGTAACAGATTTGTATGTACTTCCATTTAGATATACAAAACAACTAATTATATCGAATATAGTATTCTTACAGTTTGATGAACAATATAAAACTAAAAAATTGTTATAGTAGTAAATATAGATTAAAGTTAGATAAGGTGTTGTATTTTCGACTTCGATGTATTGACTTTGATGAACTGTTTTAATCTGAGGTTAATTTAATTGTTGCTAAGATCGTGTTACTATTCTGACGAGATAAATGCACATATTAGTACGATCTAAACACAGATTAAATCTAGGCACGCTTTGTATCTCGTGGAATACTTTTTTTATATTACCTAGTATCTGAAGTATGTATATATAAAATTATGCCAGGAACTATCCTGAAACTCTGCATAACGTCTCATTTGAGTTAAAAGTTGACTATGGTTTTTAATTGGTATGGACGTAAAAAATCAGTATACGAGTAAGTGCAATAATTATAGTATCTGGAATTGCATTAATGATAATTTTTTGTATATAAAAGTGGAACAATAAATACCTGAGATATGGCTTGTACCGCTATTTATAAAACCACCTGTATAATAATAAAGAAGAGAATACATATGAACATAATTATTGTAAATATTTCTAGATAGATATACTTTATATATTATGACTACTAACTATATGCGCTGGGTGTCTGTAACATGGGTTATATCCAGGGACGTAGCGTGAGAAAAAAATCTAGGGATGCGATAAAATGTTATAAGAGGAAGAGGTATAGTCAGAGTATGGGTAGACCATATGAAAATGGTAAAAATAAAAAAAGACACTAACCTAAGATGATTATGCCGAGGTATATATCCTAATTTTTAAAATGAAAATCAATTCTTCGGTTTTTGTTTGTCCAGCGAAAACGTCTATAACAGTTTCTTCAGATGTTGGAGACGATCTCATATCTTCTAACAAAGCAATTTTAATATTTATTAATGCTAAAGCTGACAGTCTCTTGCTTTTGAAAATTTTGAGATAAGTATTTATTCTCTTTAAACATGAAAATAATTTTTCCGCGGAATTTGTGGCAGGAATATGTATGTGGAACTTGCTTGTGGCAGGACTAGTCAATATTAAACGACACAATTTTGATGACTTCGGGAATACAGAAGATAATTGAAGGGACGTAATATATTGGTGAAGCTCAAACACAATGCTCTTTTTTATATCGGGATCACTATAAATCACTGAAAGTTCACTATTTAAACGATTTGCGTCAATGAATGTTCCATATGTATCTACTAAGGAAGAAAACAGTTCGTCAGGAAAACGTTTCACGGATGAAGTAAATTGTGTGAAATCTAGATTTAAGAATATCAGTATAGAAATTTCACTAAACCATTCACTAATGTTCAAAGTAATAACGTCCAAAATTTCATTAAACAATCGTGCGTAGGTGCTTTCTTATCTTCTTCAGGAATTAAATTCAAACACATTATTTTACTTGGTGGTTGATTTTCTACACAAATCTGTCCATACGGTCCCAAATGTCATTAAATTCGTTTCTCATTTTTTGAATATGTGATTTGAAATCGTCGATCTTTTTATTGCAGTAACGAATATCTGATATTTTCGTCTGTAGAATTTTAAACACTCTCGGAATGTGGGAATATTGCAGAAAACACTGCTAAGAAAAAGTTAAAATCAAAGTCGCGCAATAAAGTTAAAAGGCCTCTAGCACAAGTAACGGTTTCTCGATCCCATTCCTCATGTTCACTTTCCACAATTACCTGAAACAGCGCTTCCAAATCTTCCTTATGCTATGGCGACAGTCGCCAAGATGCGTTCACATAATCGCATAACTGTGCCCGGAAATGACAACAACACCCACTCGAAGTTCCACTGTCGACTGCGTAAGATCTTTTCGCCCATCTAACGCGGAGCTTAGATGTAACGTGGACCATCGCATTTCAGCACTACAGCAAGTAACGCGGAAGTTCAATAATCTCAGGCGCCTTCACGGCCGACTTGAAATTAGAAAGTTGATGGTAGCGTTTAAAGTAAATAATGTATCAATATAATGCAAAGTTGTACTACCAGAGGGTAACATTCAAACTACATAAATAAGGAGTTTATACTCCAACCCATCTGCAAATGCCTTATATAATAAGGACTAAACAAATTAGGTCAAAACAGCTATTCTCCTGGCTATATGCCAAACGCCGAGCGCTGAATTACATGACAAAACTTGTCGTATTTTTGTCTAACAGAGTTAGCACTAAAAATACAGTGATTGTTCCAAAACTACCAAGAAAGATGCAAAGTGTCACCTATTTCAGGATATCGTTAACTGCAGACCGGTTTTGACCTTTCTATCTTAGGTCTCGTCAGTGCAGTGTAAACGAGTATACCTTCGATAGATAAAACTCACATCTAGTAAACGTTGCTACGTTCCACCGCAGTAGAACGTACCAAACGCCATCTCTTGGTAGTTTCGAACAATCTAAATCGAAGTAATCGAAGTAAAGATCATCATGATGAAGTTACGTTTTGCAAATAAACGAGAGACTTTTTAAAAACTTTTATTGACCGCACTGGAAGATTAATACAGCAAGACTAACTAGATTATTACTAAAGCCTATAGTTACAATGCTAGCTTATCTACTACAGTGGTTGGGGATAAATGCTGACTTAGGTATTCTCTTATGTAAAGGTGGAACGTAACTCCTCCAACCCTAGATGGAATCATCCCCGATGATTCTGTTATATAATAATTTTTGGACTTTCTGGATTCCTTTTTGTCTTCTTCGCTAAATACTTATTTCTAATAATTTTATAACTAAAGTACACTATTACACAAATAACAATAATATATAAAATTATGGTCCAAAAGCTAATATTGGTTATCATAATTGACGTGTCTAACTTATTTAATTTATTTTGTTGGTTGTTTAATTCTTTTTGGTTTTGTAATAATTTGTGCATGTTTACTGCATTTAAACTCAATGGCCCTGGGTTATAGTTAATCTGGTAACTTTTTGACAATGTTAAATTCAATCTAGGTAAATCGAATTTTCGTACTAGTGATTTGGTATTATGGGTTTTAAGAATGTGATTATCTATTGATAATTCACAATATTTTTCAAGGTTTATAATATATGTCCCTATCAATTGAAATTTCCTAATTAGTTTATTACAGGTTTCAGTTATTATATTTTCAGAAGGGATTACTAATATCCATTTATTTGATGTGATTTTTTGAATTTGAATTTCTTTAATATCAATAGTGATAGGAAAACAGTCGTCATGATTTTTCTTAAATGATATAAGGCTTATTTCGCATGGTAGATTTTGATGCATGTGTACCGTATTAACGTGATTACATAAGTATTCGTTTTCAGTAACTAGTATACAGGGTTCATCCATTAATATATACCTTTCATGGTTTATTGCTGTGAATTTTGATTTGGGTAAAATGATTTGAAATTTATTATCTATTTTCATTGATAGCGAATATAATTGGAAATATTGATACATTTGTGGTTCTACCAGAGGAATTTCTAATAGAAAGACAATTGTAAAATCCGTCGAATATCCTTTTATGTTTACAATATTTTCAAATTTTAAAATATTCTTAATCTCAGGTTCAAATGGTAATTTAGTTTCTGTCAGGTAATTTTCAGTACTTTTTATTTCCTGCAGTAATTGAATTGGGTCGACAATAGCATTATGTAGAGTATTTAATTTAGCGAATGTGATAGCTATTCCTATCTTTTCCAAGACATTATAAATCGTTTGGTACGTCAATGTCATTTGATTCAAAATTGTGTGGGTTAAGAAATATTGATAGATATAGTTTTCGGCAAGGGTAATATTTCGTATTATTGTTTCTATTTGTATTATTATAGAATCAAGTATTAATTGATTATGACTTATATTTTTTGCGATTTCGTTGAAATTATTAATTGATGAGTTTAGCAAGGTGATTTGATCTTTTAATATTGATTTGAATTTATATTGATTTTCTTGTAAATGATTGATTTGTTTGTTAATGTTTTCCGCATCTTCACTATCTAAATTTCCTGTGATCACTTTAATAATGGACCCTAAGGCATTTATTAGTCCTCTCTTACGTCTAGGTTGATTCTTGTATGTTGGGTTAATTTGCGTTATTTGTTCGATTATTTTATTTTCCCAATTAGTTATTAGGTTATATGAATTGTAATATTCTTTTTTATAATAATCTTTAGATTCTAATGAGTTTCGTAAATTGTTATATTTTGATTTAATTTTGGCAAATTCATGTATAATAGGTTCTACGTTAAAAATTTGTGCATAAGTCCAGTAGTCATTGCTAATTTGGGTCTGTCCAAGTTGTAAGGGTAGTAGTCCAGGGTTGTTATCAATTTTAATGATTTCTGTTGTCATAAGGGTTATTCCGGATGCCCATCTGAAGTATGAGGTTTCTTTAGTTCTTTTACGTGTACTGTTTCGGTTTTATTATTTTGAGAATTTTTTATTTTTACTTTATTATTTTCTAACATTTCTGTAATCACATAAGGGCCTAAAAATTTATTTTTACCTTTGGCGGACCTTTCTGGTGCTTTTTTATATACTTGTTGATTTACGTGAAATTCATTTTGTTCCGGGCCTTGTTTATTACGTTTGTCTATAATTTTTTGCTTTTCGTCTTTATTTTTTATTTCGATTTCCCGGTATAGGGCTTTATCTTGGTGTGTTGAAATATAATCTGAGTAAAATGTTGCGCTTACTAGATCTAATGGGTCTCGGGATTTGGTATGACCGAAGGTCAATTCGTGAGGTGTAAAGTGAGTAGATGAATGAATGCTACTATTATACGCTAAGATCGCATATGGCATCAGGTTTATTACTGACATTGCAGGGTCTATATTCTTTAGAATTCTCAAATGTTCTATAAGTGTCGAATGAAATCTTTCTACAGGGGAATTTGATTCGTGATGCCTAGGCGTGGTAAAATGGACTTGAATCTTTTGAGATTTTAAAAGTTCATTTAAAACATGATTCTTAAATTCGGCTCTGTTATCAGCGATAGTAGTTTCGGGTACGCCATAAAATGAAAAGTAATTTATTAGTTTTTCTTGTATAGTGATTGCATTTCTTGGACAAGGGTACGCTTGACCTAATTTTGAGAATTTATCAATGATCGTTAGAAAGCTCTGGTTTTCAAACATAAACATGTCGATATGCAAAATTTGGAATGGTTTCGAGGGTGTTTCGGTTAAGACTAGTGGTACATATGGGACGATTCTTGAATATTTGGCTTTTTGACAAATTGCACAATTATTGATATAATTGGTTACATCAATTTTCATTGATTTCCAATAATAGTTATCTTTTAGTTTGTCTAGTGTTTCTGTAATTCCCCGATGATTGGTTTTACTCTCATGTTGATGTTTGATCATCAATATTCGATCTTCCTTACTAATAACATTATTAACTATTTTGGTGCACATTATAATTTTTAAGTTTTCGAAGTTTTGAGTGTATGTATGAACGAATATAGGTATGAGTTCTTTGTCTTTAAAGAATACGAAAATTGTTTTGCTAGGATTCGTGTGATCTCTTAGAAGTTCTATTATGGAGTTTGGGTTATGTTTTGAAATTTTTACATTTTTGATAATATTTCCGTCTATCGTTATTTGTGATATATCTAAAGTGGGGTGTACATTATTTTCGATTATTAATTGGAATGATTTATTATTGATAATTTCGTCTAGAATTGGTATGCCTATGTTTTCGGTGTTTTCTGTTGTATGTGCTGTTTCTACAAGCTGGTCTGGTCTATTTTCATTAATGTCAAGTCTTACGTCTTGTATTACGTTTATACGAGATGGATCATTTGATATATTAGGCGGGTCATTTATACAAGGTTGTTCGTTATATTGTATCTTACTTGATTGATCATTTGATTCCGAATTCTGTATGGGGTTTTCTGCCATGTTACGCAGGTAGTCTAAAATTTCTTGGTTTATTTCACCGGGTTCATTCACGATTGATTGTGTTTCATTCGCATTTAAGCGGATACGACTTAAAGCGTCAGCATTAGTATTTTGTTTACCATTTTTATATATAATCTCATAGTTGTATTCTTCTAGTTTGAGTCTCCATCTTATTAATTTAGAATTTGGTTCTTTTATGTTAAATAGCCAAATAAGGGGTCGGTGGTCTGTATAGATTAAGAACTTTCTTCCGAATAAATATGGTCTAAACATTTTACATGCCCAAACAATAGAAAGTAATTCTTTTTCTATCGTTGAGTAATTTTGTTCATGTGTATTTAAAGTTCGTGATATATAAGAAAGTGGTTTGTCGTTAGGGGGTGTTCCTTGTGAGAGAACAGCTCCAAGGGCGTAATTCGAAGCATCTGTGGTAAGGACAAAGGGTTTCGAAAAATCAGGGTACTGTAGTACGGGTGCATTGATTAAACAATTTTTTAAATGATTAAAGGACTCAATAAATTCTTTTGAATGAATTACGGTAATTCCCTTTTTTAAACATACGGTTAACGGTTTTGCTATTTTGGCAAAATCTTTAATAAATTTTCTATAGTATCCAGCTAAACCTAAAAATGATTTTATTTCTTTCTGGTTTCTGGGAATTGGAAAGTTTTTGACAGCTGAAATTTTATCCGGGTTTGGTTTAATACCATTCGGGGTTATTACATGACCTAAATAGTTTATATTCTGTTTTAGAAATTCAGACTTGTCTAATTGTACCTTCATGTTACTATCACGTAGTCTTTGGAAAACTTTTTCTAAATTGGATATATGTTCTTCTAGGCTTGTCGAAAATATAATTATATCATCAAGATACACCGCGCAAATTTCATTTTGTAGTCCGCGTAAAATATTATTCATTAACCGTTGAAAAGTACTGGGGGCATTTTTGAGCCCAAAAGGCATTCGTTTAAATTCGTAATGTCCTGTGTCTGTTGAGAAGCCTGTCTTCTGTATATCTTCTGTTCGCATTTCTATTTGGTGATAACCACTAGCTAAGTCCAAGGTAGAGAAATAGTTACATTTACCTAGTTTGTCTAAAATGTCATTGATGTTAGGTATCGGAAATCGATCGTCGATCGTCTGTTCATTCAACTTTCGATAATCTATCACTAATCTATACTTCGCCTTTTCCGAGGCATCTAGCTTCTTTGGAACAATCCAAATTGGGCTATTGTATGGGGAATTTGAATTTCGAATAATATTTGATTTTAACATTTGATTAATTTGGGAATTTACTTCTTGTTTATGAATTTGGGGATATCTATATGATTTGACAAAGATTGGTCTATCGTTTGTTAAGTTTATTTCATGTTTTACTTGATTTGTGAAGCTCAAAGGGACATTTTCTGAATGAAATATATCTCGATATTTGTAGCAAAGCTTTCTAATTAAATTATACTCTTCTTGGTTACAATGTTTTAGTCTTAAGTTTTTTAAATTTTCTTTATAAATGTTATCTATACTTTTATTAATTCTAGGAGATTTTTCATTTTCGATTTCCATAAAATTTAGTTCGTCAGTGTCTACTGTTTCAGTATCCAAAGGCTCTAATAAAGTGAAAGTAATTTCTCTGTCAGTTTCATTTGTTAGAGTTGTTAAAAAGAAATTATCAATTACATTTACTAATGCTTCAGGCATTTCTAACTCGTTAAATTTCGTATAAGGAACAATAGCGTGTCCTGACTGTTGATAAGTAGGTAGAGCTACTATTTGTTCAGTTTTAGGTGGTATTGTTACTGAATATGGTTGTTCTGACGTGACATTGATGTTAACATTTCTGGGAGAAATTTCTATAGTATTTTCTAAGTGAATTGGAATTTTAACCGTAGGTAGTACTAAGTGTTTTGTTTTAAGGTTGATAATTGCTTCAAATTCCTGTATAAAATCTAGACCAATAAGTCCATCAAAATGTTCTGAAAAATTAAATAAGTAAAAGGTGTGACATTGCTCTATTTTAAAATCGATTAGTAATAAAATTCTTAAAATTTCATCGTGAATCGATGAACCGTGAACTGTCTTAACTTCAAAAGTTTTTGTTTCGATTAAATCTGAAAAATAATGATATGCTAATTTTGGATTAATGAAACTTCTGGTACTACCTGTATCTATAAGAAATTTTGCGTTTAAGGACGGTATGATAATGTATGGTAATAAATAGTTATAGTTGTGTAATTGTGCTACGTCGGTGGTTGCTGGAACGAGATTTCCTGAAAATTTCCATCTGATAAACATTGGGTAAAATTGTTGTTTCGCGCGCTTGCATTATGTTCGTCTGCATTGGAACACGTGTGGATTAAATGAACGGTCGTGTCATCGTACCCATATGAAGTGCTATCTGGATGTATATATTTAGTTCCATCATAATCTATGTCTATGTTATTATATATTTCATTATAAGATACCTCATTATATTCGTTATCATTATAATTTATATCTGGCTGTGAGATTTCGTTCGTAGAATCTCGGACGTTTGAATAATTCTCGTTTAACTGTTGATTATGCAGTTTAGAGATATTTTTTGAGAATATATGCGTATTACCTGATGTGGTATCCATTGGCGTGGGTTTTGTCATAAATTTATTTGTATGGGATTGTGGTTTAAATACATTCGTCGGTTGTTTTTGGAATGCCGAATTATGGGCATTATTATTTTGAAAAGTATTCGGATTCTGCCTGTATTGGTTTTGTGAAAAATTATTGTTATTTTGATATTGTAAGGGTCTAAATTGGGGTTCGTAATTGAAATTTTGTGGGGGTCTTTGCATTGGATTATTCCGTTGGTATTGAGATTGGTAATTTGAAAAGTTATTATTATTGAATGGTCTTTGAGGGAAATTGTTTATCGGGGTCAGTCTAGTTGGTGTCGGCCTATTATTATTTATGGTTGGATTGGCATTTTGGTTTCTATTTTTAAATTGGATAAAATTTTGTTCTTCCACGATATAGCTTATTGCTTGTTCTAAGTTTGTTGGATTTCTTAGTCTTACAACTAATTGCATGTGATATGGTAAATTACTTATGTACGTTTTTAAGGCAAGCGAATTATAATTTTCAATTTTTATTAACCTTACTTCTTGTGGTTCATCCACTTGATTTAATTTTGCAAATAATAAACTCCTAACATCTTGCATTCTACTGCCATAATCAATTAGTGATTCGTTTTTACTTGGCTTTAAAGTTAATAGATCCTGAACTAGACAATCAATATTTCTTTGATCGGCAAATGTACTAACTAGTGTACTTTTTACTAACTCCCAAGAATTAAGTTCTTGTCTGGGGCAGATTAGATCAGCTGCTCTACCGCTTAATTTAGAAAATATTGTATCAATTAAACAAATGTTTATTGGTGCATTTGCATTAGTACTATCCTGAAATGCTCTGATTAAGTTTTCTGATGTAGTAATAAATCTTTGCAATAATTTTGGGTTTCCATCAAACTTTGGAATATTGTCAGCTTGGTAACGTAAAAGTGAATAATTTGTTTCTGGCATAGTGTTCAGATTTAAATTTGAATTTGTTGGAGAAAGTAAATTTTCTGTGTCTGAATTTGAATCTATGCTCAGATTTGAAAGTGTACTGAGAATTTCCTCCAGCTTCCAATAAATTTCTTAATATTAGTGTTTTAAATAGTTCTGTAACTTAGTTTTAAATAGTAAATTTTAAATGAATTTATTTTTATAACATTTACATATGTTTGTAAATAGTTAAGAGAAATTATGAAATTAATATTTGTTACAGTAATATTTAGTTAAAATACGAGTAAATACAATCTTAATTCTAACACATATGAGTATATAATTGTAAAATTCAAATAACGAGAAATAGCAAATTCTTTTGAATTAAAATGACTTACATTAGTAGAAAAATCAAGTTCATCCCTCTGTTGTGTTGCGGACTTCGTCGCTTTGTTTCTTATAACCTATGCCTATAACCAGGAGGCTGCTGGGAGTCTCGTGTCTTGCTTTTCCGTCGGCCAATGAAGAATCGCAGGATAAATCTGCTCCGATCCTCGATGGACAATTCTTCGGTTCTCCGGAATTCTCGCTGAAAACTGCAGGGTAAATCTGCTCCAAACCACGATGGCCAGAATCCAACGATGTCTTCCGCAAGCTACTCAATTCACCTGCAATCGTGTGTTTTGTAGGCTACTCAATTCACCCACCGTGTTCGTTTTTCCGATTAAGGATTAAAATCACAAGTATAAATCTCAAAATGAAAACTTTACACTTCGGAAAATCCTACCGGCTGCGCCAGTTACGTTTTGCAAATAAACGAGAGACTTTTTAAAAACTTTTATTGACCGCACTGGAAGATTAATACAGCAAGACTAACTAGATTATTACTAAAGCCTATAGTTACAATGCTAGCTTATCTACTACAGTGGTTGGGGATAAATGCTGACTTAGGTATTCTCTTATGTAAAGGTGGAACGTAACTATGATCTCAAGTTTTTACTTATAATGTATGTTTGCGGTCGGTTTACAATAATTAAAAAATTGTAATAATTGAATAAATCGATTGAACTTTTAAATAACACTTGCCAATTTTTTAAGGGATGCGACGTATCACTTGCATCCATGTACGCTACGCCCCTGGTTATATCATAATATATAAATAATCTTGGATTAATTCAATATAACAATAATTACAACATTACCTTAAGACTACACCAGGGTGACTATAATTGGCTATTAAACGATAGGCATAGACTTAGAGATTACTCTCGAAGTGATTAAAAACATACAGCTTGATCAAGGACGATTACAAATTTGGGCCAGTAGTTCAGTGATTCTAAAAGTGTATATTTTTGCCATGTACCGTTAAGATGATGACAGTCAAGTTCCATTATAACAACTAATTCCTCTCACTTTATAATTATAAGATATAAATTAATTTGTTTGCGTTTCTGGAAATTTTTTAAGTTAATGTTTTACTTGACGTTATCGAACGTATGTTGTTAATTATATGTTACCTCAATGAAAGCTCATTGAAAAATAGTAATTAAAGATTAATTAAAAAAGTATTTGTATTTTTTTTATAATAATTAAGGAAAAACTATACCGAATATGAGGAATATTATAAGTATTTTTTAAATTAATTTTATTTCCCTAATTTGCAATATTTACTGTGCATCAGAAGCAACGAATTATTTTTATTTGCACATATGTAACATCCTAAGACGATTTTTTATTGTATAATAAAATTACTAGACTAGGGCTCTCTCTCAATAACCTTCTTAGAGTGACAGTGATTCTTCCATTTTTTTATGGACTACAGTTATCATAAAACATTCAAATTGCAGTCTATGCAACCATTGTGTTCATAGCTGATAATATAGTCGAATATTTTATCCCGGTTACAATTCCCCTGCATTTTATGTTGATATAAAAGTCAATTCGATTTTCTGTTCACACACAAACAAAAACTTGATTGTGAAACAAAAACAAACAATTTTTAAAAAAGTATAAAACAGCAGTGATAATATTTTACAGTTTCAAGTATTTTTGATTGATGTCTATGCTTTTTAGTTACTTCGTTATAAACATTTATATATTAATTGAGAAGAAAAAATTGATCAAAACTCCTTACAGCTTTTTCAACACATGGTATATAGTTAGCGCATAAATAATGTGACTAACGTATCACTTAATGATGTTTTTATGAAAGTACTTTAACTATTTGCCTACAAAAATGAAAATAAATATTTTCTTTGATAAAAATATAAATTTTTTCATTTCCTTTTTTTTTGCTTACTTACATTTACTCTTCTTTAAGCCATAATTAATAAATTATTTCAAGGTACATTTTATTATACATTTATCAAAGTATTTACTTTGTACAATATACAAATTATACTGGAACCAACATTTGTTATTTGAGACAAGCGAGGGACTATTTAGCGACATATTATTACGTAGTTATAGAAACGACGAATAAGGTAAATTTGAATGCAGCACCTTGACAATTTTGTCCACATAGTTTAAATGTACAGATATGGGAATCTCATTTAATAAAACTGTACATCTGAAAAAAAGACGAGAACGCTTCAGGTGTGTCATTTGGCTTTACGACAATGTCAGACCCCATTCCGCCTACCAAACACGTCGAAAATTGAAGGAAATTTTCTGAGAGACCCTTGAACACCCACCACCATCACACTAGATCTATCGCGGTGTGATTTTTACATGTTTGTACCGTTAAAAGAGGCTTTAGAAGAGCAGCCTTTCAACAATGATGCCTGGGTGGAGGCGTTTGTGCTCCCTCTCTCTTTTTACAGTGGTGGCATGAACAAACTCCCAATAAGATGGGGAAAATGTGTAAACAAAGGGTGTGTATATATTACTAAATGTTGATTTAGTACTATTAGTACTATTAGTACGATTTAGTACTATTATAGCTTTCATAACTAATTATATGGTAAAAGCAATTTCAAAATGCAAGCAAATACGTAGAATTTACAAATTTTCAATGACCACCTGCCAAATAGTGATGACATATGTTCATAGTCACGATTCCATTCGTGATCCATAGTTACGAGGATGGCGCAGTTAAATAGAGCAATGGTAGAAAGTAAGAAATATTCACGAGCCTCTAACAATATTTAAAAAAGTTTAGAAACATAAGTAATAAATAAGTCAATGACAACGTCCAAATGCGACCTCCAAAAAAATCCTTTTGTTTTCAAGGAAAGTTTTGTACACAACAATTATTTAAAAAATAAACTACTTCGCGAAACAGTATCCAAATTTATGTACCACGTAATGGGTTAATGAATTGAAATTCTTTTGTAATTTTTTCAATTATCTCAAAGCTGTAAAATGTAAAAGGAAATAGAACAGAACAGTCTCTGTTTGTCATTGTATCGATAAAATAAAAATTTAGATTTTTTTTTTGTTATCCAACTTTATAATCTGTCCTAATGTGACTTTCAGTAATTTATGACAGTATTAGTGCAGGAGGAGGCCCATTAGTTCTCTCCTTATTAAATTTAATCACATAATTAATGTGTAACTACTGGGTTTTTGCTTCAAAATTAATTTAAAATATTGTTGGTAAGTCTTTCAGATCATAACATTAAGTCTACAGTTACCAGTATGTCTTCTACAACGTTGTATCACCAAACTATTTGGATGGGCACTTAGTGATTGTAAGTATCTCTGACTATTATTCTTTATTTCTTATCTTACACTCACTACACTTAAGGCCTGGTTACACAGTGCGAGCTAGCATGCGAGCTGGCCTAGTCAGTTACTTCAGTACAGCTATTCGCACCGTACGACCGCCTCATACGAGTTACTGTTATGTGCGAGTCGGTCACTAGCTTGCATCCAAGTTACTTCAACATTTTTTATTTTTACTCGCTCATCGCTTTCCCCACCTGTGGATGGTGGGAGCAGTATTTCGCATGCAACTCGGACATCAACTCGCACGATTTTGCGAAATGTCAGTAGCTCGTATGCTTGATACATTTGCACACAACGAAATTCACACTTGACTGAAGTCTCTCGAGCAATACCTGTTTACCTGTATCATAGCAGTTACTCTCATCGTATGACTCGTCGAGGCCAGTCGAGCTACTGTCATGCGAATATCAGTGGCAGTAGCCACTACTGTCTACTGTCACGTCAGCAGCTCGTACTCTGTATCGAGGCCTCTAGGTCGCGGCTGATCACTTCAGTTGGAACGAACCATGAGGTATCTACTATTTATTATTCGCAACACTTTGGACTGAAATATTTCAAGTACTTCAATACTGGAATTGGAGACTGAGCCCCATCTGTCTAGATGAGTTTTAGAATACTTTTGTAAAGTAGGAATTTTTGCTTTAACTTAACTTATTTAGAATATCTAAGGTTTTTATTTTCTTGAAAATATTTCAAAATATTTAGCTATAGCCCTATTTTGGGTTTATTGGCTCTCAAATTTTAGAAAAAAAATCATGGAAATGGCGTTTCATTCTATTTATTAATTGTATTGACTCTTCACCTTCTATTTAAAGATTATTCAAAATATAATAAAAAAAAGCAGATGATAATAATATTACAGATCTCATGTATTCATGTTTCTCTTCCCTTTAAATGTCGACAATTTGCATACGTTTACATTGGAATCTCAATACTCTCAGTACGTAGTTACAAAGAAGGAATGTAAACGTATGGAAGATATCAATATTCAGAAGAAAGGAAAAGTAAATAAATAAAAGATATATGTATCTGTAATATTATTGCCATCTAGTTTTTTATTGTTTTGAAAAAACCTCAAGTAATGAGCGAAATATCAATATAATTAATTAAAAATCACATTTTATTCTTTTCACTGAATCTTTTAAATTAGTTATAGGGAGTTCAAAAATGAGTATTATGCCTATATGCTATATGAAAATAAAATATCTAAAGCCTTATATACCTCACGAACTACTCATAATATTTCATTCAAACTATGCTTATCATTAATAACATAAACAAACGCATACCATACCGAAATAATTAATATTAATATAAATATTAACTCGGTTTCTCCACAACCTTCACATAAACCAAAAAAGTAAAATAATTAAGTTCCATATAGCAAATAGACGAGTTCGATATCCATAACTCATCTATTTGCTTTTTTTGAGAATAAAATAAGAACCACTATTCTATCGTTTATTAATTATTGTAGTTTCTCTGAATATCGTGATTAAACAGAAACATTAGAATATTGTTTTTATTTAAAATTAATTGGTCAAAATCCCAAGAGAGAATACAAGAATACAATGAAGTGTTTGCGTGAATATTCAAAAAGAATGGAAAGGAGCGAATATCCGGAAAGGTGACGAGAATGTGATATTTAAGTGAAATTAACAGAATTAAATAAAGGACGAATCTGATAAAACACAAATAACGAGGAATTAACAAAGAAGTGTAAGCAAAACGTAAATAAATAAACAGTTTTAAAACCTTAAAACGGACTTTTCCGCACATAGAACATCTCTATCTCGAAATTGAGTCACGAAGAAAAAATAAACCAACACATAAATGCAGAATATGTGTTTTATACTATAGTTTTACTTTTTTCAAATAGTTCACCCTCGTGCTTTCTCATGACCCATGAACAAGGTGGGGTGTGTCCTATCCATCTTAAAATCAATAGATGTCGTCTAGTAGAAGTCCCTAATCAGAATCAGTCGAAACCCGATCGATCCGACACGATATAATTGAGTGATCGTGCTAACAAACAAATTTCTCAAATAGTCCACCATTGTGCTTTCTTCTGACCCATGAATACGGTAGAGTGTGTTCTATCTACCTCAAAATCAATAGGTGTCGTCTGGGAGACGATCTCCCCGTTTTGACTGATCCGAATCAGTCAAAACCCGATCGATCCGACATGACTTAGTTGAGTTATCGCGTTAACAACAAACATTTCTCAAATAGTCCACCATCGAGTTTTCTCATGACCTATGGACAGGGTGGGGTGGGTCCTATCCATCTCGAAATCAATAGGTGTCGTCTGGAAGACGTTCCCGATCAGAATTGGTCAAAACCCGATCGATCGGACACGATTTAGTTCAGTTATTGTATTAACAAAACAAATTTCTCAAATAGTCTGCCATCGTGCTTTCTCATGACACATGGACAGGGTGGGGTGTGTCCTATCCACCTGATAATCAATTGGTGTCGTCTGGGAGACGTCCTCGATCAGAATTAGTCAAAACCCGATCGATCCGACATAATTTAGTTGAGTTATCGTGCTAATAAAAAAAATATCAAATAGACCCAAGGGAGGGGGTGGTGTGTGCTATCCACCTCAAAATCAATAGGTGTCGTCTGGGAGACGTCCCCAATCAGTATCAGTCAAAGTCCGATCGATCCGATACGATTTAGTTGAGTTATCGTGCTAACAAGAATAAATGTCGACGACGACGATGACACACACACACAGTAAAATATTTTTAGAAACCATTTTTTTTGTCTTTGGGCCGAAAAGTGAAAAATAAACCCAAAAAAATTTGTTTTCACTTTTTCTTTACACGATTACATTACTTTTCTTCCGCTTATAGTGGAGTGCGGAAAAGTAAAATTATATTTGTACTTCATTGTGGCATGCAGAATGTCTTAAGGTAGCTACACATTTAACTGCAAACTTAACAAGCATGAATGATCAATCTTTCTGTACAAGCATACTTGAGCGTCTGTAGAAATATGTTGTGCAATCATTTTCCTACAGACGCTCAAGTATGCTTGTACAAAGAGATTCATCATGCATGCTTACCAAGCTTGCAGTTACGTGTGTAGCCACCTTTATATACACTTACTATTTGATATATGTTATAAAGACGATGAGGTTACGATTGTCTTCTACTGTGCCTTCCTATCTAAAAGAAATATTATTTGATTCAAAGCTGATTTACTTTATTAGAGTTCACAAAACTTGTAAAATAAATAGATTACCATGAAATATTAAAATAATTGTTTATTTTGAATTTGAATGAATAGAACTGAGTTATACTGAACCTAAAAAGAATGTATTCTCTAAAATTGCAATAGATCTCTATCATTGGCGAAATAAAAATAAAACACAAATGACGAAATTATAAACAAGGAAAAAAATTCTGTAATTGTATATCTTACTCCATAAGGTATTAAATGAATTAATTAGCATTTTAATAAGATATTCCATATCTATTTATTTCTCTTCAAATAATTGATCTAGTGACCCGAACCTACTCAATCCTTTAATAATCATGAACAATTTATAAGTCAATAACACATAACAAATCCCTGCCATAATGATTATAACATTACTAACGATGTATTATTTTGAACGTCATTAACTTTTTTATTAGACCGTCGAAAAAAGTTAATAAAATTACAGTCGTTACGAGATGACTGTTATATATTGTCAGGAAAATTCATTAAAAATAATGATAGAATGGAATTCCTTCGCTTACAGTCTATTTTTACGAAACTGTGTAGCACATTTCAGAAATATTTTTTCATTTAAATGCAAAAATAGCGCAATATCGAAATAATGTACATCTCATTGAAGAAGATATATGAATGTTATATGTGCAAAATAATATTCTGCATAGAATTCGTACATTTTTTATGGAATAACTGAAAATGTTGTTCAGCCGCCGAAATGGTTGATAACTACGACCAATAATTCGCTTCTGCATGTCATAATTACATCATCAATGGGCAACATAATCATACATTGTTCAACTCCAAGTCATCATAAAAGTACGTACTTCCGCTGTTCACATTTTTTCAGCTCACATCTGAATTCAGCAATGGTCTATAATTCAGTTCAATTCAATTCAATATATTTATTCCCTATACATATTAAAAATACCTTACAGGAAGAAATCGATTATATATAATTAAAAAATAATAATAAAGACAGACAAAAGCATACAATATGCTATGTGTTGACGTTGTATATTTGTCGATTGATAAGCGACATTCCATTGGTTGTTTTTGATGGCGTCTTTTTTGAACTGGGTAATACTGGAAAAGGTTTTGCCAGCATATGATACCGACACAATCCATACTAGATAGATTATTAGAATCAGAATATTGTTAAAATTAGAACGTTAGACAGATCCCTAGTTAGAAAGTGCCTCAATTAGAACGGTAAATTTGATTCAAATTTAGAAAGTGCCTAGATAGAATAGACTATGTCTGCACGTAGAAGTCCAGAGTGTTTCCCTTCTTTCCTCTATCCATTCCCCCGCTGGACACTACCAGAGACCTACAAAGGAACAAGGGTGAGCTATTCGTTTGTTTTTCTTTTTATATACAGTCCATTAGTATTATTGCATTCATTAACACTCTGTGAACGGTCTAGTTCATTTGGGATTCATGTTTCACAAGTGCATACAACTGATAAACTATAATTCACAATCACATACTTTTATGTAGAAAGTTGAGAAAAGCAAGAGTACCCATAAAAATGTGTCCTTTGCTAACATAGATTACACAGACGTAGTCTTCCACAAAACACCAAATCACTATACACTACACTCGACGCGCGTCTCGCCAATAAAGTTGGTATCATCTGGAGATTATTAAAACTAACTACTAAAATAGATTGTTGTAAGAGACATAAATGTATCTCCCACATTGCTTCACCATTTGTTTCACCAGGTCACAATGTGAGAGGTCTCAATTCGAATACAATTTTTACATATTACCATAAAAAATTAAAAGATGTTTAATCTAGCAATCATATTTTGATTGTGTTCCTCATCTATCTGAAAAAAATATCTAAAGATTTCCTAACAATGATTCTAAAATGTAGAGTGAGTGACTTTTGGTGAGTTATTGTCATCATTTCCGAATACATAACGATTAAAAGAAGTAAGAGTTATCTCGTGATAATTCTAGATTTTTTTTTGCGTGGAGGAGGGGAAATCTTCATAGACTTCTGTAACCCGTGTTGCCAGAGGGTGTTGGATTCCCTTGAGTGAGGACCTACCAACTAAAACCCCTCCCCCTTTCATCGCCTCCAATTTGGAACCGCAGAGTATTACATAAAATTGGATTGAATTTTACTTTTAGTCTTCTAGTCGCCGTTTCTAGTTCTTTGCCTCTCTTCTTGCCTTTGTTCTTGAGCACCTTCTTTATGTATTCGTGGATTGTTAGTCAGTTCTCTTCTTTTGCCACCGTCCAGTTCTATGACATTATCCACCGTTACAGCTTCCCCAATATTTTGGCACATTTCCTCCTTTTGGGTTGTCCTTTTCTTGCATACGAAGAACGTGTGTTCTGGTGAATCCCCTTCTTCACGATACCAATATTCCTCCGAGTTTCTGAGTGCAAATCTTTTTAAGTAATTGTTGAAGTATCCGTGTCCCCCAAGAAATTGTGTCAGGTAGTATTTGATTTCCCCATGCTTACATTGGTTCCACGTTTCTATATTTTTTATTAACCTTTTGGTCCATCTGGCTTTCCGAGTATCCGTTTCCCAGCGTCGTTATCATTCCTGATTTGGTTCTTCCTGGATTTGTCTCTTACCTTCACTACCTACTTCGTATATTCTGCTGCGTTCTTGGATCATCATTTCTATTGGCTTGATTCCCGTTATAACCTGGATTGCCTCTGTCGATATAGTGCGGTATGCACTGCCAACGCATATAGCTAGTCTTCTCTGTAGTTTTGCGAGCGTATTTCTAAGTTCTTGGTTTCGCATAGTTTTTCCCCAGATTGGTACTTCATACAGAATAATCGAGTGGGCTACCGACCCCATCATCCTCCGCTTACTTGCCGTCGGTCCTTTAATATTTGGCATTAGCCTGCTTAACGCAATAATCGTTTCTTCCACCTTTATACTGTTTACATTTAGGTGCACATTCATGTTGGTGTTTTTACCAAAATGAACGCCAAGATACTTCAATTTGTCTTTAGATATCATTTTATTGTCACCTAGTTCGAGCGTGATCTCCTTTGATTTTCTCCCTCCATAGAGTATTAGGACCTCAGTTTTTTCTTGCGCGTGTTGCAGTTTTCTGACTCTAATTTTTTGCTGTATCCTGTGTAGGGCTATATTCGCGATTGTTCTTAGCAGTTCCTCGGTTTGGGTCTCAACTGTTATGGCCGTATCATCAGCAAAACCAATGATGTTTATTCCTTCCGGTTGTTCTGTCTTTAGTACATCATTATAATATATATTCCATAGGGTAGGTCCAAGAACTGACCCCTGTGGGACTCCGCTTGTAGTTTTCATTTGATGTTTCCCTACTAAAATTCACCGATCTTCTAGGTAATTGCTGATTATTTTGACGAGGTACCTGCTTATTTCCATTTCCGTAAGTATATCCATAATGCCCTTCCAGGATGCCGAGTTCAAGGCATTTTTTATGTCGATCGTGATTAAGACTCCGTATTTCCCATGTCTGATTTCTGCAATTTACAGGACTCGCTTCATTGCGTCTATGGTCGATCTTTTCTTTCTAAAGCCATATTGATTGTTCGATAGCTTCCCCTCTACTTCACTAAGATGTCTGGCTACAATCAGCTATTCCAGTACTTTCCCCATTATGTCCAACAGGCATATAAGTCTGTACTTTGTCACTTGGCCCTCTTTCTTTGGCTTTCCTATTAGCACGACTCTGGCTATCTTCCCTGTGCTTGGAAATTTCACTTATTTTAGGTAGTAGTTCATCATTTCGAGGATTTCTTTTGGAAACTCTTGTATCACTGCTTTGATAACTTCTGGAGGTAGTTGGTCGGGTCCAGGGGATTTTTTGGTTTTGATGCGATTTACTGCATTTCTCAGTTCTTCTTCCGTGAATTTTGGGATATCTTCTTCTCTTATCTCTATTCGCTCCCAGGTCTGCTCTTCGTGCTCTGGGAATAGCTCCATTGCTATCCATAGCTGTTTGTCGTCATCAATTTTGATTTGGTATATCCTATTTAGTTTTTTGCAGACAATTTGGTATCCTAGGCCCCATATATCTTGGTCTATTTCTTCGCATGTCTCTTTCCAGCATTTATCTTTTGCTTTCATAATTGCGTTCCGCAATTGGGCTCTGTCACGATTGTAATCATCTCTGAGTCTTTCCTTTTCCATTTCTGGTACGTCATTTCGTCTATTCGCTCTGATCATTTTCCTCTTGGCTATATGACATTTTGATTTCAGGCTTGCTATGTTCTCGTTCCACCAGTATACAGGTCTTCGTTTCACCCCTCTTTCCTTTTCCTTGTGATAATTCTAGATAGTTGACAGCAGTTTCATTCAGTTCATTTTCAATGTTTTACATTTAGTCTTTAGAAGAAAATGTTTTTAGATCTTTTTGAAATTCTCTGTGAGCTAACTTGAAGAAACAAAAAGTTTAATTGAATGAAGAACTGATCTTCCTGGGAAAATATGGAATCTGAAAAAAAGAAAGAATATATGTAAAGCGGGAATACACAATATGGAAACCTTTGCGGAAACACACAAAAAATCTTAGCTGAAACGCAACATTGTACTCGACTTGTATTTAGTGAATCAAATTAAAATAATATACAGATTGCTAGTACATGTTAATTTACCTCAAATTGATGAATAATAGTAACCATTAATGACAATTCGTAAGTTGTGAGTAACTTTTAGAGTAATTATAGTATATTATGCGAATGTTATAAATTAATTCAATAAACTAATTAATATAGTTACTCTAATGTATATTAGCTTTCACATAAAAGTTCATAATATAAATTCACTGTATCAGCGTATTATCAATACATTTGTCTCAATTAAATAAATCAAGATACAATCTATCTATATACGAGTATTTGCCACTCATTAATATTCGATAAATAATATTAATAATGCAGGACACTGGAAAGTAACATATCAACTCGAACCAAATTTACATCAAAAGAAAAAGTACGTACATGAATATGCATTTTCGATTAAGTACAAACAAAACGAGCACTTACGTTAATAATTGTTTACCTTTCATTGTATTCAGCGATTTAAGTAATTAATGATGAGGACAGATGTTTCTGGAATATTGAAGTATGGACAAGTTTAAAATTTTAGCCATGTATAAGGAATGATACTTGCATAGATAGTTGGTTAGTAAGTGCGTATATTATCAGATGCAATATTTATTGGACTATAATACAAATTTATTTAACATTTGGTATCTTGGTAGCTCTTTGATTTTAAGGTATAGTTTGTTATATAGAAATTATACATTCATTTCTTATCAAAACTCAAGATGATACCGAATTTAAAAACAAATATGTTAAACTATAAAAATAATAGCATATTCAATTAGCTTAATCATCTTTATTGCAAATCAATGGACTAACCAGCTTTCAGCATTTTTAGAAATTCAGGGGTGTACTGTAGTTGGTTGGGTACTAAATAACAGGGCATTTCATGACAAGAATTTAAATGGAGATATGGTCCAGGTAATAGTCTACTCTAAATGAAAAACGAAGTTTTTGATAATTATCCTCTTGTGACGATGAGATAAATTTTTTTCTGGTAAGACAAAGCTTGTCCACACAACGTTACTATAGTTTATCAGCATTACACGAATACTTACGACAATTAATAGGCTGCAAATAATAGATCATTCAGACCGCACTTATTTATAAAATAAATAAAAATTAACTGCTTCAAAGCGATCTATAATCTAAGAATCTAAGGATGATACAATAGTGGAGTAGGTTGGAAACTTTGGTGTGAAGGTAACACTGACTTAGTTACAACACAAACTGACAGTTACAGTCCACAAACACTATACACTACAATCGACGTGCCTTTCGCCAACAAAGTTAGCATCATCTGAAAATGATTAAAACTAATATTATGTTAATTATCCTATTTATACCTAAACTATTGCTGTGGCTCAGTGAGTCCTGACAGTCACGGCTGCGGCCAAGTGACCCGTGAGTAACTAACCAATAAAGTGGACTATGTGGAATGACAGAGGGCCTTCTATCACTATTCATAGTATTTTTACACTTTTCAATTTCTAAACTTTCAAATGCATCTAGCTGTCTAGTATTTGTTATATTCCTAATTAATCTTATGTTGCTAATATATATCTTATGGTTGTTCTCGAAGGCATGTTAGGCAACACTGGACTTATTTGTCTTACCATATTTCAGATGCCTTTGATTACAATCGTTACAGCTGATTTCGTAAATGCCCGACCTGTCATTTGTGTTAATTTTGTCTTTTGGATTGCCTAAAAGTTCTTTTAATTTATTTCTTGATGAGTGAACTACTGTCATCCCTATATCTTTAAAATTCTTACTAATACCACGGGTGAATCGAGGATCGTGAGGAATAGATACATATTTTTCTGGGTGTTCCCTTTCGGTTTGAAAGGTCGAGGAATTTCGAAGTATTTCTCTAAATTTACGTTGCATAATCATTTCTTCAACTATATCAACAGAATATTCATTACACTCAGCTATATCCTTGATTAGCGCTTTTTCTTTTTCAAACCTATCTTTATTGAGAGGGAAGCTTAGTAGGCGATGGACTAGAACATTGAGACTCGCTATTTTGTGTTGAATACAATGGTGGGAATCATTAAGGATATATTTGAGAGTACTGGTGTCTTTTCTGTATATATCAAATTCTAACTTACTTTCACTATTTCTAATAACTAATACATCTTAAAATGGTAGTTGTTCTTAGGTTTCAACTTCGTATGTAAATTTGACTATTGTGAAATGGTTATTTAATTTGGAAACGAAGTTAATAATGTTCATAATTTTTGTGTCAAATACTGCAAACACGTCATTCACATACCTAAGCCAAACCCTAAGGATGTACTTCATTTCTTCTTTTGCTTCTGTTTCAAATCTATTCATGAAGAGACTGGCAATGAAAGGTGACAGCGAGTTACCCATGGCTGTCCTTTCATGTTGTTCAAAGAAACTGTTATTAAATTAGAAACAATTTTGTTTCATGCAAATTTTAGTGAATTCAATATATTCTTTCACTATATCTGGACTAAGATTATTTGATTCGAGTAAATCCCTAAGATAGTCCAAAGTTTGTGGTATCGGAACACTTGGAAATAATGAGCATACATCAAAGGAAACGAAAATTTCACCCTCTTGCAACTGAATATCTTTATCTTATTAATGAAATCATTGGAATTCATTACTGAGAAACTGGGTGATGAATTGGGTAAATTTTCCAATTCTTCTGTTAACCATTTCGATAGGTGGTAAGTCAGCCATCCAAATGCAGACACAATAGGATACATCCACTTAATAGATGCTAGATAGCATCTTCGATGGAAAAGGCCTAAATAAATTTTAGAATTTAGAAAATTTTGAATATAAGTCAGATATAACAGGGACCTATTTGAATATTACTAAAAAAAATAAAATCTTACCTTCGACGACACAGATATGAAACCTATTTTAAATCAAGAAAGTGACGTAATACCAGTATAAATATATTCTAAAATATCATCATATATACGGTGATACTATAACATTATTCATCGTCAGCGAGCATTATAATGCATGTGTCTTTGCGATAACAATCTTTTAAGGTATTCACATTCACATAAAATTAAACTAATTGGATAATGTTTATATCTTTTCTTAAACGAACTGATATTAATATATTCGTCAACAGATATCTTAATATTCTTAACCTTTCATATAAAACAATCACAAATAATTATATACATATATTATAAAATCGAAATAAATTTGTAGTTAAGGAAAAATCCGTAAACCTTGCTCCTGGGAATGGCTTTAAGGTCGTTAGCAAAGAATAACTTTTAAGCAAGTCATCCGCTCCTTTTAAATATGTATAATCTTACGTCATGTATAGTGGGAATTTTAGTGAAATTAAGTGTAACATCCAGGGTAATATAAAATGATTGGTTGCGGAGGTTTAAAATAATCAGTCTATACTTGCTATATGTAATGCATGTAAAACGGTTGTATGATTTTTAACTTCGTATAACATTCTTATTACTTATCACAAACATGTTCAAACATATAATATCACAAAATTACGTTGGTATTTTGTGCTACGTTAAAACATATTTTTCTTACATTCGTGCATACATACCTTATTAAGCCTCACGACAAGTTAGTGGTGTTTGATCTGGTTATACAAACTTTCATTTTCAAAAACCTCTACAAATAAATCCAATGGACTGAAACCAAGGAAATGTGATGGTCATTTAAGGGATTCTTCCTGCTTCATTTCTAAGGAAAAAGGGTATAACTTTGTTCTTTAAACTTATTTAGATTAAATCAATCTAGCATATTGTCGACTTTCTGTATTTATATTTGTATACAGTACGTTAATTCAGATTGACGTACTGTGACGCTCACTATTGATATTCTTTCTGAAGATTAGTAGGGGGAGCCACTGAGAAAAATATTTTTTTGCATTTCTTTAAAGTAATTTTTTTCAAAAATATGTAGGTAAAATTTTAAGTTAAAATTCTGTATATTGATTGACAATTACTTTAGTGAGAGCAGGTAGCACGACCGTCCCTGCCAAAAATGACTACCCAAAGAAAAATCAAAAGAGACAAAGATGACACTGAAGAGGTTAATGAAGAACTGTCATATGGCCCGGGACTCAAAGGGTTTTTTTTTTTAATATTTAATCGCAGTGGCTAAGTCTGTACGTAGCTGATTTGAATAATTTTAATAATTATTATTTTTACAAACTATTTGAAAATAAGGCCCTGCAAATAAAAAAAAATTAAATTCGTTGTCATTCTGCAAATAATAAAAAAAGCGGTTACGTAAAACGATAGCTACGTTCATAGAGACATTCATAAAATTTTGTTTTTTATTTTCAGATAATCCTTCATCGAAATATCAATGCCACAATGGAAGGGAAATTTTATTACCCTCCATTAGCTCGATTGGAGAGGGCCCTTATCTTTGTTAATTTGTAAATATTTTTAATAAAAATTTATATAAAGCCAGTTTGATATACACTTAATCTAATCCCTTTATAATTAGTTATCCGTGTGAAAGAGATTCTTAAAAATCGGTTACATTTTCGGAAGTCACAGTGGCCTTCTCTCTTAAAATATTCCTACGTATTATGACGTTTTGCTTCACGCATAAAACCTGTGTAATTAGGATATGTTTCTAACAATAATTATTTCGAACATTTAAGAAACCATATGAATATTGACTGACATCTTTTAGACAATTTTCTTATGTATGCACCTACGCAAGCATTATGTAAACAGTTAGTTGTTATAAATATTATTTTCACTCATAATAATTCTTCATAGACAATAAGTATTTGGTAGAAAATGATTAATTACATATCAAACACAAATCTTCTCTCTCCATATAACATACCTCTACAATAATGTGTAAATTATCTACGATGCTATTCCTTCGTCGTGTATAACCCAAAAATTAAATTAATTTGCAATTAAAGTGAAATTAGTGTCAAACATCTTACAGGAACTATTTTTTAATTTTTTTGATTTATTACTGAAGCAGGAGTGTGCTTAATGTAATGGGACACATTAGTCTGATTGCATAACGTTCTTACTTACATCCGCGATTTCTTATCGAATTATTGTTAACCTTATTTTATCTATATTTCTTATTTATGGTATTAAACTAAAAATTCTAAAATTTCATTCTGAATTTTGAATACGAGTGTCACCAGGTATAAATGTCACCGGTATACTTTATAATAGAATGGATAATAAATAAGTACACTAAGTAGGTCATTCAAAGGGAATAAACTATAGCTGCAAGAGAAGCAGATGGTAATCTAATGACTTTACAATATCTTCATTCATCAAAGTTATGCCAATATTATAACAGTATACCAAAATGCTGGAATGATAGCGATTCTGGTTTAAAAAGTATTGAAACAGATTTTAAAAAATAGGTAATTCCAACGCTAAGAAGAAATGAACGGGCTATCGTAAGAAGATTAATGATAGTGGACATATGACTGACTAACTTTCCTAGCACCAACTGAGAATGGAACTACCAATGGGTAGTTATTACATAATTTGTATTAAATTTATGACATTACAGTTCACATTAAACTAGATCATTATTCTCGTTATTGGAATTACCTATTGGAACCATACAGTTATTACTTATAAATAAATTTTGAAATATAGTGAATGGTATATCGCCACCAAGTCAAATTACCTTAAAGTTGCTTGATCAATGAAGTACCAGTAAACTAACAGTACCAACAACCGTGTGGTGTTACTTATGTATCACGTACAGATATTCAAAATTTCTTAGTATGTAGTTTCAAAGTAGGAATTACATTATAGGAACTTTAAATGATTCTTTAAAGTTATCTACTAAACAGTGGTAGTTTAGTAATACCTTTTATACATACAAAACAAGGAAAAGTCTACAACATAGTCAAAATAAATTACATAAAAGTAGCGGTATTTATCGTTTCCTAGTCATTTTGTAATTTTCACGTCCTTGCAACGCGTAGTTGGTGTAAGCTAAGTAAAAATTATTCTCCATTTTAAGGCTTGTTTTCCTAGCGACGCGTTTTTTGCGCATCAGGAACCGGTTTTGTTCCAATCACGTCGGCAGGAGCGTAGAATGTTTACGCGGCGTCTTAGTGTTTTCCTATGGGCAGCGTGTAGATCCATTCAATTGAGGTACGAATAGTGTCTGAGTGTGTTGAAATGAATCTTTGATTCATTTCAACACACTCAGGCCGAAGAAGAAGGAACATGATCGAAATGTTTATTCTGAAACGTATCATGGATGATGATGAAGAAGAGGACTGACTATATGCTTCGGAAATATGTGAAATTCACGACCGCTGATTCAGTAGTTCCATTTCTGTAATTATTTCAAATATTTTTCTACTGTACAAAAAACGCGCTGAAGGGGAGCTAATAGTGAACTGAAAATCACAAGAAATAAGGGGCCAATACAAGAACTTCACATGAATGTCGCCTTCTGAGTTTGAGAATTTGCTGCAAAAGGTGGTACCCCATATTTCCAAACAGGAAACGTATTTTCGCACTCATATTTTTATAACTTACCTTTTCCTGTACCCACACTGATTTTTATTTTGGTTTTCACACGCCGCTTGCCGGTGAGAAACCAACAAATGTGCCATTTTTTTCTTAATAATAATAATAATTATTATTATATGAAAAAATTAAATAAAATTATAAAGAGTAGGCAGATTATTAAATAAACAACCGAGAGAAAAAAATAATACAAAAAGGCACAAAAAATAAATAGAGCCAGGCCACGTGGTCGCGAACAGAAGAAAGACAACGAACAGCACACGACGTCGTTCCAATGTGAACGGCGAATGCCTTTGTGTTCGTCAAAAAAGCGACGAACCGTTCAAGAGCGGTTCGTTTGATGTTCTATACCTCGTCCTAATCTTGAGAAATAATAGTTCACGAGCGGCTTGTGAACGGTTCGGCTCGCAAATGTATACCCACCTTAATGCTCGTTGATATACATTATCGGTTAATAACCATTGATGATGCAACCAAAAATACACGAAAGTTGAATTATGTGTGTGGCACCTTAATATCATTATTTTATTTACATTTACGAGCAAAGGTCTTTTTGCTCGTAGATTTACATATACTTTTGATGTAATTTCTCTGCTTTTAAATAAATAACTACATAATAATTTTATTAAAAAAAAATGTATGGAGGAAGCCGTTATTCTGTGGTAGTTCATTTAATAGTTCTCTCTGTGATAATTCATAATAATTTTATATTATTTATGTATTATTTAGAAGCTGTTAGTATTTTTATTGAGGGATTATCAGGTAATCTAATTTAAATTAAAAAAGTATTATTTAATAATTATTAATATTGGTGAAAGCAGGATGCGCCATCTCCCTGCCACTAGATAAAGACACCGGCCTACTACGTTCTCTGTTATGTAGGTACCTGGATCAGGGGCGTTGCTTAGAGTTGGCTTCAAGGATTATTTAATAAATATGCATATAAATATATGGACTATATAATAACTTATATAACTAGTTTTAGATAGAAAAGAGAAGGTGATACCACTGATCTAGCGAAAACTTTATTATATGTTCTGCAAGAAAGCAATTATCTGTACCAAATTATAATATTTATGTAAGTGTAAATAACATAAAAATATCAGTGGTATAATAGTAAATAATACTAACTTTCATAATTATTTTTATAGCACAAAACAAGCATTGAAAACATATTTTCAAATATTCCCTCAACACTAACGAAACTTAAATCCTTAAACAGAAATAGTATATCTACACCAATGTAACTTAAGACATTCATAGTTCGTTTAATATAGCTACTAAATCATAGATGGCAGTAAGAGAAATACAAGATTATCTAATACATAGTGTAACAAATTATTTTAAAATTAACAAATTGAAAATTGTATACAGGTTACTAAAATAAGGGATGTTGAAACGAAAGAGCCAGAGCCCGTTACATAATGTACAGAAACATTCTATGAGTGACGATCTTAATTAACACCTAACTTAGTTACTGATATCTTATTTGTCTTAATTTAGATATTTTAGTTAATATAACTGTGTGAAATAAATTTTACATTGTAGTACATTTTAATGATTCAAAACAATAAAAACGAAATAATTCCCCGGGGTAGTATATTCCCCTCTATAAGTGACGCTCCTTTACATTCAATACATACTACAGTCATTTTAGGTTTCGAGCTTTAGTTTCTCCCCCACTTGTTCTTCTATTTATTTCATCGCTATTTGCCAAATAAAAAACTCTCTTAACTTGCCGATAAACGGAACACTCTACCTGAGTCTAGCCATAAAACAAGCCACGGTATGAGATAAGAGCCGTTTGGGATCTTTTATTTGGCAAATGGCGATGAAATAAATTATACATCATCAGAAGGTTGTTTCAGTCTTTGTGGTAATTATGAAAACTTGAATGTTTTTAAACTTTTGGTATAAAAGGATTTTTATTAAGGGTTCTTGATCTTTACAGATTTTTTTTATCTAAAAGTGCCAACTTCGGTATTCAGACTAGGTTTAAAGAAGTTTTATTCAAGCATAACACCTATCGATAGCATTTAATGTTTTTGTGGACATTGCAATAATTTACTGCTAGCAATTGCCTCTTGGAGGAACTTTTATTCTCTAGAATACTTTGACAAGTCTTCGGTAGACACTTCTTTACAAATTCAAGAACGTAAGACGCTCATACGATTGGATTACTCTCTGGAGACAAGTTAACATTTATTTTAATGGTAATCTGCCCTAGTTTAGGAGTTAGTTCCTTTTCCTTAAACTATGTGTAATCCACCTACAAAGCATGGTCGTGGCTCACTTATCTGATAATACATTCGCATTGTCACGGTACTAAATAGTCCTGTGTCTAAAGAAGTAGTAGTGACTATGACTTGTTGTAGCGTAATTAATCTATTTTGTTTAATCTGATTTAAATCATTCGGTGTGCGGTCTTCTGTACCTTCACCAAGCGAATCTTATACAATATTTACTTCACAATGACTACACTATTTCTTACCACTGAAAACATAAAAATAAAATAAAATATATTGTATTTAGATTATATAAAACAATGTAGATGTTTGGAATAATACATACATTCTCATTTATTATTAATCGCCTCATTCTCTAGGCGATTAATAATAAATTAATTTTCTAGACGATTTATTAGCTTCTCTTCAACTCCTGTATGCAATCAACGTAAAATTATTAAATAGATTGCGTGTAATACCCCATGTGAAAGGGAATTTAATTTTATATATAGCGATATGGAGTATTTAGAATTTTTTATATTCTTCATCAAGATAAATCAGGTTTGAGAACGTAATGTATTATATAAAATTCCCGATCGTTGTTGCCTTATGAGATATAATAGATTAGTCAACTCTGACTAATCTATTAAGTATTGTATTACGCTAAACACTCCATCTAAGAACTATACTATTTTTGTGGTATTTTAAGAGAAATAAACAGTTTTAAACCTTAAAACGGACTTTTCCGCATGTAGAACATCTCTATCTCGAAATTGAGTGGCCGCGAAAAAATAAGCCAACACATAAATGCAGAATATGTGTTTATGCGACAGTTTTACTTTTTTCAAATAGTCTACCATCGTGCTTTCTCATGACCCATGGACAGGGTGGTGTGTGTCCTATCCACCTCAAAATGAATAGATGTCGTCTGGTAGACGTCCCTAATCAGAATCAGTCAAAACCCGATCTATCCGACACGATTTAATTGAATGATCGTGCTAACAAAAATAATTTCTCAAATAGTCCACCATTGTGTCCAAGACACAATTTAGTTGAGTTATCGTGCTAACAAGAATAAACGCCGACGACAACGACAGCGACGACACACACATAGCAAACATTTTTTAAAAACCATTTTTTTGTTTTTAGACTGAAAAACGAAAAATAAACCCAAAAAAAAATTTGTTTTTCACTTTTTCTATATACGATTACATTACTTTTCCGCGTATAGTGGAGTGCAAAAAGTAACAATTTTTTTACTTGTACGTGAACTTCCCTTTTAATCTGCTTTGATTATTTCTTAACAATAACAACACTATTTCAGAAACTAAATTGTAATTGTATATATTTAGATAAAGGTGATACAATCGAAATATCGAATGAGGTAAGACATTTTGGGTAGGAATTCTTGATTGGATTCGAATTTTTAAAACAAACTTCATCAATTTGAACATGTTAGATATCTTCCCCAAGTCTATAGGGGAATTTATTTAAGACTATGAAAGGAATATGGATAACTTTCCATATAACACTGACCACAATAATAGTAAAATGTCCAAATCGAGTCTTCTAAAAAATAAATGAAAATACTACCCATACAAAATTCATGTGGTTGGAGATATTAATATATGTATATGGTATTAATGAACACAAAAAGAATTCATTATTTCATGTGATGAATCGCCATTTGTCTTAATTGTGTTAATGAAAAAAACAGAACAATGGATAGCAAAGCAGGAAGGGGCAATATTTAATAGCCTAAGAAAACGGTTCCATTGGAATTATATACAAATAATCAAATTGTCGAACCATATTTCTTTGATGGCACAGTAATTAACAAGCATTACATGGATTTTTAGCACAATTTCTTATTACAGTTTTGGAATGAATATGATTTATACATGATAATAGTAGGACTGATTAGTAATAGAAATAATTGATATCAGCAGGATGAAGTTACATAATATTTTGCAGTAAAAGTTACTGCATATAATAATCAAGATTGTCAGTAGGTGGGTCAATAATGTCATAGCGTTTCCTATATTTCTTTTCCTTTTTCTGTTTTTGGTATCAATCAATGATGGATATACTGTAGTGAAAATGCATTTACTAAATTAGGCTTAAATCAACAACTCGGACCAGAATGTGTGACAAATATTATTACAATTATTAAAATAACAACAATTGAACAATTAGTTCATCACCATTCTCTTTCTCTATTTGGAACATACTCGTTTTATATTTTGTCGGTAGAGTAGTGTAGTGAACTTCGCCTTGATTTTTTACATTGGTGTCCCGGCTTCAACGTCGATGGCTAGAAATTGATCGTTATTTTTTTCACAAAGACTACCGGACCTTGGATTAACATGGATCCTGGAGGCATGGTAGGGTTTTCTGAAATTGTTCCATAATAACCCCGCATAGAATCTCCAAGTTCCTTGGATTGATCAAGGGTAACAATGCCAATTTCTTGGAGCTAGTCTAGATTTCCGGCTCCTAGTAATCAGAGCGTGCGTTGGAATTTCACATCGGTCGGCTGGGTGTATCCGTGAGAATATTCGGGGGTTAGGTGGATGAGTAGCTCCAGCTAAACCTTGCCTCCATCAAACTAAAAAAAATAAATAAAACATGAAGACAATTTCATATAGTATGAAGAACATTTATTTCTTGTAAGTGCTTCATCCTGATGTGTATTAAACATAACGCCTATATTATATTTGAAAATATATCAATTAATTAAAAGAGGTTAATTTATTCCACCTGATCTACTAATAACTCAAGTGTTCTATCTAGCTTTATTTTTTTGTTAGAACAGGGCTTTTGTTAGATACAGTAAGCTAAGTAAGTACAGAGTTTATAGTATAAAATCGTACTAACCAAGGAACTTAAGGTAAACGACCATAGACAGTGCCGCTTGTTCCTTAACTGGGCTAACTAATTGAGGTTAATTAGTAAGTTAATTTGGGGTGTGCAATCCTCAACGTATTTTTATGTTATTGCTTATTAATGTCACCTAATATCATTGACCGTTGGATTTAGAGCAGCCGTTAGATCAATAAATTGTTAAACTCAAAACAAAGCCTAGTCATCAACTTCAGCCGCAACGGTCCATTTTTAGTACTAACGAACTTATTGTGGTAGGTTATAGTGTATATATAACTATATCAGCATCAACTCAGGACGTTTCACATCGATATGGGAAATCATATCGCCCTTACATCGGAATGCATAAACAACCCTCGTCGTTTAGATAAGATTTATACTTAAGCCCAGAGTAGATAATAGTTTAGTCAGTTTCTCACATGTATTATACGGTTTCACTTGTCATCTTTTTACTTTAATATATACCTAAAGGAAAATAAACGTGTCTTTGTTAAAACTCAATCTTGCCAGTGTTTTTCTGATAAAAAAGGGAAAACTCGCGCGCACATGGTGTTTACCCAAATTTCGCCAAAAAAATCATCTTTAGCAGCGAGGCCCATTTTTGGATGAATGGATATGTGAACAAGCAAAATTGTCGGACACTTCTTCCAAAAACGAGACTGGCATTGCCATAACCGTCAACGGCAGGTGCTACAGATCGATGATAAGCAACGTCTTGTGCACTAAACTGGATGTTATGGGATACAGACGACATGTGGTTCCAACAGGACGGCGCACATCGCACGCCACGATGGACATCCTGCACGAGCGATTTGAGGGAATGGTTATCACGCGTAGCGACGACCTGAACTGGCCACCGAGATCACGCGATTTAGCGCCTTTAGGATTCTTCCCTTAGGACTATCTTAAATCGCAGGTCTATGCGAATAAACCGCAATCAATTGATACCATCAAAGTCAACATAACGAGCACCATCTAGCAAATTCAGCCAGATTTATACGACAAAGTCATCGAAAATTGGAGCTTCGAATACGTGTCACCAAGCAAAGCCACGGCGGACATTTGAATGACATTATATTCCTCACTTAATGACATAAAATATTCTTTCAAATAAAGAAAAATGAGTGGATATCTCACACAACTTGTTTTATTTACGTTTAAAAATCGAACGCCCCAATTGAAAGACCCTATACATTAAGAAAAAATCATACTGTAAGAATTGGAAAAGTACATTCTATCTTTACCAATAGCAATGACTCACAATGGCTCCCCCAACCTTGCAAATCTCACATTTTACCTGTTACCGTTATGATCAACAAAGGTTGCCGCTACCTGCTTTAGCTTTCTGGCTTTTGCATATTCCTTATAACCCGCATTCAAGGCCTTTCGTCGTATTTTTTGTTCGAATTATCATATTCCGGGATTAAGAAATAGTAAGATATACAACCGACCTTCTCGGTATTTGTATTGAAACAAAAAATGTGGTGGGGCTTTTAGATCCTTAGCGAAAGGGGTTGTTGAATGCTTATTTATACCGCTTATAATAGCATGTTTTTAAATGAAGGGTTAAGGTATTTTTTTTTTATTAAAATCGTTGTGGTGAAATGTAAAAAAATGTTTCTTATATTCTTTCAGATGTACAGTAGACACACACCATAAAAATATTTACCGCAAACTTATGCACATAAAATTTTACTGTTAATAAGAGTAACGGAATATCTATACATCGTATCATTAACATATTTGATATATTATTATTGTAGAAATTTTTTAATAAAAATAGAAACTGAGTTAATTTATAATCCATATTTTATTAATTATGGAGCACTTTTGAACTTTTTTTAACTCACTATTAAAGAATATTTAATTAACCTTATTCGACCCGGAAATACTGTCAAACTCAAGAAAACTATTTTTGATAATATTCTATAGGGTGTCTCAGTTGGAGCTATAGGATTTGAATTGCGCGCCATTAGTGTCCTTTCAAAGGCCCTCAATATTTAACGACTGCCATCTACAAACCATACGTCAACGTGCCGCGATTAGCGGTAACAACTAATAGTTTATATACAACTGTTTTATAAAAGTGAGCGATCATTTGCATTGGTGGAGTAATGGGACTATATTTTTTTGAAAATGAAGCTGGTAATTCTATCACAGTAAATGAGGAACACTATCATGATATGTTCAACAATTTATTTTTCCAACAAATTGATGATTTAGGTTTCAACAATATGTGGTTTCAGCGAAAGGGTGCTACGTGTCATACAGCACGTGCAACCATAACTCTATTGCATACCAAATTTCCTGATCATGTTATCTTGCGGAATGCTGACATAAATTGGACTGCAAGATCATGTAATTTAATAAAACTGGGCTTATTAGTTTGGGGTTTTGTCAAGGAAAAAGTGTACGCCAGTCAAACAGCAACAATCAATTATCTGAAGGCAAACATTCAACGTGTTATTCAGGAAGTAGAGTCAGTTTTACGTGCCTGTATTATGGACAATTTTACCTAATGATATTCTTTTCCATTCGTAGCCCCACCGTCTCCATTTTATGTTGAAGAACAAAAAACCTCAGTTTGTCGAATGGTTTGAGTTTTATTCACAAATCACATTCTATAGTTCCAACTGAGACACCCAAGCATGTTGACGTCGCGCATCGTATAATTTGTAGATGACAGCCATTAAATAATGACGCCCAATCTTTGACAGAAAAGTATCTTTTACAGCTGTCTTTGAAATGGTGCCAAGAATGGAATTACTACAATAACCGTAACCTCACAGAACTACAATAAATTTAATTGTCTTGTACAATAAATATAATATTTCTGAAGAAAGCATTCTACAGAATAGTAAAGTTACTATATACTATATAATACTATATATATATATATATATATATATATATATATATATATATATATATATATATATATATATAAATACTATAATTTATGTATATTTTGTTTTTTTAACTTGTTTCTTGATGACATTAAAAATATATCGGCATATTTGATGCAAAGTTATCACTTAGTTATCTAAAATTGGTATTAAAAAGAATATGAAAAATATTCTTATCAGAACTAATATACAGGGTGGATACCACTCCTGAACTAAAACTATCTCTACCGTTATTTTTTAGATTTATGAGGTTGATTTTTAATATAAAATGTACATTTTACAAACGAAATCTTAAATGTGTAAGGTGATTCATGTAAGTACAAGACAATAGAGATTTTTTCTTTAGATTCCAGGGAATACCCTGTAAATTTTTATATTATTCAATTCTCTTTAATAATACTGCATTTTGGGACGAAACTAATCACGGAGTTTGTTTCTTATCTATTGGTTATTTATCTTCCTCTTCTTCTAAACATTCATATACTATCGATAGTAAGCACAAGCCTTTACAGACATTACGCCCTTTAGTTTTTTGATATGCTACCATAGTTTACTATAATGGTGTCGTTTATTAGAAAAACATCAGAAAAGACTATAAAACCACAAAAGTATGAAAGTAATATTGCTTCTCAATGATAATGGACATGTTGGATTCATAAAGAGACTAAAACCGTTGAATTAAACAGTAATAGTAAAAATGTTTAGATCTTCTAACTGTATGTCTATCACACGAACAAAGTGATTAGTGTTATGTGGAGTGTATGGCTGGACGCTCATCTACTGAACAACTAAAAGAGGCCCTAGACGATCGATCATTTTGATCAAAAGATTACATCGATCGATTGAGTCGAAAGCATGATTGATCGTCTAGGAACCCGTTTGAAATACAATTTTCTGTAAAATTCTCGAAAATAATAGGAACAACCACCTTCCACGGAAACTCTACTACGAATGAGTTTTGATCAAAAGATTGAGGGCTGATTGACGGGTTGATTGAAGCGCGCATCAATGGATTGACTCAATTGTTTGATCAAAAAATTTATCGTTTATGGTGTCCTTTTACATGGATGGGACACTCTATATTTATAAATTGTAATATTTTGGTATTCTTGGTCAATATTCTGTTATAATTAATATTATAACGTAATCCAAGCCTTTGTCTATCCACATAAATTATAATTTAGTTTGAGATTGTTTTCAGAACACCTCTTAATGTTACTTATATATATAGATAGATTCGTGTCAATGAATTGACTCAATTTTTTGATAAAAAAATTGATCGTCTATAGTCTCTTTAAGTCTAGATATTAGGACCAAATTGTTAGATAGATTTAATCTAGTTACAATACTCAAAAATTATTTTTCTAAAAAACATATATTTATTAGAATATTTAATTATAGTATTATTCTAGTATTATCATAGTAATATATAGTATAGTAGAGTATTATAAAGTTTCTGGTGTGTCCCTTTACATGGATGGGATACTCCGTATTTATAAATTGTAATATTTTGGTGTTGTTGGTCAATAACCTGTTATAATTAATATTATAACGTAATCCAAACCTTTATCTTTCCACATAAACCATAATTTAATTTGAGATTGTTTTCAGAACACATCTTAATGTCAGTTATGTATATAGATAGAAATATGAATATATAGAAACCTTATTTAACATGGAAACCTTTATTAAACCTTTTGAGCATATTTCCTTTTCATTAAGAGGGCTCGTCAGTTTTGTCGGCTCAAAATCATTTTTTTTATTTGCATATTTTCAAAGGTTAATGACTCGAGAATATATTCCCAAAGCCGCTTAACAGAATTCGCAAAAATGGCATTGTTTAGGAAGCGTGGTCCGAGCGGCCGCGCGCAAGCACAGATACGTACAAACTCGCACAGCTCATAAATTCAGGCGCGTTCGACTTTTGTGTAGACATTTTGTTCACGATAAGTCAACTAAATCGTGTCGGATTGATCGGGTTTTGACTGATTCTGATGGGGGCGTCTCCCAGACGACACCTATTGATTCTGAGATGGCTAAAAAATACTCTACCATGTTCATGGGTCATGAGAAAGCACAATGGTGGACTATTTGAGAATGAGAAGGAAGAGGGGAATTTTAGAATTTCTCTTTAAAGATCAATGTGTAATTTTTTATGCACAGTAAACCGTATGTTCTTATCTTTATTAGTTGCTGAAATAAAAATTCTTAAAATTCATTGAAAAAAACGGTGCTGAAAATTAACGGGCCCCCTTAAGGAAGCAAGACCGTTACACCAGCGGTTAGTCGGCTCGTACCGATACCATAAAACGCCAAACGAATCTTATTTAAACCTCATGTGGACATCCTGCTCATTCTTCATTCGAACATTTAACAACTAGGGGCCATAAAGCACCCTACAGACCGTTCTCACTCATCAGTCCGCGCAAAGGCTGTTTGTTCTACACGTTTTCTGTAATTTATAACTTTCTTTATCCTCTGACAACGAACCGGGGGATGCAGAGACAAAGACGGCCAGTGTACGAGGTGGCGGGAGGCAACCAGTCTCTATGGGCACACTTCTGATGGTTAGCATCTTTCAACGAGAAATCTCAGTTCTCGCCTACTTCCTCCCAAGGCCTGCTTACAAATAAATGTACTAATAAGGCTTAATTGGCCGATGGGGTTCCGAGAACGATTCAGGGAATTAATCTGTCTGACGTCTGGCTGTTGGTGTGCATGAGGGTATCAGTTAATATGATTTATTTATTTGATTTGCCGATGGTCGGCCCGACGCGGCGGCGCGTCTGTTAAAATTTATGTAGTATTAAGAGACGGAAGGATGTATTATACTAGCCCTTAAGAAATCCTTGATGTTCTAAGACGCTTGCTTGTACGGTGCGTTTAAAATATGGAAACATGATAAGATTGTTTTAACCGTGATGATCTATATTAACGAAATTTCGTGTATGTAATGTACATCGATAAAATTTAAACCAAATAGAAAACAATATTACTTTGAATTATTGTGAGAATCCTTCCTAAAATAATACTGTTGGGTAATCCACCAAATTCTATACACTCTTGAGAATTTGCCGTGGTAAAACGTTACCACTTTTAATGGTATGAAAATGGTGTAAAATTTATGATATAAAACTTAATACCAATGTGATAAGTCAAAATTTTACACCACTATAATTGTAAACTTTAATACATTTTAGGTAGAAAACTGATATAAACACACCAGAATATAGTATTACATTTTACTCCGCTTTGATAATCCCTGCGTGGTAATTATTCTAAAGTATGCTTCCATGTAGTCTTCACAGTGTCACTGTTGAAACGTGAGGCGATATGGCTGTTCATGATTTCTGATTAACTAATTTATGTCCAAATGCTGGTATGTGTCTCAATAAGCAAAAGTCAGTTGTGTTGGCCTAGTTTATTAAAATTATTTACCAAGATGGCTGAATAATGTTGAATTTTATCAGTCACTGGATGATTGTACTGTGACGTATTTTATTAGTCGCACTCCGCTCTCGCGACCCTGTATACGCTTGTATTCTGCGCACAGTGCGATAATTTCTTTGGTTTCTCTTATCTTCAATTTGAACGGTCTTTTTCCTCCTTTCCGTAGCTAATAACCGTAGAGTCAACATCAGTTTATAAAGCAAATGGTCTTCTAATAAGAATTAAATAATTGTTTCATTTTGCAATAATTCTTAAATGTCTAAATAGATGTCTAAGAGATATCTATTTTTCGTTCGCATTATTTTTCAGCTCCAACACTGGTTATTTTCTTCGTGACATAAATATTATCAACAGAACTAGAGAGCACAATTTTCAGACATATCAAGAGATCGAAACAAATAAAACACCATATTTCGGTTTAATTTGTCCGCCCATTAAGAACGATCGTTACAGTACCTATTTTTGTTTCATGACGATGAAGTAAACAAGATAATATAAATGTATATTTTCTATCTGTCATTTGACATTCATTATCTACTTATTATTTATTAATAATAAAATAGTAGCATAAGTTTACCAAAAATGTGATTCAGTTTTTATTAACAGCAAGAACTAAATCACAATATAAAGAATTATTAGTAACGCTTAAAACCTGTTGCAATGCGTCAATTTATGATTTTTGAATAATCAACTTATGCCCGCATGGTTTGTCTGTCTTAAGAAGCAAATATAGTCATTGTCAAGGCCAAGTTTATTAAAACCGACGAATATTAGGTGTCTGAAAAATATGTTAAATGTTGACAAATTCTCTGGAGGTAGGTAGATAGGTGATATTTTATATATGCCATTGTTATTGTGCACTTACTAGTAATAATACATTAATGTTATAAAAAATATATCCGATTATTAAATAATGAATTTAACAATTGACACATTATTTATTATGTTATTACTACACTAACACCATTTAAATTATAATTTTTATTTTTAGTAAAGACTTGTTAGGACACTAACTTAGTTTTCCACAAAACTAGTGTATAGTGTTTTGGTATTTTGTAGAAAACTCAGTTAGTGTTATCTTCACACCAAAGGTTCCAATCTACTCCAGTATGTTTACATTAATGCAAAGATTTCTATAGTATAAGTAGATATGTGGCAATTATTTTCGTCTATGTTAAGTGAGCATACGTAGTTATATATTTTATAGGAGTATTATGTAAGTTCATAATTGTGTCAAGTGCCAACGTCATGTACAAGTTTTGTTTCCCTCTTCTCTTTATTATGTTACTTTAAATATACATTTTGGCCTACTTGGTCACCTTGATGAGTATTATGCTCTGTCTTCTGAGATAGTCTCAGATATCTGAGATAGTCTCAGGAGTAGGTGAATGTTTTCCAACAATTTTGCTGAATGTTTCTTTTTTATAATAATAAGACTTTATTGTTATTAAGACTATCTCAGGAGTTAGGCTCGGACGGTAGAAGGACAGAATTCACTCCATCTCTGTTTGCTCCACTATATCCTTTAATATTGGTTCAGGAATATCCTCATTATGTACCAGGTCTACAATATAATTCTCTTTTGCAGTGGCTTAAAAATGTAGTTTGTCCCAGCTTTTCGATATTAGTTCTCAGTTCCTTGGTCATTATGTTGTTGTCGAGATGGCTATTGGAATAATTTTTACTCTATCTAGGCTCTCAATATGATTAATTTCTATGGCGAGGTTTTCATATTTTCTAACCTGAGCTTCCATTTTTCTAATATTTTGGATCAATGGGAAAGCTATATCTATAATATGTCCTGTTCGTTGCTCTTTATCAAAGTGTCTATTTTTTTGTCCAGCCTATTGTAATAAACTGCCCTATCGCTGAGTATTGGCTTATCCCAATATAACAAGTCTATTGTTCTCGAGGACTGGCAGTCTACCAGAGCCGGACATCCCTCAATTATATGATCGGTTGTCTCCACTGGTCTATTCTGTTTGTCGTCCACTCCCTTTTTTTAATATACACTTCTCGTAGTTGCAAATAGGTATTACACCATCTTGCATTGCTACCATAAAACGTTCGGTTTCAGGATATAAGTCCGCTGGCTTTAGCCAATCCAACGAGCTATGTTTGTTGAAACCCTCTCCGTTTAATAAGGAGGTATATTTGCCGTGAATTAGGTTCTAGCGTGGTCATGTGGTCTCTGGTATTATTGCTGCAATATGAACGTTCCTCTCTCTGACATTTGGTGAAGTATATTCCGGATCAACTTGCATAACTTTCTGGCGTAGAGCTTCCCCGGATTCTTGAATATATTTCTTTATATTTTTCTCTTGTTTTTCTGCATAACTCTGCGATGTTAATTAGTCATTGACTTCCTTGATGTCTCTTCAGATATAGACTCCCAACGGGAGAACGGGAATGGTGGTACTTTCTAAATGTGGTGAGTTGTCGCCGCATTAGTTTTGTTCAGTCCATCAAGATCCAAATTCCTGTATTTCAATATGCCGAATATATCTGGGAACTAGAACATCCCAAGTGTTTATAGCTATACTCATGTTCTGTGCACTTAATGATATATTCAACAGCTTTGTTGTTATTATTATTATTCATGTTACAGACAAAGCTAGTCACTATACTGTTTCTCCGAACAATTATTGTTTTTTCCATGGTTGTCCATCCATATTCTGTTAGTTTTTGGTTGAGACTATTAGAATTTTTGCATTAAAGTCTCGTAGTCATAATATATTGGTTTGAAGCAGTTTTCTGCTTGAATCATAGCTTCTAATATGAAATATGTTTTACTCAAAATTGGTGAAAAGTATCATCATTAAGCGCCATTAAAAACTTACCAGAAAACTTCAGATATTTGAAAATTTGATGTAGTGATATCGAAAATAAATATATTAAATGTCTTTGTATCTCTCAAATACTACAGTAGTAATACATGAATATCTTGGGTTTGTTGATACTTTAAATTTACCACAAAACATAAACAGAACTAAATAAACTGAAGGAATCGCTGTAAACGGCAAAAAAGCTCTAACGGTTCTCCATAACATTACCTGGCCGAGCGATGACGCGTATTACGACGCATTGTGGTTGCCCAACGGACAGATATAGGTTACTAATTGATTAACTAACAAAATCTATTATTTTGTTAATGATAATTGTAATTAATCCATGATTATTGATACTTTCAACGGTTTATTAAATAGACAGTTGAAACTGTTTATTAAATAAACAGTGTAAAACTATGAGAGCGAAATAATGGATGGAACCACTATTAAAGGGGTAATAAAAAGTTTTGAAACCTTAGAACGGACTTTTCCGCACGTAGAACATCTCGAAATTGAGTGGCCGAGAAAAAATAAACCAACTCATAAATGCAGAATATGTGTTTTATGCGACAGATTTAATTTTTCTCAAATAGTCCACCATCGCGTATTCTCATAATCCATGGACAGTGTGGGATGTGTCCTATTCACCTTAAAATCAATACTACTGATGTCGTCTGGTAGACGTCCCTAATCAGAATCAGTCGAATCAACATCGATCCGACACGATTTAATTGAGTGATCGTGCTAACAAAAAAAAATCTGAAATAGTCCACCATTGTGCTTTCTCATGACCCATGAACATGGTAGAATGTATCCTATCCACCTCAAATTCAACAGATGTCATCTGGGAGACGTCCCCGATCAGAATCAGTCAAAATCCGATCGATCCGACATAATTTAGTTGAGTTATCGTGCTAACAAGATTTTTAAATGCCGACGACGACGACAACGATAACGACGACACACACAGTAATATTTTTTTAAAACCATTTTTTTTTTGTTTTTAGGCCGAAAAACGAAAAATAAACCCAAAAAAATTGTTTCTCAATTTTTCTTTACACGATTACATTACTTTTCCGGAGTGCGGAAATGTATAAATGAATACTAGATATATTGTCTATGCTTAATGGTTTAGAATAGTCACTGTTTCAGCAAATATTCTAATCATCTCTATTAGAATTACTACCTGAGAAGGTCTTCTCGCCGTTCATTTGCTTCCAGACCTTAAAAAAATCTGTGATTGATTAGGTACCTGTTGCTTGTGTATTCTACGCGTTGATACCGTACCGATCCTGTTCAGTTATTATAACCCGACTTCCTTTTGTGAGGCGTTATTACGTTTATAATTAAGTTTATTGTTACGCTAACCTGACTGAAGCTCTTTTTTTACATCGTTTTTGATAATTATATACCACAAAAAAGTTATTAACAGGTAGGTATTGTACCGCGTTTTTACGAGCGACCAAATGGGGGGTTTTGTGTTGTGAATAGGAATGTGAGAAAGACTGCAAAAAATACAGAGGTATAAAGCCGTTTGTGTGAATAATGAGACGTATTTAAATTAGATAACCTTTATTGTTGGCACAAGGTGTATATGTTTTTGACCGTATATACAGTAGTAGTAAGGAAGAATATCCCTCATAATTTATTAATAGTTTATTTCAGTTTATATAATATTCTTATTGTTTATACGAAATATAGCATAAGTAAGCGTCGGTTCCATGTCCATCTTGAGAAATTCATGTCCAAAAACCAGTTAAAAACCGTGAAAATGAGAGCAGCAGAGCGTGAAAAGAAAACGGACGGAGTCATGGAGCACATTTTGCAATTCATAAGGAATAAAATAATTATTTTATTATGTTTCCTTAAACATACAGGGTCCCATTGAAACATGAAATAATACCTAAAACCATTTATTTATTTATTTTATACAAAAATATTCCAAAGAAGTCTTCTAGCAATTAATTTTACATACGTTAACTAACTATGTTACAAACATATGTTAATTATGTCTTTTTCGGCATGAGTTCACTGCTACGGCACTCAATTGTTTTTTCAGAAGTCATATCAATTTTATCATACTCTGAGTCACCACATTCATCTGTTGACTTGTCTGTTGTACCAACATACCTAACCATAATAAGTAGACAGTCAGGTTAGGTTAGGTTAGGTTAGTATCCTTCAAAATAACAGCGTATTTAGTTGTTAATATTCAAAGTAGCTTTTGGAGCCTCTCTGTATGTATGTAGTTTCATCGAACGACACGGAGGGCGTATGATTGCAATGGACGACGCCAACTGCAAGTCATTGTATACATTTGAAGTAACTAAACATCGAAAGTTTCTAATAGGTTTTATGACGGTTTAATATATGATATGTGTAAAGGAAGTGTTGTAGCATCTATTAGTACTAATATTAGCTATTTATGTAGTGTGAAGTGAAAGTTATTTGATAGAAAAAATGGCCTCATGCGGAAAAGTGGAAAATTCATTTTCTCGAAAACCGTGTCCGAGCGGATGAAACTGAAGCCAGATTCGTCTCCAGCACCCTCGAAAATAGGGGGGTAGGAAAAGTTTCGTAAACATTTGCCCAGGAACACTTCTTGTATACAATTACCAAATACACTTACAATTAGTTTAAGAATTAACCTAAGATAATTTCGACAAAAGGATGATTCAATTCTATGAAATTATAGGGGATATGTACCAATAAAACCGACATTGGGTCGATGCTACATGGAATAATATATTTGTCTATATTACGAGATTACATTGTTCTTGCGATAGAAGTTCTGTATTTTGATGACAACAATGTTTGATTGCAACTAAATGATGTACCTCCCCACTTTGGGATGGCGGTGAAGAATTATTTATTTTTTCCCTACAAGTGAATAGGGCGTAGATGAGCAGTGAATCAGCTCGGTCATTTGATTTGACCCCTTGTGACTTTTTTATGGGATCACATAAAATACTACATGTAGAAGGAGTAACTAAATGATTCAAATGACCTAGGTGCTTGAATGGTTGGTAAAATGATGGCGATAAGAGGTCGATGAGATGTGTTTGTGATCGTACGATTATCATTTATAAATAGAGTAAAACTATAGAATAATGGTATACATTCTGAATATTTGATGTAACCGAAATAATGTAGGGTAAATTATACACATTTATATGATTGAAATCATTTATGTTTATTAAAATGTTCTTAATGAAACTTAATGAACATTCTATACAATCATTTCTGCGTATGCACATTATTTTATTATAAATTATGTTGATATTCCATACTGAATGAGTAAGTTAAGTAACTAATAATTATTTTGAAATAAAAACAAACACATACTTTGCATCTATTATAATAAAATAAAGATGATCACTGCTACTAGTAACGACTGGGATGGAATTACAACAAATTGCCTCTTACATATATAAGCGTCAAAATGGGTCATAGTTTCTTTGGTAGCTTTGGTAGCTTGTTTGGTTTCTTTGGTTTCACACGCAGCTAGAATTATAGCTGGTAGGTATAATATGTTGATAAGCCTCACGAATTCTGTATTTCAGCCACTTGAATTAAAAAGTTGACTTTGATACACTAGATTTTTTACATAACCCCACAAGAAGGAAGCTAATAGCGTAAGTTCTGGGGACCTTGCAGGCTACTTAGTTGGACCTCTATTATCCATATATCTTAAAATTCGTTATTTAAATTATGGGGACGGTACCATCTTTATTTATCATATTACTAATTCTACCAAATTATTAAATTATATTCATCTAAAGGAATATATTCCATAAGTTCCAACAATGTATTTATGGATATGAAAAATGCTAACTAAACGACCATTAAATAATGTGCACCAAACATCAAACCGTTTGAAAACACGTTTGTCGTATCCAATGGGAGTCTGAATATAAAACTTTTAGATCGTCTTCTTCTGTATTACAACTTGAATTGGAGCGATAATCTCCAATCAATGGTTAAAATCAATGAGTAGTAATTCATTCATCATGAGTATAAAATAATGGTAAATACGTACCATATTTTATTTAATATCCTGCGCACATTGGCAAAATAATTCATATCCATCATATCCATCATAAAATTATTTTAACCGGACTTCACAAACTAAATAATTTTACATTGGTACCGTAGTATGTAAAACGATAAATCATATTTTTTCTTATATTTATTTTGTTGAGGACGTAAACAGTTGAGAGTTGTTTCTTAAGGGTCGAAAAAGCAAGAAGGTTTAACATTTAAGTTTGAAATCAACAAGATTCCTCTATACAATTTAAAATAGCTTTTGGTTAATCTTTTTATCTCTTGAAATAACGGATATATCGACTGTAAAAAATATATTTTGGCACGCCCTGTACATAAACTAACATCGGTAGTTAAATGAATTTCTTTTGAAAGTCACTTTTTAAAAACAACAAACGACTTTATTCAACGAATTACAAATTTTTAACATAGATTGAACGTAGACTGAACGTAATCTACGTTCAGCCTGAAATCTCGTTCTTACAATAGTTTTGTTACATGAAAAATAATGAATTGATAAAACGAAATACAAAATAATAAACAATTGTTATCGAATCTGCCACGAGTTCCACGTGGGTATAATACATTCTTTGTGCATATAACTCGGTACAAAAACACATTTTCTTGTTAACCACTAAGAAGTGATATTGATGAACTATTTTTTGCGGGGTTTAAACTTTTTTACGGCAAGAGTACAAGCAATTACCAAGTACAAGAAATCCTTATTCTTCATGAACAATCAGTAATACATCTTATAAAAAATATCTTATGGAAGCTTTTAAACGTTATGTGGAGATTAGTACTGTATGGAACAGTTTTATCGAAAATACGGGAAATAAGAAAAGACGCCTTCTAGACTTTTACGGCCCGTTTGGTCGGAATCCTTTATAAACACGTTTTATACGGTCGATATGCCGAGACGAAAGCTGTTCAATATTTGCGCATCTCTGACCGATTTCCACAAATGCCAGTATTCACAAATAAACAGCTCAAGTTTCAAATTTGTTCCTTCATTGTCGGCAACTGCCGGTAGTCCTTTGCAACTCCTCCGCAAAATTACGCATGGGTTAAACTTCAACCACCCACAGAGAAGTAGATCGTAAGACGCCCCATGCTCCTGTGTCACTCGTATTGTCCCCTTTATATAAAGAGTATTGGCATAATTTAATAGCCTTTTAAATAATATTTATAGTTTGTCAGGTGTAGTGTTATGTAATACGTCATGTAAACATGCCCCAAGAAAATAATGTTTTAGGGCAATAACTGCTTAACAGTGATAGAAGTGAATAAACAAACAGTGAAGAATAAACGTATTCTCCTGGTGAAGGAGAGTTGCCGTTTTTATTGCAATTTGCGCATCCTTTAAAACAATCTATGGTCATTTCCATTGTGATATCTGTCATGTGGAAAACACAAAAATTGGTTGCAGAACTAATTATATAATTAATTATATAATTACTAATTAACTAATTATATAATAGAAAATGTCACTGGAGAACTATAAGAAAACTTAAAACAATGCGGGATTTATGAGGTTAGAATTGTCAAGTTAAAACAGTCCGTTATTGATTGATGTTCTATTGTATTGTAAAATTATCCACGTTAGTCAGAAACTGAAGATATTGCTGTGCTGTAACATTTTCTCCCACATCACATATTCCAGTATGTAACTCCATCAAAATATGTCGCGATTATTAATATGTACGTATATTCTACTATTGGTAGATGAGGAATTTGTAACGATTGCCTTTCGCTAGCTTAAATCGTACGTACTCAAGAGCTTCTACATATTAAAACATTTTCAATGAGAGTTAGATCACTCTTTGTTGCTCTAGATCTTTTACTACAACAATATAAATGTAGTTCTACTACAAAAATTGGCTATTTTTGGCCCCCTTTAATGCAAAATGTATTTTCTGTAATAGAATTTATGTTTTTTTTTTTTATATTGAGAAGAACTGATCGGATTTGGTCAAGTTGCTATAATTATATTGTATATAACGAATATGTCTTCATACGAGGACAAAACCGTTAAATAATGAAACTGAAGATAAAGTAAAATGCCTCTTCTACTTAGAATTAGTTGTTTTTTTTATAATGGTATCCAAAATTGTCGGATGAGATTGGCTATAATCAAATTATGTCAGGTTGCCACAATAAATTTAAATAGACTTGGTTAATACACGATAGCATTATAAAATTATAGAAAGCTAATTGGTTCACATAACTTTTTCCTTGTTTTGTAATATTAAGTAAGTTATTAATATGCTCTATGAATTTTAAATCGATGCAGAGTAATGCCCAGATTTTTGCTTAGCCAACGTCATTTTGGTTTAAATGGATGCACCTCGCACATCTCTTTTGGACGCAATAAAATTAATTGTGCTTTGTGTGAATTTATTTCTAATTTGTGTTTTGTATAGTTATATAAGACGCTAAGATCTTCACTGACATTTTTGGAAACTATTTCATTAGCGTCTATATCCCCTTTTGGTATATATCCCCTTTATATAAACCTGCATCCCTTGGTATATATGATATATAATCTTGGTGTATATCCTCTTTATATAAACCTGAAGTCTATACGAAAAGAAGAAAGGACCTAGTAACACTCCTAAGGACACTAATGAAGATGAAGTAGGTACCTAACTGTTGTCGGTATTTTTGTTTAAGATTTCCCGATATACACAGAAATTTACGTCCTTCCGTTAAAGCCTCAGGCTGAACAATGGGAAATTACACGTAAAGGCGAAGACAAACACACCAATGCTCGGAGAGAGACGCCAAACTATCCGCTTTGGGACTCGAACCCAACCATACAATTATACTCATAATATTGAGCCCAGTCCGTCACCCCGATCTACGCTACATTATTGAAGCCACCTCTATAAAAGAATACCATAAGTCACTCATCCATTCAGTAACCAGGGATCAAGGGACCAATTATGTGCGTTTTGGCCTACACGTTTGTTTATGTTTCCAGTAAAATATTTTGATAGCCTTATGTCAAGATTTATTTGGACATTAGTATAAATACTATCCAATTTAACTCACTTTATCCTTAATTTGACTTATCAAATTCAACCATCATGGACAAGTTGAGATGATTGAATCTTGAAATTTAGTTATCAGCAAGATTGTGTCACGTAAGTAAATAAGCACTTTAGTAGCTGCTTATCCTCATTTTAGACCATTTTATTTTTTATTTTTTCATATAATACGTAAAACTAAAATATAAGTAAACATAAAAGTGAATGTCCTTGACATGTTGAAGATTTATATATTGTTTATTTTTAAACTAAACTTGACCAGATCATTGTATGCTTCTTTAGGTACACGAGCAGGAATATCACTACTTGCAGATAACTTCCAAAAGGACCATTAAAAAATAAAAAAAAAACAAGTTCATCTTTCGACTACGTATAACACACACGATATTGAGATCGGGTACTGTAGTTTCCAATCAAGTAAATTACTTTCTCTTTGAATAAAGCCTTTTTGAGCCTTTCCGATTATTTAACAATGCGGTAATTGACGCTTAACAGAATGAAAATGGGCATACAATGGTACCAATTTTTTTCAATTTTACGTACAATTGACCTAGAGTCAGTTTTAAGAGCCTAAGGCGCAGGCAAACTTTAAAAGCATATTTGCTTTAACAATATGTTAAGCACGTGTCTCACATAATGAAATATTTAAAGAAACCAGTGGCGTAACGCATGTGGGGTGTGTTTGGATTATTCATTAACTGCAACTTGAATGTACTGAATAGCAGAACATAATCTAGAAAAAAATCATTAAACATTATGGTTTAATTTATGGTTATGCATCATTTTGTTTTACTGTATTGTAAAGTAGTTCCTCGAACTAATATTGCAAAACAAAATTTTCAGTTCTGATATTTTTTCAGCTCATTAGCAATGAGTTGTCGATGTTTCAAGCTAAAATTTAGAAACTGATCTTCGAATAGATGTCCGCTAATGTATTATTTCCGTTTCGTTGATATCGCTATAGATGACACATTAGACATATTATTTTATATAACTCCGTTATATTGATTCTGAATACACCTATTGATTTAATAGGTCTATTTTCAAGAGGTCACTTTTTAACAAAATAATTTGATAAATGGTCGATCTAGACTCGCAAAATTCGCTGATATTCGCAGCTAATGACATTCGATGGAATATTTTTTGTGTTCTACATTTCTCTATTCCAATTTGATGGATATCCTATCATTGATTCTTTATTTATAAATTTCCATGTTTCCCACTCCCATGTACTCGTATGGTGTTATTGTACACAGTTGTAGGTCGCGGCGCTCTTCAAAGAATCATATCTTTCGTTGTATACAAACAAACATTATAAATCAGGTATCATCAGACTTACAAAATATTGCTCTTTCATAAAAAAAAATGACGAATTGTTTTCAGTTCATCTTCGTACTGATCCTTCGTGATTTTGTTGAAAATTGCAAATCAACCCCCAACTTTAGCGCGCTGTATCTCCGAAACTATTTACCGTAGACAGAAATGAATCGGTTAAAAAGTTACAGAATCTTATAATCTACAATATTTTTTTGATATCACTCTAAATAACGGCGCTGTTCCTCAAAAAGTGCAATGATGCACAATTTTCACCCCCGCCCCTCGAGCGACACCCCTCCCGCAGTCCAAAATTTATCAGGAGACCTATATCTACCATCCTACCAAATTTCACTTCTTCTATCTAACCTTTTGCAAGTCAAATCCATTTTTTTGCATCCCTTGCCTGGACTATGATGTTGGTTGATTTTATATATTTCGCAGGCCCTCAGTCCATAAACCATGCAGGAAAGATATTGTCTTAAAATAAATTAGTACTTCTACTATACTGAAACCAGATTCGGTATGAACCTATAAGTGTAGGAAAAAGGAATTATTGTCATTTATGGGCATTTATTTTTCCATTGCGATAGTTTTACACTAGATTTAACTCATTATGTATCCCTGACTCATTTAAATATCGTATTATTGTTTTTCTCCATTTTTTTATTACTTCAAAAGATTTAAAATGCGAACAAGAATATCGTTTTCATGGCTTTGAACTTTTTAACACTTATACGTTTATGTTTGGCCCTCTTTAAAAAAAAGAGGGAAGTCGGTTAGATATGTATCTGTCTTACTTCCTAATTTAGTGTAAACAACTCTGTAATCTTCTAGATTAAACTCCACAAATATTCATACTAGATCTTGTTTTTTACTTCTCCCTGTCAAGTGCGAGGCCACTCGCCTAGTAATATCCTCAGTAACAAAGAGCTTTACGTTAAGAAATAATATGGAAGGCAGAGTCTTCCTCTTTATTGTATAATCTACAAATAGGACCTTACTTAACCCAGTTAAAGCCTAACTTTATTTCTGTTCAACCACAGGATTTCATCTGTGATTGGGGTCCATTACACTTCATGATTTTACTATGTCTTTGCTCCATCAGTTTAGTTACAAATAGGATCTTACTTAAGTCTAATTTTATTTCTGTTCAACCACAGGATTTCATCTGTTATTGGTGTTCTTTACCCTTCATCGTTTTATTATGTCTTTACTCCATCGGTTTAGTCCAATTCCTTTGGTGTATACTTGTTACCCAATCAGATACCAGACGCTTTAGTAATGCTACCTATCTTCGACTCAGGTCTGGAACTTTTCCTGGTTATAGTTTCAGTTTCTTCATTCCATGTTTCGTTGTATCCTAATATCCACATTAAGTTAATTTTGTTGTGGTTAAGCAGTTCAATGAAATCATACAAAACGTCGAAACGATGCAAGTAGATATCCCTTGTAGTAACGTAAAATTTTTAAAATATACGTTGTTCAAAAAATAATCTATGGGATCTGTAAAGCTCATTTGGTAGTCCCCTGATCTCGAATTTTTCCTTATTTAATCGAAATCGTATCCCTTACAATTGTACATTATTCTATTTGATATTCTCATGTGTTTTTGTAATTGCATTTGTCAGTAGTTATAATGTAAACAATAGAATATAACTCTAATCTTGAACGTAGAACGTTTCGTCTAGATTCAATTTGGTTGTCTTAGATCTGTGATTTATTTTGCCGAGTCTGTGGACCATCAAACACACCGGCTTTTATCTTTTTAAATGACAAGCTAGGAAATGCTGAAATGAGATACTTGAAACAGTCTCCTTCAATTGACAAAGCTTTAACAAATTGCTTCATGAGACCCAATTTTATATGCAGAGGTGGAAATATAATGTTCTGTCTGCCGACAAGTGGCTGATGTAGAATGTTTGGATTACCAGGTATCAGGTCATATCGTGGCGGCCAATTTGACTGCACCCAATGTTTCTCATGAGCTCTGCTGTCCCACGTATACAAAAAACAGGGATACTTGGTATATCCGCATTGCTGGCCAAGGAGGAAGCATACCATTTTAAGGTCAACACAGATGATCCATGGGTGCATGTGATATTGCAACAAATCAATGACTCTCTTTATGTCTTCATATTCTTCCCGAAAACTGAATGGCCTATTGAGATTGCGTCAAATAAATTTCCATTGTGGAGGAGGACACATTTCAACCTTCGCTTTGAGCTAAGGGTACAGAAAAAAATTGACGTGGTAGACGAAAACTAACTACAGTTTTGAAATTAGTATACCTATTTAACTCTTAAAAAGCTCAAAACTCGATCACAACAGAAATTGTGTTACAAATTGTTGCCTAGTGTTACTGTAGTCCAGAAACGACGTCATCGAACGGGGCTCGAAGGAATCTTCGTCATCATCTTCATCTTCATCCAACTCAATCTCAGGAGCGTTCTGACATGAGAGGCCAGAGCAGTGTTTACAAGTCAAAGAACAGTTCAGACCTAATTTCCGACAGCTGCATGTTGCAGTGCAACCGCTTTTGCATGTACACGAAACCATTTTCAGCAGAGCGTCGGATACAATATCTTTTGACATTGTTGTAGTCAATAAGCCTGATGAGCCTTTCTTCCAACCCCATTGGCATGGGTTTGTTACGTTTCCCAGCCAAGTTTTCACTTGGTGGTATGCGTGCATTGAGTGCCACCTTGCTGCATCCGATGTTGGTGGCAACCGTGCTAGGTTGAACGATTTTCTTGAGGCGGATTTTATAAAAAGCTCGTATCTCAGCTCGTCCAGAAGCTCACTGGCAACTGTCCGTACAGTGCCAAGATCATCTGTTCCCCTGCCTGTTCTATCTAGTCTTGAGAAACAGATGGCTCGAGAAATGTAGCTGCTTATGCTTTCAGGTGTGGATGTTGCTCAATGAGGGATAAAAATTTTCCTTTCCCGTGACCAAAAAGTGATAACGTGGTGTCACACCCAATAAATGCATGCATGAAGAGGACATATGTGGGATCAAAGTTGAAGGAAGTGTTTGAGTACCATAAACCTGCTATTTTTCCTTTCCCTGGTTTGTAGAAGTACAAGTTCTCGTACTTGTTTACGAGGCCCGTTAGGAGAACGAGAACGTCAATGTCCTCGCTAACAATTACCACACTGTCGGATTTTGCTGCTTAGGAAATAGCTGTTTCTACAATTAATAAATCTGCATCTTCTTCTGCCTGTTGCGCTTGGATTCCTCCTTCCCTAAATTTTTGTATAAGCATAAAAAGCAAATGGTTCCTGTTGCTCTCGTTTGCAAGAAACTTTTCCTGTGAGACTGCAGCATTTGTTTCTTTACTGAAAATGATGTCCGCTGAAGAACCTGATGTCTTCAAACGACGAGACCGTTCAGATGACTTCGTAAAGCATCACTTGGGTATCCATTGAATACTGTGATGTCGGATCGGTAGTGCTTTCTCAAGTAGGTTTCATATTTTCTTATATATGTCTCCAATTTTTTCATTGATATACCGTAGATAATTCTACAGTCCTACAGTAGATAACTCTAAGATCCGTAAATAACTCTACATATGTCCTCCTATGACAAATTATGCTTTCAAAAACTCATTTTTACTTTATTTCAGTTTTTTCTTGCATTTTGTACCTACATATTTGTTTAATTTTTTTTACTCGGGTACTATACGAATGTGAAATTACATGCTCTACAACTTTCATTCTATGGATTTTTTCAGTTAGATCAGCCGTTTCAGAGCTGAATACGTTTAAAAAGTTACCCATTGTGAATTTGTGAATTTTGAAGTTGGTAAAAATTATTCTTATTCGACTGCCAACTACGCCCATACCTCTTGATGAAATTTCAACTTTGAGGTACTCATTCGAAGTAAAATTTAATGCTCTTTAATTTTGATAATATATGACTTTTCGATTAGATGCATTGTTTTTAAGTTATAGGCCACAAACTGAAAAAGGTGCCAAAATTTCGTGGTTTTTTTGGCCATACAAAAATTTGCCAAGGATTTGGAGGTCTAAAACTTGGATTCTGCATACTCTCTACAACATATACAAGATAAAAAAAACAAATCTACTACTTCGTTTGTTGTAACTATACAGTACCCCGTTATTAGACTATTGATAGTTTCTTTGACTGAAATATACAGACATATGTAATACCGTCATCCATGTTTCTAATTAGTCGGTGTCTAAACATTTACATTGGAAATATGTGCACGCCGCTGCAGGCCTCGAGGAAACAACCAACAAAAAACAAAATTATCCCAAAAGTTTACGATTGTCGCAGACCATTGTTCGACTTATAGTCGTATCATTTAAAAATGCCGACCCGAAAGCGGCCCCTTTTAGTTCCTCTCCGCCGTCTCTCTCCATCGCTCTCCATCGCTCTGCTTTTCGAATAATTAATTCTGCATACTTTGCAGTTAATACAAACTAAATAATAAAATATTTACCCTAATAATATTTTACTATTGTGCTTTAATGTTAGCTACTAAGCGACCTAAATATACTTTTATGACGCAAATATTTACTTGGTTTATTACATTAGTGTTTCAGTTCGATTACTTTATACGTACATACATATGTATATCCGCAATAAAAATGCAAGTTTTAGATAAGTACGAACGACTTATCTATTCCTTTAATGTGGCGGCAGAAGCAACAGGGAGAACTGAAAATCTAAGATTATCCTTGTTGCTTGATATCGTTCGGATAATTCGAATTTTCCTTAAGTATATGAAAAAGCAGCGTTATACCGGGTGTCCCAGAAACGTGGAACAGGCTATATCTCTGTTGTTTAAAAAGATACAAACAAAAAAAATTCAAAATGCATGAAATATTTCATCTTTGATACTGTTGTAATTCTGTTAGATTTCTCAGCCGCTAAGAATTTACCTCAATTTTTTCCGATATCACCCTGTATAGTTAAAATGTAAAATTGCATCTTCACATTATTTTGGGTATAGTGATATACCATACCTACTATTTTAACCTTCCGTCGGGCGCAGTCTGAATCCAAACACATTCGGGCGCAATGCATCTGAGAGATCCCATAATCAAATCTTACACAATTTAGATTTTACTGAGGTGGAGACTTAGTTAAACGCTTATTTTAATTAATACAATACAATAATAAATATTTCACACTAGTATTTAATTGTAATAACTAAATTTACATAAAGAAACTCATTTCATGTTGTAAAGCAATAAATTTGGAATATTTTCCGAGTTCGAGTTAATATTCGTAATACACACGAAAGGGCAAAGAAAAAGTGACTACCAGATCGGTTGCGCCCTACGGAAGGTTAAAGTTTTTATCCTATCAAAAAATAATGCCACTAAATGATAGTGCAGTTTGAATAATTGTTAACATTACCATTTATTTATTAATATAGTAAATATTAATATTTTATATTTTTTATAGAAATCTTTTCGTGTGACAAAAAGCATGGAATTTCATGCTGCTATTATTATACAGGGTGTTATGACACAAAATGAATGACAAAAGCTTCCCTATAGATTACCTATCCTACAAGATTTGAGGATCTAGGAAACATCTACTGTGATATTATTAGGTTTTATAAAAATACTTGATTAAAAATAGGTTAAATTTTATTTTTAAACACTATTACTGATATAATAATGATGACGATGTTTTACAAAAAATACCCATCTTAATATATTAACATCTTAAATACAAAAATTTCAACCGCAGACACATTTCCAAATTTATAAAAAAAAAAGGGGCAAAAGGAAGCTTTACTATTTAATTAACGGACGATTCAAAACTTTTTTAAAACTGATACAGCTTGTCAAGAATAGGAACAAGTCTCAAAACCACCATATCGGACCGCCCACGAGGTGCGCAGTAAAGATCCTGGTCTTTAGTCAGTCGCATTAAGGTCTTTGCAGAGTATCGATGAATATATATGAATGTAAAGTGCATCCATTTCCCTTCGAATGCTGCCTCACTCTTTCTTCTACACATGCCTGGAGAATCTCACACTTTTTCATATTCTTGACAAGGTATTATTAAGTAAGACCTAAGTAACTTAGGTCCACTAAATTCTTTCGTTTGAATTATCCTTTCATATTAGACATTAAATTAAAAATCATACACGTATAGCTCAAAAGTGGAGGGTTTTTGAACTATATTTGGACTATATAATGTCTACAGCCTTTCGTAAATTCCAAGAAATAAAAATTTATTTTCTAATGAATCAGAATGCAACGCTTTGGCCACATCTATAGTTTTTTTTTAGTATTTTATATTATTAAAGATTTAAAATATAACTTATATTAACTACATCAATGGGTTTCTTTTGTTTTACTTGTTTATATAAATAAATAATCTTGATCTTTGCACATTATCGTTGATGTAATAGGTATATCCCTTTGATTGCAAGTACCTACTGAGCAATTAATAGTTATTTATGTACCAAGGGTGTTACTTAGATGATAATGCCCGGAGGTCGATGTGATCCAGCCCAAGGGCCTTTGGCCCGAGGAAAGGATATCGACCGATGGGCATTATCATCAAGTAACGCTAGTAGTGCATACAAGACTTTATTTTTCAATTACATCGCGAAAAGAAAACTAAATACAATGATTTTTTACATAATTAGTGAATAGGTAAGGATTCTAGGATATCTAGTAACATTTGCGTTACTAAAGAAGCTGTTTGTTGTGTATTTGTCATTATTTAAACGTCGCGTCGTCGCATCGTTTGTACTTTTGGAAGAAAGGAATTTATCTCACAAAATATTGTTAAAAAAGCCGAAAAAACAACAGAGCAACTGTTGCCGGTGAAATCAAGAGCGGTATATGACAAAGAGTATAAAATATTTGTTAACTGGAAAGCAGAAAATTCGGTGACTGGTTTAAACGAGGTGGTCATGTTGGCTTACTTCCAGGAACTGGTATGTAGAGTTAGAATTTTATCTTATTTATATGTGCTACTCTATTAATAATTATCTTTATATTTATTTGTGTCGGAAAAGTATGCTTCTAATTCTTTATGGACTAAGTATTCGATTTTAAAAGCGACTTTGGACATAAATGAAAATACTGACATTTCCAAATACAAACGTTTATTTTCATTTTTAAAACAAAGATCTAAAGGATATCTCCCAAAGAAGTCGACAGTTTTGACTGGAGATCAGGTTTTGGCATTCATAAAAGATGCTCCTAATGAAACGTTTTTGCTGCATAAGGTAGATAGCTAAACATTATTTGTAGATAGAACCCGTTTTTATGAAAATGAATCATGAAATGGTTAAATTAACTATTGACGATATAGAAGATAAAGGCCAGGTTATGCTGATGAAAGTTCCCGCAACTAAGACGGGTAAGTCTAAAGGCTTTGCAATTATGGAGAAGGCACAAATTGGGACTTTGAAGTTAATCGGTCAATATGCGGCTTTGAGACCTGGGGGGATGAAGGAGCGTAGGTTCTTTTTGACATATAGAAATAATCACTGCACAGTATAGCCAGTGGGAAAAATACTTTGGGCAGTGTACCTACAATAATTGCTAGATATCTGAAATTAGATAATGCCAAGGAAAATACTGGTCACTGTTTACGGTGAACGTCGTCTACGCTTCTGGTTGAGGCAGGCGCTTCATTTAAAACTTCAAAATTACATGGTAAATGGAAAAGTACAACTGTAGCTGAGGGATATATAGTAGAAAAGGTAACCTCAAAAAATCGAATAGCTGAAATGATTTCAAGTTCTGTGAGTGGTTCTTCATCAAACTGTCAAAATCAAGAAGAATTTGTCAACATTCCGTAAATTTTCATGTTCAGTCACCCTCTAAAGATTCGGTTGTGTGCGATACTATAAAAAACGTCAGAAATCCAGTTGAGTATTTTCTGGGAACATTCCACAACTGCCAGTTTAATTTTGGAAAAGATTTTGCAAAGTAATTAGAATACAAATTTCCTTTTTTTATGTTTCAGTTATAAGTTATATCACTAAGTTGAATAAATACATAAGTAAATGAGCAGGTAATTTAATTTATAATCCGGGGCATTATAGGGGGCATTATGGATATAACGTCCGCTGTAATGCCCAGGTTTTTATGCAGTTGTTTATGTGTCTCGTATCCTAGGCATTATTGACATATAATGAGTAATTGAAAAATAAAAACTACTTGCTCCCGACTATTAATTCACGTTACTTTAATGTCTAAAACATCAAAGCTAAATATTATTATGGAGATATCAGACATATTATTATTTTTCTTATAGCCATTTATAACCAATAAAGTTAAAGGTGGAAAGGTATTTATAAATGACAAAAATAAATGATAAAAATTAGACTTTCTTTATATCAATTTTCTTGAATTGTCCATAGTACTCACAATACTATTAACACTTGGCTTCAGTTTCGGTAAAGGAAGAAAAATTAATATCATAGGTCAGATTAGAACATAAAATTAAATACTTCAATATTTAGGTAATGTAAATATTATTTCTTTGTTGAAATGTGGACATAGTCTACGCACAAATGTTAGGGGATGTAAAGACAAATTCTAAATTTTTAGGTGACTTTCAACAACTCGGACAAAACAGTCGCAGAGCAATAGTGCGTTTTTTGCTTTGAACGACGATAACTCTACGAAAAATCATCGTACAAGGTTTTCAGACCGCTCAAATTAAAGAGGATAAAATTCTCTAAAAAATAATTATGATTAAATGACTGAAAAATATTAATTGAAGCCCGTGAACCATTTGAAAGGCAAGCAAAAAGTTGTAATTTTTTTTCCAATTGTTTTCTTATGTACATATACTCAAAAACTGCTGATGATAAAAAATATTTAATCTCAAGATTTGAAAACTAGAATATTGAAGCTACAGTTTGCTTTTTTCTATTGCTCTTCGACTATTTTCCTCCAAGTTATAGCCCGTTGAAAATCACCTAAATATTTAGAATTTTTTTCCATTTCGTAACGGAAAATGAGTAAAACAACTACTACGTTTTTATACCACTATAGTTTCACAGAAACGAGACATTCTGTTCCTATTATATATACTATACAAATACAGACACTAAGTGTTATTTTTGATTTGGACAGTAGTAAGATTTGGATAGTATATATTATAGGAACAAAATGTTGTATTTTATTCTTAATTGAATCATCGTTTGAAAATGACAAAATTGTCGAAACTGCAATCACGTTTCTGTGAAAATATAGTGGTATAAAAACGTAGTAGTTGTTTTACTCATTTTCCGTTGTGAATTGTGAACTACCACAGAGTAACGGCTTCCTCGATTAATTTCTTTTTTACATTTCTTAATTTTTGTGCCTAGTGTAGCAAATAGTCTTTATAATTTCTAAACAACGCCCTTAATCTAAAGATATCGATAGTCCCCTGTATAATTTTCGATTACACATGCATGCGCTGTAAGCTTCTTCATCTCCATACAAGATCAAAGAGAGAGAGAGAGAGAGAGAGAGATTTTGGTTATTTGTAAATTGGAGGTATATTCTCGCCGACATTTTTGCTATTTCATGTATGGATATTAATTTTATAATTCTTCATCTTCTGTAAACGTGCCCATCCTGAAAATCACTTATTCAATCTTGTACAGATGTATATGAATAACATTAATCGGGAATGCCACTGAGACTGAACCGACTCTGAACTGATACGTCACTGATGTGTACGAATAAACATTTAGTCATAGGTAACAATAAATACTCCCTAAACTTTGCGTTTTCGGTGACTTTTAATGTATTCTGAGATTGTATTCATGTCGGGTGAACTCGGGAACGGGTTTTCTTTCATTGTTTTTAAATCCACAGAAAAGTATAAAATAAAAAAAGGAAAGGTCAAAGCGAGAGAGCCGCATTCGCAAGCAATAACGAGGCGTACGTACGTCACACAAAAAGAAGTATCCGACATCGAAGGATATCGACTATTATAATTACACCGCGAGGTGAAAGATCAATGGTGTCGATGTCAGAACCTTTACTCTAGCCATTCGATTTATCATATGGTGCCGTCTTTCTCCACACTTCTCTGCTTAGCCGCTCGTCGCGTACAGATAAAACAAACGCGTGCCGCTATCAGAACAAATACAAAAGGCACTGCTTTGGACAGCCCCGTGGGGTCAGAGGTCGAATACGCAGCCTCTGACTATCTCCCATTAGAATTACTCGTCCCCCGATTAACATAAGAATGATACGCCATACGCCGGACGGCATCTTTCTTTTCCTTTCTTATTCTATTTTACATTCTTATTAAAGTCGTTAAAACAGTTATACAGGGTGTTGCGTAAATATAATGAATAATGAAGATGAGCAATATAAAATTCCTATGTATATAGAAAAGCATCACAATTTTTATTATAACTTAACACTACTATAGCGTTGATACTAAGACGCCATCTGTTAAGTGATTCGAGCTTAGTTTATTTCATCGCTATTTGCCAAATAAAAAATTTCAAAACATACCGTGGCTTGCTTTTATGGCTAGGCACAGGTAGACTGTTCTGTTTATCGGCAAGATAAGAGACTTTTTTATTTGGCAAATAGCGATGAAATGAATAGTACTGAATGAAAATAACAATAAAAATAGGGAATTAAGACAGTATAGCAACAATGCAATCACGGTCTTGTATTCCTCAGTGAATCACAGCTGAGGAATACAAGCCCGTTTATTATTTTCAAGAGTTTGACTATATATTTGGGAACATTAAAATTAATGGTGGATAAGTGTGGTCACGTACTTACGCTTATACATGTCGTCCTAACTCTTTCCGTGGCACCAGGCGTTCGAGTTTTTGTAATCCTTTATAGAGGGAGCTGGTTTTTGTTTAAATATGAGAAGCCGAAAGGTGGTGAGGCAATTGTAAAATAAGAATAAACAGCCGAAAGGAGACCAGAAGATCAAAATGTCAAGAAATCAGAAGACCACATGATAGGAAGATCCGAAAACCACAACAGTCGAAGACCAGAACGTCATCAGTTGCTGCTTATTTCTTTCTTTGCACTGAAAAAAGTTTTGCTGATCTAGGTGCTCTGCATATCGGTGTATAACTTGACTTCGATATATATCGGCTGCAGAACATGTCTCAAAACTGTATTATCGGACCTCCCACGAGGTTCGCAGTAAATAGCCTGATTTTTACTCAGTCGAATTGAGACCTTTGCAAAGTGAATATGGATGAATATATATTGAATATGAATCTACACATAGTTCGATCTGGCCACACGTAAAGTGCATCTTTTTCCCTCCGAATGCTGCTTCTATTATTGATGAGCAGTAGTGGCTATCGACCTATTCAAGAAGTCTTCAACCACTTGTCTATCTGTTTCTTATTATATTTTTTTCTCTCGAGAGGAAAATCTTCAAAAGATACCTGGCCTCTGGTGTTCTGTTATTGTTTGGCCAGGTAGTGTCGGATTCGTATACACCTACCGACTAAAAACCCACCGCTATACTATCAGTGTAATGCCGAAGAGGAACGACTCTCGCTTTACTTCTCTTCGGCATATCAAACAGGATAATTGTTAATTCCCCACTTCCTTTTCCTCCTTCTATCCTTCATGATGGCCGTTACCATCGCCATCTGCTCCACTACTGTCCATCTTTCCCTGCTCTCGAGCATGATTGGGATCATGTTATCTACAATGATAGCATGTCCTATCCTTTGTTCCGCAGCTATCCTTTCTCCTATCCACCTTTTGCAGCTGAATATTGTGTGGCCGGCATCGTCGACCTCTCCACAGGACCAGCACTCTCTGCTCTCGCGTTTGCCTATATCCAATAGGTAGTCCGCGAAACAGCCGTGCCCAGTAAGGACCTGGGTTAAATAATACCCGACATTGCCATGTGCCCTTTCTCACCATGGCCTTATGTTCGAGATTAGCACCCTCGTCCATCTCCCTCGAGGCTCCGCCTCCTATCTCTCCTGCCAGTATTCCCATAGGCTTTCCCTTGCTGCACCTCTGTCAGCTTCTCCATACACCTCCCGTCTCTCCCTTGCTAGAAGGTCAATGGGTGGTATACAGGCGTTCACCAGCGTTGCCGCATCCAATACGGTCCTGTATGCACTACAAACCCTTAGCTTAGCTGCTCTTCTCAGGACTTTGGTGAGCTCTCTCCTCCACTTGTTCCTTCTCAACGTATCTACCCACACCGGGGCGACATACAGTAAGATCGACTTCACCACCCCGCTGAGGACTCTCCTCTTTGCCGCCCTGGGGCCCTTAATGTTTGGCATCAAACGACTAAGGGCCGATAGAGTTTTGCTAGCCTTTTCCAGCGCCTGTTTGATATGTTCCCTAAACGAGAAGGATCTATCAATCCAGAGTCCCAGGTACTTAATACTCTGCTCCGGCACGACTTCGGTATTCCCTACTCGAAAAATGATGCACGGAGGCTTTCTCCTCCTTGTCAGGAGGACTGCCTCCGTTTTGTCCAAAGCCAGAGTCAATTCCCTATTTTCAATCCATCTCCTGATCCTCTCGACAGTAAGGTTGGAGTTTTCCCTCACGTCGATACCACTTCTTCCGGTAACTACCACCGCAACATCATCAGCGTAGCCCAAGACCCTCACTCCTTCGGGCACTCTGAGTCTAAATACCCCATCGAACATAATGTTCCATAGGGTAGGATCCATGACCGACCCCTGTGGCACTCTTCACATGAGATTCTCCTCCTCTTGCTACCGTCCCCGGCCAGCAATAACAGGCCTCTGCAAGACAGGTAGCTGGCGATCATGTTTACAGCATACGGTGCTATTTCTAGCTCCCGCAATCTCCCCGTGATCCTTCCGCATGAGGCCGAGTTGAACGTGTTTTTCGCGTTCAAAGTGATCAACGCGCACAGATTCTTCGACTCCCACGCTTCCTGTGCAATGGTTTTTATGACCATGACAGCATCTACCGTAGATCTCCCCGTCCTGCACCCGTATTGGTTCTCCGCCAGGCCTCCCCTTCTCTCCAGGTCCCTTAGGAGTCTCCCTAGAATGAGATGTTTCAAGAGTATTCCGAGCACATCGATCAGACATATCGGCCTGAAAGATGTGGGTTCCTCCACCGGCTTGTTCTCCTTATTATATTAGGGTTATTTTAATACTCATATTAAAGTTCCTATAATATCGCAAACAAACTTAATCCGGAAGAGATTTATCTGACGAATGGCTCTATATCAATGTCGATATTTCAGTGTGGTATTATATTAAAAACCAGTTTACTGTTTTAGTTTCAGTACATGTAAACTACTGCATATGCTTGGTTTTCATTTCATCTGTAACGATTTTCTTCATTAGGAGCCTAATTCTCGTTATTTCACCTATACAAAGAAAAATACCTTATGTACTATCACGTTCTTAAAAGTATAACAAAGACAAGTAATAGAGTTTAAGACTTTAAGAGTTTAACTGCCTAGGGATCCCGATATTATGTCACGAATAACTAGAAAGTGGAGTAAAACAGACAATAACAAAAGTGCATCAAATCGCAGGACGCCTGATATGAACGGCACAATATAGAAATGAAAATATGGGGAAGGACGCAGAATGATGTATTTAAAAGACGCGTAATAAGATCAAACGCGAGAATGCTCCACGAAATATTAACAATATCCGTCTGTTTATCTCTGTTGATGATTTATAAATTGTTGTTTATTTTCAATTTATATTCCTTATCGCCTTTTTTTATTGTATGGCTTGTTTCTTTGCGGTAATAAATTGTGTAGAAGTATCCTTATCTCCATTAAAACATCAATTTATAGCTGAGAATATTCTAAAAAAATATCTGTGATATTAGCTGTAATTTAACTAAGAATAAAACTATGTTAACTGAGAATAATATAGCTTTATGGGCGAATAAAAAACACAACATATAAATTACTTAGTGATGAGTATATCAAAAATTCCTTGTGTCTTCTAAAAACATATTATTCATTAAATTAATTCAGTTCAGATATACCTACCATTGAAACAAAGTCTTCGAGTGTGTGAACACCCTGTATGAGAAGTTATTAACAAGCATATAATTATTAGCAAGAGTAATAGAAATAATAAATACTAGGGTTCAGTAAACAAAGTAAAATCCTGGCCGCAGATAACGTTATCAAGACTTAAATTCGATACAATTTATCGCATGATTCAAACCAAAAGTGATAGCATGTACTCGTATAACCGATAATAAATAGTATCGTTGAACTTCCGTCATTAACATACTTTGTGGGAGGGGTGAGGGATTCTAGAATTATTTGGCCAACAAACGGTCTACAGCATTATATACGTTTTTTTTTTGTCTATACGGTTTTTTTTGCCACAGTTATAAAACTTTTCTAAGAACTTCGGACTACCCAGAGAGCCTTAGGGATTCGGGTGGTAGAAAATTGCCGCTGACACCCACTAGTTCACAGTTTGTCGTCAACAAAGGCGTGTAAGGTATGCCGAAACGAATTTGTTGGTTTCACTTGAACCACAGGCGTTTAAGAAAGGTTGTAAAAGTAAGTAACCAGTATAATTTACATGACACTCATTGTTTATCCACAAGCGCAGAATCTTTTCAAAGTAGAGATGCAGCCAAAATTCGCAAGAATAGATTTAATCTACAGGGTGAGTTATAAAGAGCTTATCAAATTTTTTTGGATTGAAATATGGACAATCAAAAATACCCCAAATAAATGAGAAAATCATAATGTTTAATAAAATCATTAAACAAATAACATTCATCCTATCTCCATAATACATCCCATATCACGACAATTATAAGTTTACTTAATTAAGTATGGTTATAAATCTTTAATTTGGTTGAAAAAATTCTTAGCCATTTTATATTTATTCTAGCACTATGAGAACAATAATAAGCATTTTTTAAATCTCTATTTTGATAAAAAAAACATTTTTATCATCTTATATAAACGTACTAATGGATTTTACATAAAGATGAGATAATGTAATACATACACCGTCAAAAGTCTTGGACCCCTGATCTTTTGTATTAGTAAATAATTTTTTTTAAATATTGTATTAGTTTTTCAAAGTACGTTTCTTGTAAATGTATTTTCTTGTAATACAGGAATAATTTTTAAAAATTTAGCAGTTAAAAAACAATGGGAACAAAATTTACAATTTTTAAATAAATTTATTATAACAAAAATTAACAAAACATATTTTTTAACACAGTAAACTACAGCTTAATAGTCAGTATGGCCTCCTCTGCTTCTCAGCAACATATTGACATACCATTCCTCTATTGCTGCTGAAGATAACTCTTCCGCGTTTTGGAGTGGGTTCATGCGTTTGTGAATTGCTCTAGAAATAAAATCTCACATATTTTCCATAGGATTAATATCTGGAGAATTAGCTGAACAATCTAATCGGATAATATCTGCCTGTTCAAGTACCTCTTGAACCGTTTTTGCGCGATATGGCCTCTCGTTGTCGTCCATGAAGAAGAAATTGTCACCTAATTCGTCGCGTAGGGGATAAATAATGGGCCTGATAACACTTTCAATATAAACTTGACTTGTCATATTCTGATTTATGGGAATTAATGGCGTACGGCGATTGAACATTATTCCTCTCCAAAATATTACTGTCCCACCACTTTAGGGAGCAACCTCACGGGGAAAATTTAGTCTCTCTTGACGACCTGGCGCTCTCCAGACCCCTTGCCTATTGTCATCACTCACCAGTCCAATTCTGGTTTCACCTGTGAATAAGACCCATCGCCACTGCTGCAAAAGCAATCACTACGTTCCCGTACCCACTGAAAGCGGGCAGCTCGATGTCGTGGAAGTAGAGTGGGTACCCTTAAAGACCTTCTTGCATGTAAATTTGCACGATGGAGTTTTCTTCACTGTAGAGATCGATATAACAAGGCGAAACGTACCTTGATAGTGAGCCCTGTGGGCTGGAGCTGAAGCATTTCGGTGTCTACGAGCGTATTGAACCAAATACCGATCCTGGCGTTCATTTGATACTCGAGGTCGACCACTACATGGTCTTCTTTCCACTGTCCCTAATTCTTGACACCTATGTACTATTCGCACAACAGAAGATCTAGGAATAACTAACATCTCGGATATCTGATGATTGGAATGTCCAGCATCATGCAAAGCAATAATTCTTGCCCTATTAAATGCAGAAACCTCACGTCCTGGCATTATAATGAAATAAAAGTATCCAAGTTGTTTTGCTAAATATGCAATAAACCTGACGAATAGTTAAAAAAATTATAACTAATCAAAAATATTTTATCTAGCAATTTATTTGATCTTGTTTGACAGCTAAATAACTCACCTTTGTTGCCTAGCAACGATAACAAAATAAACCTAGTCGAAATCTGTAATATACGGGGGGTCCAAGACTTTTGACGCTGTGTGTAGTATAAAGATGATGTAATAAAAATATTCTGCAGTTATTTACAATGCAGCTTTTTATACAATGATAGCTTTTTTACATTTAATTTAATATGTGAAAATGTAACTGAATAAATAAATATGTTAGAAAATAATACTAAAGACAATAAAGTTTTTATTTTCATTATATAATGTTAACTATACAACTGTTTTCAATGAAAACAGTTAGGTCATAAACAATGTTAGGAATATTAAATAAATTACATTAAATTTCTTATTTATTATTTGAGGGTGATCATATTGAATTCAGTATTAGCAATCAAGTAACGTAAAATCCCTGAACACAATGACCAGTATACTGCTCCGGTATACTGCTTCGGTATCAGCAATACAACAATAATTGGAGCAATACAGCTGTTTTTGTAACCAAAAAAAAATAGGAGACCAGTTTTCCATTAACACTGAAAGATTAGACGTTTCAGTGGCATCTTCGAGAACATCGGGAGATAATTAAAAATGGTAGTTACAATCATTTCCCGATTATGTCAATTTCAACTAAAAGCACGTCGAGAAACGTTGGTGGAAAATTGATCGAAAGTTCCAACCCAGGATTTTTCCAAGCAATAAAGAAAGTAGATTGTCAGTCTATTTTGATCACAGACTGACATATCGAAATATATCTATTACATTTATACCACTTACTTTATCTTCAGTAATTGTAAACTATCTTGATTGATTTATTTTACTATAAGTTTTTTTAATATTCTATTAGCAATTAGATACGCTGCAATATTTAAGCTCATATGTTAATTTCTACAGGGTCTTTCAATAGGGGCACTCGAAATTTGTCAGATTGTAGCAGCCATGCTGTTAAAGAAAATTTTGTCAAATTTATTGTGAATAGTTTAGCAGTGTATGGTAAATCACCGTGGAGAGTTATAGCGTTCAACAATGGGTGAGAATCGTCAAATTTTATTCTCAAAATCAGTACTCCATTCGAGAAACGTTCCACTTATTACGTGATTTTTATCCTCACCACAACCATCCCGCCCAGTCGACTATTTGATGTTTGGTGACCAAATTCGAGACAACCAACATCAGCCAACACCCGTACGTTACTGAAACGCAAGGCATGAAACTGACCCAAGGGAACTTGTTTAGCTTAAGTTCCTGTGTCCTAAGACCACAGAGAACGCCATGTGTTTGGCAAAAATTTCGCCAAAAATTATCTTTAGCGACGAGATCCATTTCTGTATGAATGGATATGTGAACAAGCAAAGTTGTCGGATTTGGGACGATACCAATCCACACGAGATACACCAGCACCAAATGCATCCCGAGAAAATCACTGTTTGGTGCGGATTTTCGTCTGACGGAATCATCCGTACTTCTCCCAAAACGAAACTGAAATTACCATAACCGTCAACGCTGAGCGCTACATATCGATGATAAGCAACTACTTGTGGCCTAAACTGGATTATATAGATACCGACGACATGTGGTTCCAACAGGACGGCACTACGTGCCACACAGTGCATGCCACGATGGACATTCTATATGAGCGATTTGAAGGCATTCGATGAGGGCGCCCGATTTATATAAGAAGAGTTGTCTATCTTCTACTTTTCCAGGCACTCCTCAAGTGCTCGTAGATAATATTGAAGATTGTGTATTGCAATGTTGGAATATAATCTCCAGATATTCGGACTGTGTCATCAGCGAAGTTGGTAAATCAAATGTATATAATACATAGAGAAGTGGGCCGAGTATACTTGACTGTGGCACGCCCGAACAGATTTGAAGTTCTAGGTTGAATACAATAGATGGATTAACTTTTATAAAATTTACTAAATTTTCAATATCATTAGTTCTGATATAGGAAGGGTTTTCTTCTAGTTATCATATAATTCAATAATTAGTACAATATAATATTAAATGTAAAATAATTAGCATTTATGCTTTTAAATATTAATTTTTATTAAAAGAAATTTTCATTCGCCTTCAAGGATTCGTCAAACAAAAATATTCTTAAAATAAAATCGATAAAAAAATAATTTGTGAAATAATAAATATGTATTTTACATAAAAAAATTATACTTGTGATTGTAGAAAAAATATTGTATTTAAATTGTACAAGTAAGTGTTTTTGGTACTCTGCGTGTTTTTAGCTGTGTAATTTTTATGCCGCGTGCCAAAGGTTCTTATATTTTGTACTAGTGATATAAATAATTATTATCTATAGAATAAGTAGTAACTAACGACGTCAATGTCTAACAGTACATCCATAGGATTAATTAATGTTCATCGTTATGAGCTCAGACAGACGTAGGAGTTTGCTCAACTATTTTGCAGATAATAGAGTGATAATTAATTGATCAACTAGAAAAATAACGAATCTACCACTGAATATAATCAGCGTATGCAAATGCTACGTGTTAATGAAATAACAATGATATATTAAATCAATATTGCCTACAACAACATTTTTTTGTCTACTTTATTTAAGGTCACTAACCCATGTACCCTTTCCATTTATTGAAACCCTGCTTTTAACAGACTTCATCACCATAAAAGGCCATAAACTAAAAATATTTCCAATTGCTATTCAGAACGGTCTAATGTATATTTATGACACACCGCTGGACATTTAAACCAAAATCATTATGAAAATCTGCCGAATTGGCAGAGGGTGATCCCCTCTTCCCTAGAAAGGATGGTTAAACTTCGTTTGAAAATAATACAATTGGGAGTCATATAAAGCGAAGAGTAGTTGAGGATCATAAGTTGGAGTAGTACTGAATTTCTAGACATACTGACTGTAAAATATGGAGGACACAATGGGGTCCTTTAAATGAGGATGCGGGTTAATCTGACCGTATAATAAGGAAATAGCTTCTGTCTATCTCTGACCGAAACTGTACTAAATTCCATGAAATCAGATGACAATCGATATTAAGATTGATGATTTTACAGCCTTCTGATTCAAATGTAGCAACGCAAACGCGCGACTAATTTTCCACAGAAAATTATAACTTCGTAGATTGTCATTTTCGCGACACACTGAATTCAATTGTAATTTAAAAAACACCTCCTGTCTCTCCTCAGCCCGACAATTTACACATTGCAACTATTAATACAGTAATTTGTTTTTTTTTGCTCAAGGATATATTGTAGAATGATTAAGAATACAAAGAAAATTAATTATAATTTAATGACAACTTATTGAGAAAACACCTCCTGCCTCTCCTCAGTCCTACAATTCACACCTTGCAACTATTGAGATGGTTATTTGTTGTTTTACACAACAATATATTATAAAACGACTGATGATATAGAGAAAATTGTAGCTTCTTTGCTTTCCACTTGGCGACACACGAAATTTAATGATAAATTTTTGAGAAGTCACCTCCTGTCTTTCCTCAGTCCGACAATTCACACCAAGGTTATTTGATTCTTTACTCATGAATATATTATAAAACGATGAAAACTATTTAAATGATTATTAACGAATTGAAAATTATTCAATTCGATCCGATTTTTGGGTAAGAATTATTCGAAAATTTACATTTACACGGATATGTAAATAAATAAAATTGTCGTTACTGGTGTATACAAAACCCTCGAGAGCAGCACCAAAATTCCTCACATTCTCCCAAATTAACGGCATTGGCAGCAATGAATGCAACTCGCATAATTGGCCCTTACTTTCATGAAAATATAAACGGTGTTGCACTCACCGTTACTTCTCTTCGATATCCAGAGACTTTTTTGACATCAAGAATTTAAAAATTTTACTGGATCTAATGAGGACCCATGATTTTAGTAAGATGGGGCTACATCCCATACTGCAAATTGATCAACGAAAGCAGTTAATTGGTCACCCAGAAGTTTCGATTCAACGCCGATGGATTTCTTTTTATGGGGTTATTTGAAATGTAAGGTGTACACTGACGATCTTAGGACTTTACTTGAGTTAAAAGTCAAAACATGCAAGGAAATTGAGAGAATTGAACAAGCATTCTGTCGCTGAATTGTTGAAAATTTTAGGTCGCACCTTGAGGAGGTGCAGCGACGTGAAAGAAGGCACCTCGACGATGTTATTTTTCATACAGAACTTTCCCTACATTGTAAATTTAAATAACGAATAGTGCCTACAGTCTAGTACCTAATCTCTTATAACATAAAAAGTTACGACATATGTATGTCGTAACTTTTAGGGATTGTAAACCGTGAGAAGTTAAACTTTCAAGTTGACTATTCCATTAATATCAGCCAACATTCACAGTATCAACCAAAATAGCAGACTGTTTATTGTATTGATATATTTCCGTCATCCATCAGTATTATTGGTTATACTTTTAACTAACCTTAAGTTAGAATCTGTTCTATGGGTGTTTCCGGAAGCAACGAAACATTTTTTTAATCACCTATACATTAACTCTACCATGTGCTCTTTAAACCTCATTACGACTGCTTTCTCCGCCTGTTTAATATAATTTTGAACACAATATCAACAATTAGTTTTATAAATCTTTCTTCAAGTTTATCACTGGGGTTTTCTAAGAGTTCTTGCAGTCGTTGCAACCAAAGGAATGTGCTTGTCTCATTTCTAAATCGTTGAAAAGTTAAGAGTTCTCTGGTAAATTTTGATTCGTACTGCTCATCAAGAATAGGAAAAAGCGTGAGATTCTCCTGTATGCGTAGAAGAAAGAGTGAGGCAACATTCGGAGGGAAGAGATGCCCTATACGCGCGACCATATCGAACTCTATACATTCACATTGCACATGCATCACCACTCTGCAAAGGTCTCAATGCGACTATATAAAGAGTCTAAAGACCAAGCTATTTACTGCGCACCTCGTGGGCGGTTCGATATCGCAGTTTTGACATTTGTTCCTATTCTTGACGAGCTGTACGGGATAGACCAAAGTTTTCAAGTTTATTGTCTTTTCGAGAGATCTTTAAGATGAAAAAATGAAATGAAATATATGCAAAGGATCGGATAAGACACCAAGAGAAACTCCTTTTCATAAAGCTTACATATCTCAGGTATCAAGTCATCCAATAGATTTAAGGATTCCCGGAGGTAGCGTGACAGTCGACCACCATAAATCTCGTAGACAGTAACCTAGTCATATCGGAGGCGGATCCTTGAAATGCAGAAATAGAAAGGCACAATTTGTCGATGAAAAATTAATTCTTAAATTGCTGTAAATGTTTGTTTAAGCTTGTCCACGTTATATCAGGTACATTTATGACGGAGAACAATTGTCTGAGTTTAATGTTCTTACTATTATTCTCTCAAATGAAGCCTATCCCAGAAAACCCCAGAGGCTTATCCTGAAAAATACTTTGAAGTTCTCATTAAGTGAAGAGTTGTCTTAAATCTACGTTTTCTAATTAATTTATCTACTATATGAGTAGAAGAAATAGCGGCCAAGCACTGGATAAGAATTAGTTTTATTTATCATTTATAACCTAGAAATAATAAATTAAAAATATAATGCAAAATATTACCCTATCTGCAAATGCCTTATATAATAAGGACTAAGCAAATCAGGTCAAAACAGCTATTCTTCTGGTTGTATTCCAATGTCGAGCGCTGAGTTAAAAGGTGGTCCAACCAAAACACGATGTTAATTGTAAATAAACCAAAAAGTTTTCAGAGAATTATCTTAATATTTTTTATTATGATAGAAGAATCTATGACAATTATGAGTGAAACAAAATATCGGCCAAATGCTCGCCACGGCTTCGGTGGCATACCTCTATCCGATGGTCCATATTTTCAATGACTCTGAGACATAATTGAGGCTCAATGTCGTTAATGTGCCGAATTATCTCATCCTTTAGCTCTTGAATTGTTCTTGGCTTATTGACGTACACTTTTTCTTTTAAATATCCCCAAAGATAGGAGTCCAATGGTGTCAAGTCACATGATCGTGGCAGCCAATTAACATCGCCACGACGTGAGATAACACGGCCATTGAATTTCTCGCGCAAAAAAGCCATTGTTTCGTTGGCTGTGTGGCAAGTGGCACCATCCTGTTGGAACCACATATCGTCCAGGTCCATATCCTCAATTTCTGGCCACAAGAAGTCCGTTATCATCTCGCGATAGCGAACACCATTCATGGTAACTGCTTGGCCGACCTCATTTTCGAAGAAGTACGGCCCGATGACGCCGCCAGCCCATAAACCGCACCAAACAGTCACTCTTTGTGGATGCATCGGCTTTTCAACAATCACTCGTGGATTCTCATTTGCCCAAATGCGGCAATTCTGCTTGTTGACGAATCCACTGAGGTGAAAGTGTGCCTCGTCGCTGAAGATGATTTTCTTTGTAAAGTCACCATTCACTTTTGTCTGTTCAACCAACCATTCGGCGTATTGACGACGCTTGAAATGGTCAGTAGGCTTCAGGTCTTGAGTCAATTGAACCTTGTAAGCGTGTAAATTGAAATACTTCTTCAAAATTCGCATCAGTGATGTTCGTGAGATGTTCAATTGTTGGGCACGACTACGAGTCGAGGTTGACGGCTCTTCTGCTACACTATCGCGAACAACAGCAATGTTTTCCGCAGAGCGAACTGGGCGAGCATGCACATTGTTTTCACATTTCCTACAGACCCGGTTTGTTGAAATTTTTGCACAATTCTCCCGCTTGTGGACACATTTGGTCGATTATGCTGACCAAAAAAGTCACGAAGTGCACGAAATGCATTTTGATTTGAACGCCCATTTTCGTAAAAGGCTTCAACAATCTCAATGCGCTGCTCAATTGTGTACCTCTCCATGGTTGAATTTGTCAAACACTGAAACAAAGAAATGTCAAATTAAGTTGGGCAAAAAACTTGACGTTAAGGTGTGACTCACAATTAACATCGTGCATTATGGTTGGACCACCCTTTATAATTCAACGCTCGGCGTTGGCCTATAGCCAGGAGAATAGCTGTTTTGACCTAATTTGCTTAGTCCTTATTATATATAAGGCATTTGCAGATGGGTGGAGCATAATAATCTCCTTACTTCAGTAATTTAATAAATTATATGTTTATAATTAAATACTTAGGTATGCAAATCGAAAGTACGTAAGTATTTATTTATTAATGCTTAAACACTTATATAATTCCAGTATCTTCAGACGATTCACAAATTTTAATTCTGAAAGGAAAAACTATTTCATTCCAGTAGACGGCAGACTATTTGGTAGTTCAACAGAATGCGAAAGTACGTATAATACTGGCGTCATGCTATGTCTAATGACAAAGGCAAATACCATTACATAAAAAACAATGGAAACTTATCGTAATTATTTGTAAAACTAATTAATGGCACGTTGTTTTAACCATTAGCACGAAGTGTTCTAAGAGCGAATGCCGCCGAATATGTAAACGATAATTAGAAATTGATGACTGACGGAGTCTAAATAAACGTAGACGTTCATATTTCAGTACAATCTGAACATAAAGTATATTAGTTTTAGTAATGTACACATAAATATGTTAAAAATGTGAAATATTGCTCTAACTATAATGATACTACATAGATATATATTTCAAAAAATAAAACTCGCCACGGGTGGGATTCGACATCTGTCTCGGATGGGAACCGAACGACAGACAGCTGTTTCGAACTAATTAGTTCTCATCTGTGCCGTACACGGCACGCCGATCCAGGACAAGTGCGGAATGAAATCCGTGGGATATACATCTACATCGATACGATCTTACTGTTTTATGTTACTGATATAGATCGTATCGATGTAAAATATGTATACTCCACGGATTACATTCGGCATTTGTCCTGGAACGGCGTGCCATGTACGGCACTGATGAGAACTATTAAGTTCGAAATAGTTGTCTGTCGTTCGGTTCCCGTCCGGAACAGATGTCGAATCCTACTCGCGGCGGGTTTTATTTTTGAAAAGTATTGCATAAACCTTCTTCCGTCTTTGGTTGGAATTGCAACCCTTGATAGGTAGGCTTCCACGATAATTTTGGCCTTTTCTCCATCCTCTGTTTTCAATCACATCAATGTTCCTCAAGTTCTCGTCAGATTATCCATCTATTCCTTCCTTAGTCTGCCTTCCTTTCTTCTTATCACAGTTTCCAATTTTTTTTCACCCTTCACTTCACTTTCTTCTTTTATACCTTTACATATGCTAGTTATGAGACCTAACCATGCTATTCCTTAAAAGTTTGACGATGTTCTCTTGTTACGGTAATCTGTTTAATTCATGATTCATTGGAATTTATAGGTTCCATCTATATTTTGAATTGGCCCACTATGCCTGAGAATGTTTGTTTCGAAAATTTGAAGTATTTCTTCTTCTTTGGTAGCCAGGATCTAGACTCCACATCAATATGTCAGTACGGATTTTATTAAAATATGATATAATTTAAATTTCAGTTCGTTGTTAAGCATCTTCGATTTTATTAAATTTTCATAACTATAGTAACATCGATTGCCACTGACTATTCGGGCTTTTATCTTTACACTAACCACTAACTGAATTTCTTTTTGATTTCTGACTGAAGTATACACAATTCTCAACCTGTTCAAAGTTATATTCTTCGACATAAATGGCATTATTGTTGTATACGTATATATTCTCTTTGAACCTACCTTTAATGCTTGGTTCCTGCATCTCAGTAGTCGTTTAGACAAAGAATTTGTTATTCTCTTATCACATATGTGCGAAATATTTGATTTTGTGCCAGTATGTCCTACTGGTGGATCTACTGTCTAGATACATCAGGACATATAATAGATTTCAAACTATTACTATGTGATGCTTGAAGTTCTTACCCCGATTTATTTTAACCGATTAACCTGAATTACTCTTCTATTAAGATAGCTCTTGCTGCTATCTGCTGCTTTGGAGCCATCACGAGTAGTATTTATCAAGTTCACGTATTTATTAAGTATCCCTGATATAATGAAATCTTTTAGAATAAGTTTATGTTAAAAGAAAGTATCAGATGCTTGTTGGAAGTCTATATATAGGTTAAATAGGTTTTTTCTTCAATTTGTCTCATTTTGAACATATTATCTATTATTCATAATACCTATTAAGACCTTATAAGTCACAGCACGCATAGTCATTAGCGGTGAATCTATGTATATATCAACTACATGACTCCTATTGTCAAGTCATCAGTTATGTTTCTTCAAATCACATTAAATAGTGTATATCATTTAATCCTAGGATTCTATCTAAACTACTAGCAAGCAAACATTTACCTTAGAATAGTTTAATTAAAATCATGAAATAGATCGATTTCTGGTATTGCTTCTGCATGTTTTGAAAACAAAAATGAGTTTGCAATGTGCGGATTCAGTTCATCTATTATACATTAACAATTTTGAAGTCTATTATACGTTAACAATTTCATAGAAGTATGAAGTTATCGATATATCGATAATTTAAGCTTCAATAAACATGAAGTCAGTGAGGTGAAAGTTTTCTCTATCTAAAAGTAACATTCAATAAAATTTCAGAATAATGTATCTTAATAATGTACCTTAACACCGACTTAGTTTTCCACAAAACACCTAAACGCTATACACTATACTCGACGCACGTTTTGCCAACAAGGTTGGCATTATTTGGAGATGTTTAAAATTTAAAACTCAATTCAAATGGAGGTGATTAAAACAGTTTTAATCATCTTCAGATGATGCCACCTGTGTTGGCGAAACGCGCGTCCAGTATAGTGTATAGTGTTTTGGTGCCTTGTGAAAATCTAAGTCTGTGTTATCTTCACAAACAACAAAACAAAAGTTTCGACCTACTCCACTATTATCTACATTAATAACTTTTCTCTATCTCTATCTCTGATACCCACCAAATCTCAAAAGTGTTATAAAAAGTTGATTAAAAACTGAAAATTTAGTAGATTCATGAACCCACTTTTGTAATCCAAAAAGAAGAAACAGGAAATAAGTTTCGAGGAATAAAAGGAAATATCAGAGAATAGAGAAAATCAAAGAAGGACGACAGAGAAAAATAAGTAAGAAAAAAGGAGAAACAAGTAAAGAAAAGCTGAATGAATAAGTGGGGAAGAAGAAATATGATAAAGAAAATAGGGAGGAAATTGAGAAGAAAGGACTAACATGAATAAATAAAGCTGATGAATAACGGGGTAGCATGAGCAAATAACAAAAACAGAATAAAGGAGAAGGGAGGGGAGGGGAAATATTGAAGATGAGATGGGAATAGAGAAGAAAGAAGAAGAATATATAAAGAATGCAAAAGGTAAAAAGATGATATACATATAGGTACAAGATATATAGCTTCTATCAGGAAAGTAAAAATTATTCTGCGCTGAAAAAATAAATTTTCACTGAATTATTCAAATATGTATCCGGTTATAAATGTCTTATCATTTAGTTGTTAAATTCCTCCCAGATTTAAATTCTTAGGATAGGCATAATATAAGTACGTAGGTAGGTTTTACATTAACATACCGAATCATCTGATTCCGAGTTTAAATCAGTAGACGAGCGAAATGCGCGCTCATGACGAACCACCTCGTTATGGAAATTCCGTATTATAGATTTCACGGTAAACTGCATTACAACGTGAAATAATTTCAATAAATAAATGGCCTATTCGTAAAAGGAATGCCACTCGACACCCACGTATCATTTTACCATCTCGGTTTTATTCGAATTGGAGTCCCTCGTAATCGACGTGTAATCAAGAATGAGGCAGCGTTGAGACCTCGCCGAGAGTGAATATCGCTGGCAATCGAACATAAGGTATGGCTAATGGGAAAGTGAGCTCATGTGTGGTCCCACGAGGTGCTCGAGTCGGTCACACGACCATCTTCTGGCTTCTGTCTCTTTGCTCGTAGGGCTAAATAAAATAAGTCGAGTCTTATTCTCGTTTGCGTTGTCTTTTGAACAATCCGAGCCGCTCAAGAAGCCCCTTAAATACAAGTTCATTGCTTTATCTTCTTGGTATGCCCCTTGTTTAGTTGGCTTTAACGTACCGCTGTAATAGGTGTGTATACTCGTACATAAGAAAAGTTACAGGAAGTGTGTTCAAGAATTTAATGTCATTTTAAACAACATCGCGATAATCTTATCAGTATCACGCATTAAAATCAATTAATAATTGCTAACATAGGAGAGTAATGAAATAGGTGATAAGGCAGTGATTAAATTCTCAATTTCAAAATTTATAGTTATTTAAATAGGATGAAGAATAGAAGAACAATTAGACGCATAAAGGGAAGAAATAATTAAAGAGAAAAAAGGTCAAAAAAATAGTAAGAAGGAAAACAAGGAAAAAGTAGTTAGAAGGAGTATGAAGGAGGAATAGAAAGAGAGCAACTAAGGTGATTGAAAATGGAAGTTGATGCAAGAAAATGATAATAAAAACAATGAATGGAACATAAGCGGGAGAAACTCAGAAAGATGGAAAGGATAAGAGGAACAATGAGAAGATAGAATGCAATAGAAAAAAGGAATACAGGAAAGGCAATGCAATGGAAGAAAGGAACTTATTAAGTTGTTATTCATCATATGGTATACGAATAAATGTAGGATTTTCAAAAAGTGAATAATAGGAAATTCCATTATATAATCAAGACCAATGCGTCATTTGATGTTAATTTGTAAGAAAGTACAGCAGGCATTGCGTCACATGTAAAAGTATGTTAGATTTTATCATCTTCGACTTCGACTAATTGTAACGTCTCATAGTAAGATAGGTGTGAAGATGAAAACTTCCTTTATTTTCAGAATATTGAACAACATTACGATAAACTTATCACACATTGAAATCGATCAATGCGTGATCATTTGGATCTAATATTGCTAACATAGAAGACTAATGAATTAAGTGATAAGGTAGATAGAAGTAGGTAATTAAATCCTTGTCACGCTTTTCATTTTCAAAATTTGTAGTTATATATTTATTACACGTAACCTCAAAATTTGCCCTCTTTTACTATTAGTTTTTAACACCTTTCTTAGAACTACTTTAGTTACGTAGCAGTAAATAAAAAAGATAAAGAATAAAAGAAGGATGTCGGAACAAAGACACAGATACAATAATTAAAGAGAAAAAAGAACGATAAAATGGAGAAGAAAACTAGAAAGAAATAGTTAAAGAAATAAAGAGGATAAAGGGGGAACAGAAAGGGAGGGGTTAAGGTGATTGAAAACAGTAATTAATGAAAGAAACGGGCAATAGAAACGATGAATGGGAAATAAGTGGAAGAAATTCGGAAAGATGCGAAGAATAGGGAAAACAAAGAGATAAAAATAGAAAACAATAGGAAAAGGAATACAGGAAAGGCGATGTAATGGAAGAAAGGAAATTATTTAAATCTAGAGTTTTACAAGAGTGAATAGTAATAAATTCCATCAATCAAGACCAATTTCGTCATTTGATGTAAATTTGTAGAAACTACAGCAAGCATATAAAAGTATGTAAAATTTTATGATCTTCGACATAATTTTGACTTATTATAATGCTTCGGAGTAAGATAAGTTAAAAACCTTCTCAAATCCATTCTATCTTTTACCACATTAATCGCCTCTTCGATGTAAGCTTTTTCTAAATCTACAAATCCTATATAAGCGTTCTTTCCTTTTTCTATTGTTTTCTCTAACATTACTCTTAGCGCCAGAATAGCTTCGCGAGTGCCCCTATTTCGCCTAAACCCGAATTGGTCTTCTCCTAGTATTTCCTCCGCTCTATTTTCCATCCTCTTCTGCACTATTCTAGTTAAGATTTTTGACGCATGGGAAGTTAGGCTAATCGTTCTAAAGTTCTCGCATTTGTCGGCTCCTCTCTTTTTCGGTATAGTAACGATAATGTTCCTCTTATAATCCTCCGGCATCTCGCCCGTTTCGTATATGTATTTTACCAGTTCAAACATCCTATTTACTACTTTTTGTCCCGCACATTTCAAAATTTCCGCCTGTATTTTATCTACACCCGGCGCTCTATTATTCTTTAGCCCCCTTAGTGCTATTTCAAATTCCTCTCTCAATATAGGTTTTCCTACATCTTCCCTATCGATGCTAGATTCTTCCTCTAATATCTCACCTAATTCCTGACCCTCGTATAAATTTCCTAAGTACTGCTTCCATCTATCCGCTTTCTCCTCTCTTCCTATCAGTATGTCCCCCGATTGACTCCTAACGTTTCTACTTACTGTTCCTATATCCCTGAAGTTCCTCTTAATTATTTTGTAAGCCTCATCGGTCTTACCTACTTGCAACTTATCTTCTACTTCTTTGCATTTATCCTCTATCCATTGTTCATTCGCTTTTCTACATTCAGAATGTTCTGTATAAATCATAATACTCAAAACCACGTTCCCTATCGCATACGTATTGGTGTCGCATACGGTATATTTGATAAAATGGATAGTAGGTTGATGCATACTTAAACGGCAAATCACATTTATGCATACACATGCATAAAGAAGGTGAAGTTTCAGTTTTGCGTGAGATTTGCTTAAACGAAACAACTTATTATTAATGACAAAATAAGTAATAATTAGATTTTTTAAGGCCACTCACTCACTTTAACATTTTAACTCACTTTAACTTTATATATTTTTAATGGTTGGTTTCCATCACTTATTGAATTTAAATATGTCTAACTTTCACTTATATTTTCATTTAAGCAACGCCGTATATAACGCTGTCAGCTCGCCACATCCCAGCCTATTATTAACTTGTTGTTTTTATTAAAATATTATTTACAGATTTGTAGTGCCTAGTAATAATAGTCAAAAAGACAGCAGGTGCAAAAGCACGATGTTATTAGGTGTCCATTTTTCGGTTAGGCATAAGTTTACACTTGTCGGGGGTCGGTCAATATAACATATAATCAGACATCGGTTTTACAAACAACAGATCCGTAAGCCGCTATAACTAACAGACATAAATTATACACAAAACTAACACCATAATTGTAGATTACGTTGGTAGAGGTGAAGTGACTACGTTTATACCACGTCTGAATGAAGTTTGATTAGTTTTATGACTAATATTTGATATTGCATTATTTTGTGGAAATTAATTCAGAATTAATTGATTTAATGATTTTATTTTGTTGTTTTTTGAAACATTTTTATTTAATTTTTTAACTCATCTGGTTATATTTGGACACATTTTCAAAATATGCACCATATTAGAATACTGAGTTAGTTTTCCAAAAGACACCAAAACACTAAATACTACACTCGACGCGCGTTTCGCCAACAAAGTTGGCATCATCTGGAGATGATTAAAACTCAAAATCATTCCAACTTTGTTGAGGAAACGCACCTCGAGTGTAGTGTACAGTGTTTTGGTGTTTTGCGAAAAACTAACTCAGTGTTATCTTCACACCAAAGGTTCTAACCTACTTCGGTAACACCATATTATGTTAAACCGAAGCTCCTTAAATTGACAATAATTTACTAATAGGGACTTCTATAAATTCGTACAGTTGTAAAAATTAGAACTGAATATGTGTAGCAGCAGCTTCTATGATGCTAATGTGAAGATATTTGCCATACGTCATGCTATATAATACAAATGGATTGTGAATATACTTCATTTCTTCAATTGAATAGAAAATATAAAGTGAAAATGACGAAAATTTTACTTTTCATAAGCTATCTCTGCTAGCCTCTCTATGAGCTTCCTGGCTAATAAACTCAACTGTAATTCCATCTGTTCAGAAAGTAATTTTCTTTGAACATCTTTGACAGTAATTATTTGTCGAAGCCTGTGGATTATCACAATCTATTATGAACATCGACATAATATGGCGCAGGGGCGGCTGGTGCATAGGTGCTGCAGAGCTGCAGAACTGCCAAAAAAATTAGATATTTGTATATTTTCGCGACATAATAATTACTAAAATTTATTAATAAAATAATTTAGTTAGTTGGTGCAGCTAACCAAATTATTGCGTTAAAGTCGCATTCTGCCTGCCGTCCTCTATTGAGTAGTAGACCAGATGAATTATCTGGGTCTCTACGCGAGCGCGTCGCGGTACATTGAACTGGGCCACACGAGGTAGTTCTCAGCACGGCTCGGCACACCCGGCCTCCCCCTCAACTCCCGCGACAATCCAAACTTGGCGCTCGTAAATGCGCGAATTTACACGGTCAGTGAGCTGTATTTTTTCCAGCTAAAGCAACATCAGTGAATGTTTACTCCTTCCTACTCCTCGGGCGGGCGTAAATTGTACCTATTTCGTATTTCGTGTTAATTTGAGATTTTAAATACTGTTTTGTGAATTTGTGTAGTGATTTATTGTACTAATTATTAATATTTATATACTGTGATAGGGTGCTGATAATCCACATGCTATTCACGAAAAGGAAATACATCCACAGAGATACACGGGTTGGTGCACATTTTGGAATGGTGGAGTAATTGTACCATACTTCTTTGAAAATGAAATGGTAATGGAAAATCACAGTAAATAGGGAACGCTATCGTCACATGTTAAACAATTCCTTTTTCCACCAAATTTATGATTTGGATTTGAACAACATTATGGTTTCAGCAAGACGGTGAAATGTATCATACAGCACGTGCAACGAGAACACCACTTGGACTTTTATTTGAGGTTATGCCAAGGGAAATGTGTACGTCGCCCAGCCAGCAACAATCAATGATATCAATGCAAATATTCAACGTGTTATTCTGGAAATACAACCAGTTTTATGCGCCCGTTATAGACAATTTGGACAATATGTCTTATGGTTTGTAGATGACAATCATTAAATATTGACGTCCTATCTTTGACAGAACAGAAATAGCGCGCAATCCAAGTTCTATAGTTCCAACTGAGATACTCTATATTTAGTGATACTTTAATATTAGAGAATACAGGTTTTTTTTCTGAAAAAAGTATTGCACGAAACAATGCCATAAGACCTTAGAGGAGACAAAAGCAAGGATATTCGAGTAATATGACCGCAGGTATAAACGCAGTCATCTTGGGAACAATTCGAGAAGAATTGAGGCGATAACCCGTCAGAGTTGGCGCGGCAGGCTAGATATTCATCACCGACCGTGCCGGTAATTATAGGGCGCTGCCAGGACGATCTATCCTCCATACTAAGCGGAATATAATCACCTTCGCTAACCCTGCTTATGCTGTGCTTGTTCATTATAGCCGGATCATCTACTTTAACCGCCCTTCATTACAGACTCCCGATGAGTGCACCTGCCAAATCACCACTTTTGCAGGTACCGACAGGTTTCGGTATCATTTCCAAATCGCTCATCTATTTGTTCGAATAATCGACAGTTTACACAGATTTATATCGTGGCCCTCGCTATTTATTGTGTTGGTTTTATAAGAAACCTGCGGTTTTGCACTTCATTCAGCAGGCTGATGAGATTCTTAAAATAACAATATATTAACTTAGGTTATGAATTTAGGTAGATACACGTGTTGTGTTTATAAAACCTATAAAAATGATGAAACTCTCTGGAAACTGAAAATACTGAAAACGCTGAAAATCCTGTAAATTCCAAAAACTGAAAATTATGAAAACATAGTCAACGTTGAAAACGCAAAGAACGATGAAAAATGAAAAATGACTGCACGAACCCTGTAGTAATTCTCGAAACAGTAAAACCCCAAAATACTTTAGAACTATGGCACTATAAAACCTATAACATCCTAAAACCTTAAAACTCTAAAGGGCCCAAAAACTCTGAACTAAATACCTTAAAAACTCGTTAGTCCTAAAATCATTAAACTCTAAAAATCCTGGAAAGGGCTGGATCGTTCTGTATAGCAACAAAAGATCATGGAACTAGTGTTCCATCAACACCGAAGGATTAAACGATACTCGACATGCGCTTTGCTAACCAAATTAGTATATTGAGAACTTCAAAATACTGAAATCTCTGAAACACAAAAAGACATCATTAACAAAGTAACACCTTGAACTTTAAAACTCTAAAACTACTGATATTTCTATATCTCTAAAAGAACCTCAAAATATTTGAAAATTTAGAAAAACTAATAAAGTTTAAAATTTATAATCGCCTTCTAAACTCTGAAGTCTCTAAATTCTAAAAACTTCAAAATCCTAAAATCCCTAGAACAATAAACTTAAATATTCTAAAGCCATAAAAATGTTTTTGTTAAAAACACATTTTAGTTAATTAAAACTGCGTAAATTAAAGATAAAGAAACATTGAACTGAAATTTAGTGGTATCAAAAGTTTATCGTCCAAACATTGTATGTACTACAGGACAGATATGGGCAGAATGGAAGAATATTGTTGAATACTATGAATGTTTAACATACTAAGGATTCTGAAAATATACCGTTAAAAATCACAACTCACATATAAAATAGTTTAAAGTGTTGGGATTTCAAGAAGTATGGAAAACTCTTGAAACACGAAACAGAAAGATTTTATCCCTAAAAATAACGAAATTACTAGCCGGGTCTCATAGTTATGAATTATCATAATAATAAAAGTGTCGAATATTATGAAAATACAGTGAAATCTCCTATAAGCGGATAGCGACGGTGCCATCATTTTTATCCAGTTAACAGAGGTGTCGTCTTACATTTTGATAACATAAGATGATAAACATTTAACATTTTCTGATTCAATTTATTGGTATAAAACTAAACGATCAAATGTATTATTCAAGAACAAACTAAACTGTAAAAAACGTGTTAACAACTAAGTACCTATATACTCAAAAATCTTTACAGCAAAAGTAAGTGTATATATAAGTAAGCTATATACATATCTGTAATACATATTTGTGTATGTACTTCTTGGGGAAAAATTCAGCCACGTCGTCTCTGTTTTATGGTTGCCTTCAAATATTGAACTAGAATAATATTTTTGTTACAATATCAATGTCATCATCTTCAATGAAATGGTGCGGTCGTCCAAATTAATAAAATCATCTGGATTAACGTTGTTATAGCCCGTTACGATAAGTGCTCTCTACATTTGTGTATAGACAGCCAATCCCTTTTAAATTCCGGATGATGCCTTGGTGCAAAGGCCAAATGCCAAATTGCTGTTATGTAAGGTTACAGAAACAATACTTTTATGTTGCTTTAGGTGTTTGGGATTTTTAGAAACATTATCCATAAAAAGTAGAATTTTTCTTTTCTGGAATCTCGTTTTTTATTGAGGTAAGTAAAGGTTGACTGGAGTAACCATTCCTGCATGATTTCATAAGTCATCCAGGCTTTTTTGTTAAATTTACAGTCGACAAATAATGGATTATTACTCAGTCTCTTAAATGCTCTGGGCCTAGCTAACTTTCCAATAACCAGTAGCGGTTTTTTATCTCCAGCCATTCTGACACGGTGCAAGATTCTCATTCGCTCTTTGCTCATATTTCCCGTTTGCATATTTTTTTAGTTTTAAGGCAAGAGTTTTATTGAGCAATGCGCGAAAAAACAATCCAGTATCATCGGCGTTGTAAATATTTTGTGGGTCATAACCTCGAACTAGGGATGATAGTTTTTCAGCGAAATTTTTCGGGTCATCTTTCAGATGCTTTGAAATTGTGTGTTCCCAAGATGTCCATAATCTCTTTGGCTTTGCTTCTTATGATACGCGCAACGCATATTGCCTTCATTTATAATCGCTATGTTCATAATTAAGACTCATCATCATGAGGTCATCAGTCCTAAGACTGGTTGGACGCTAACCTCCAGCTTCTCCTATCTTGTGCTAACCTACGCATTTCGCTAATTGTGCTACAACCTACATCCCTTACTATTTGCGAGCAGTAGTCTAATCTAGGCCTACCTCTGCCTTTCTTCACTCCTATTTCTGCTTCCAAAATATCGCGGACTATTCCCCCATGTCTCAGCAAGTGGCCTACCATTCTATCTCTTCTCTTCTTTATGTTTTTCCACATACATCTTTTCTCGCCGACTTTCTCCAATACTTCTTTGTTTCTAACCCTATCAGTCCATGGTATTTTCATCATTCTTCGGTAGCACCACATCTCAAAAGCTTCTAATTTCTTCCTACTTGCTTCCCCTACCGTCCATGTTTCGCAACCGTATAGTGCCGTGCTCCATACATATGTTTTCAGAAATCTCTTCCTTGTTTCTAAGTTTATTACCCTCGAGCATAAAAGTGCTTTCTTTTTGTTAAAAGCTACTCGACCCTGCGCTATTCTTTGTTTTATGTATTTATCGCTTCTTCCATCCCAATTTATTTTACTTCCTAAATAAGTGAAGTCTTTAACTTCCTCCAATCTTTCATTATTAATTTGTACTTTCGTTTTTGCTCTGCTCTCGCGCCCTCTACACACTAACACTTTAGTTGTGTTTTTATTCAGCCTCATTCCGTATTCCTCTGTCAACACTGCCTCCATTTCGTTCAATGCTGATTCTAATTCCTCCTTACTAGATGCTAATACTGCTATATCATCCGCGAATCTCAGCATTTTTAGTTTCTGTCCCTGTACTTTAATCCCGAAATCCACTCTATCTTTTACCACATTAATCGCCTCTTCGATGTACAGATTAAAAATTAGTGGTGATAGTACATCCTTGTCTTACTCCTTTCCTAATACCTACTTCCCTTTTTCCCCTTCTACTTCTATAACAGCAGTTTGCTCTTTGTATAGATTGTGTACTACTCTCCTATCTCTATACTTCATTCCCCCGCTCTTTAATATCTCAAACATTTTAATTAAGACTAAATATTGGATTTAAATAGAAACAGGTGAACGATCATTCACGAACTTCAAAAGATTACATGTTACTTGACACCCGTTTCGCCGCCAACCTAGTTGGTATCATCAAAAGGTTAAGACTTACTCATCTTCTGGTGATGCCAACTTGATTGGCAAAATGCGCGTCGAGTAATATCTTTCGGTGTTCATGGAAATGTGGTGTCCTGTTTTTGTTGTTGCATGAACGTTGAAGTCCCTTCCCAGGAATATTGATTTTATTCTCTTAACACCACAAAAATTGTCTATTTTCACTAGGATTAACTTTTATTGATTCTTATCAACGACATATGTTTATGATTATTTTTTATCTAATTGAATTAATAATTAATCAGTGCCTTCATATACTATCTTTCTCTTGCTGCCTCTCCATCCTCCAGTCATCACTTCACAATATCTCGTTTATAACATGTTTATATAATTGAACCACTTAGCAGACTTTCCTCGGCTTTATTCACAGAATAAATTAAACACGTAGATCTTGAAAATATATTATATTTCTTGTTATATAAAATGGCACACACAATACGTTATTCTGGTTCGTGAATGCCGCAGGGAGGTTATTCAAGCGTTCAGTAATTTACGTAAAGTGATAAAATGACGAGTAATGCGGGTTAATTGAAGTAAGGCGTTGTTTTTTGGTAGACGGTGTATAGTTACGGCAGGCTTTGCTCGGGTTTTATTCCCTTTGTGATTTATCGAGGCTCTACCATCACTCAGTACATTAAAATGTAGGTATAATGCTCCCCGATATTATAAGAAATTGATATTCCTGTCGACAAAAATAAAATGTTTAAACGCTATTTGTTTCGTGGAGTCAATCGAAGGTATAGACAAACCATATTAAATCATTGGTACTATTTTATAGATAAAAATGGAGAAATTATTGCATTTCTCTTAGAGTAGGTAACTATATAATATTTGAGATGGTAAAATGGGTAAAATGTAAACTACAGCAATAAGATCTCAGAACTTTGTATTTACAATTTGCAAAAAAGTGTTTAGGAATAGTTTATTACCAGTATTTTCAATAGAGAATACGATGGACATTCAGTTCAATTATTAGTTCTGACCAGCGCAAAGCTGATTAAAGTCAAGCATCTACTCTCGCGTCTACAAAGTGTATGGATGACCTGAAAATTTTTTCTGTAAAGGTTTCTACAATAATTTATTCATACTGTGGCGACTAACATTATTCATGCTGTGGTGGCAGATTGGATACAGTACATAATTCATACTGTGGTGACATATTGGATACAGTATGCAGGGTATTATTATATGCCCAGTCACCATCACAGACTGATGAAGCAGATCGGGCTTTTTTTACCATGTTACTTTTCACGTTCTTTGTAATTTTGAGTACAATAGGTATTTATGACACTTAGAATTACAGGTACTCATGAAACAATACGATCACTATAGTTATAATAATTATACAATGTAGAAACAAATCCCACCAATAAATTTAATACATTAGAGATGAAAAATTTTTCGCAATATTTTTGACACATGAATTTAATTTTTTTCTGGGCATATCTTAAAATTTTGGTTTATATAAAGTGCTATATAAAAGCTGGGCGATCATCATACCTTAATTATTTAACAGAAACCTACAATTTTAAAATTAAAAATTTATTGATTCTTAGCATAATACTACATACTATAAAAAACAACAAAACCTACCCTTTATTTTAATTGTAACATGCAGAACAAAAATTATATCGTTATAAATTTAATATTTAAGGAAGTACAACGTACACAACGTAAGTATAACATCAGTGGCGAACATGGGCGCCCAGAGGGAAGCAAAGGGGAAGTTGCCCCTTGGTACTGCAACCTATTAAATTATAATAAACTCCAGGTGTACAAAAACATAATAATAAATCAATTTTTATAAAATCATGCCGTTTATTAACAAAAAGTATAGTTAACTTAAAAATGTATACGGAATTTCTTATATTTCAGGGCTATGTATCGAAAATGTTTCATTACTTTTTTATTATACAGTACATATTTTGTTCGGATATTGATACTTTTCTTATTGAATATGTTTAATTTTTTGTATTTTATATTATACATACTTGTTATCTACTAAATGTGGATATTGATACTTTTTTACTTTACTATTTTATTGTAAAATATTTTATTTCAGGTATTTCGGAATACAAATTTGTTGTTGTTTTTTAACTATGTGTGTAATTATTCAAACCCTTCTAAATTTTCCGAACCTCCACTCGTGTAATAGAGTAGAAATATTTTATTTGTCGAACATGGAATAGACAAGGGACCTAGGGTTTTACATCTTATCTGAGAGATGGTATGTCTTCTACAAAAACCTCAACTAAGTTACGTAGTTTCTGCGAATCCGCTGACATATAAGCCGCTAGTTATGTACAATTTAAGGGGAGACAGTAGATGATCCCCCATTAACTCTAGTGGTAGCGTCGGTTATTGGTTGACTGATGTCGATGATCGTGCGCCGAGTCAGCCTCTGGCACAGCTCGCCCATGTTTTTGTCCTTTGATTCGTCGAATTCCGTAAGACACGGGGAATAACGGTAGTTTCCGTCATAACTCACACTATATAAAAGATATAAAATACATGTATAAAGATAAACATACATAATTATATAAAGATAAACATAATGCTACATTTGTATAAACGTTAAAGACTAGTATTGCTTATTTATTATAATAATATACCTGAATTTTCTCTATTTTTCTTCTATTGCTAAGGTTACATAGATTTAAAAACAAATATAATGTAATAAAATGCACAATAAAGGAAATTTAGGTAGATTCTTTGTATTAGGAAAATACTAGTAAATTTTTAACATATTAATTAAATAATCCTCTTCAGGTTACATCGCACACAAACACACACGCATATTATGTTAAGCGACTGTAGGTAGTAAACATAGTAAAATGAAACCGGATGAAGGGGCGGGGATATCCATGCCAACCACCATACAGTACCAAGAATTGCTTTATGCTAGCCCGATGGTGTTTGAATCGGCTATTGAATAACCAAAAGATGTGCGAGTGGGACCAGAACGAGATTAGCAAATTCATCGACATGTTGTTTCTTGGAATGTTAATATGAATTCGCAATACTTCATTTTAATGGGAGGAACCTACAAGGGTTGTGCTAATTTATAAGTCAATCTAATTAATATATACGAAAATAATAAGTTAATTAATCTGTCACAGAAGATACATTCGAAGAAAATGTATGAGGAATAAGTAATATTATTGTTTAATTGAAAACCAATAGTCTAGTTTAGTAAAATTATAGTATAACCTATGCATAAAAGACAGATTGGTGGCGCTATTCAGAATGTCCAATTCAAATTTAAATGCGAACAAAATATTGATTGGAAGCGTCCACGATTTCTTCTTGGTTTCCGAAAATATTTCATGTCAAACTTGAACTTCTTGCCAACGTTTCATCAACCACTGCAGGTGTCTTCATCAAGCTGGAATTTCATCAGCCTTGCCGCAGCCATCATGCAAATAGTAGACCAGAATAAATCACCTACAACGGCTGATGGGACATTAGTAACAAATTTTAATTTGTTACTAACAATTCATTCAATTCAATGTTCATTATAATATATATTTCATGTCAAGCTATATTTTTTCATATATATAGTTGGAACTATACTCATACATTATAACTCAGTTAGGACTATACGATTTAAATTGCGTGCTATTTGTGTTCTGTCAAATATAGGGCATCAATATGTACAAACCATACGACGTCAACAGTCAGCGATTAACAATTCAATAACGAATAATTTGTGTACAACTGTTTTATGAAAGTGGGCGATCATTTATAGTTGCATTAAGAAAAATTCGCACAAAATTAGGACAACATAAAACTCCTGCAGAATTAACAGTTCGTAACTTAATCAAGAAATTTGAAGAGACGGGTTCTGTTATTGATAAATGACAAGGAAACACCAATACATCGTGGTTAGTTAGAAGTGAAAATATTGTTGCAGTGAGAGAAAGTGTACGGGAGTCTCTAAACACATTAATTCGACGTCGTGCACAATAATTGAATCTGTCAAGAGCCACCACGCATCGGGTCTTAAAGAAAGATCTGCATCTGTCAGCATACAAACACATGCAGATCTTTCTTTAAAGAAGTATAAAGACCCATAAGTTAGGAAACAAATTTTTGTTTCAAATATGTATTGAAATAACTTATTTTATTTAATAATTTATTGTTATTTTCCCATTTATCATATTTCACAGAAAAATTGTGAGGTTTTAAATTTTCATAGATCGATAACGCATTTGTGCATTTGTTGTTGCATTGCTGCAATATAACATTTACCTGTAACACTGTGGGTATTAATAAAAATTATTATATGGTGGTGAAATAGTTTTAATACCGTGGTAATATTCATACATGTAGAAAATGACAGTAAAATACTTTTTAAATTTACCAAATAAAAAATTGTCTTCAGTTTGGGATAAATAATACATAGAGATGGGCCGATAAATATAATAACAGAAAAGAAATAAAGAGTGACAATAAAGTACCGACCTTACACAACGTTTCTTTTAAAATATTGAAACATGTCAGCTCAACAAACAGAGCCGTTAATTCATGCAGATTTCCGTTTAATTTGTAAGTAATGCCGCCTAGGGTTAATTATACTGACTAGAGAAAATTATAGTTGTCGGTCTGCGGCCTGTTCATGAATTTATCCTTCACTTAAGAACCTCGTTATACAAACACATTTTGATAAAATAATCTGGTAAGCCTTGTTGAAAGCCATTGACTGTATGATTATAATAATGGATGTTTTCACAGCTTTGAAATATATTGGTTTTTGTATATCGACTAATCGCGGCCTACCCCCAGGTAGAAGCAGGTGAAATAACACGCACCAACCCTTGCTTACAACCACAATTAACCACCCAACAAGCACTTAACTTCGGCAAAAATGTTTAGTTCACCGGTCGGCAATAATTACGTACCCAGTTTGTTTGTAGAATAAGTAACTTCTGTGAAGCAGTTGCAGCGAAATTTACCGTAAATTTGTTTAGGGTGCAGTCGACGCCGTTGGGATAAGATAAACAGAGAACAAAGTCAGCGACAATTTAGCAATAAACTGGAGGAAAGCGTGCTAAACAAACCCATTTGGTTACATAAAACAGGGTTATGTTGATTCGACGACAGCCAAATGCCAAAACCTCCATGTCAGCATGTATATTAGCTGGGCTAATATTGTAGGGTACACACAGGAACACATAAAAATAATTCTTTCCTCTTAACGACATGTCCCACACAGGGCATAGCCGGATATGAAGGGGGTATCTGCGATTTTAAAGTCGAAGGTTGCACGTAAGATAACATATATGTCTGCAAAATATTAGTTTTCAATGCACGTCCATGTCGGTAACAGACAGAGTCATGCGTATTTCCATTTTAATTTTATTTCTCAAAATGGGCATACTCAATTACTTCAAAAAAAAATTATATTATTGGGATACTAAATAGAACTCAAGTCTTGCATTCTGTCTCTATATAATATATATTTTTCACAGCTCGGTCTGGAGGGTACACCATAATTAAAAAAAAAAAAAGATTTAAAATGAAATTATTCAGATTTTCCTTAAAAAAATCAAATAAGTTCATAAATATATGTTAGTAATGTTATATGGTATGATATGTTATAAATAAGTATATGATTTGTAGCAGTTGTATTTAAACAGAACATAACGTTTTCTAATGTAATAATTATCTGGTATAATATAGAAACATTTCTTTAACATATTTTAGGGTAGTTTACCATGATAACAACCTAACCAAAAGGGTTATTAAAAAAATAACAATTTTTAATTGCTATATCTTTGTGAACTTTAATTATACATAAAAATAGAAACAGGGGTAGGTAAGTACTAAAATAGATAACATGTCCCCTCGTTCATTAAATCCAAAATGTGTATAATAATACTTTTTTTATTAATATTATTTCATTAACATTACATACGCATAGCATACAAATATATTTCTAAAGCTTCTATATTTATTTAATGTAAAAGCCTATTACTTTTATAATTTTTTTTAACTGTGTACCCTTCCGATCAAGTTATGAAATATAGGATATTTTATATAGACGTCAAATGTGATTTAACTTGAAAATTGTAAACATTATTCGGTGAGGATAAATCACACTAAAAAATATTCAGAGTTTATATATTTTTTTATGTTATAGTTGCCGGATATACCTAGCGATTTTTATGTTGAACCCTGTCTAATATTGGCAATAATTTTTTTCTACGTATACACATTTTAGTAAAAAATAATTCCATAATTTCAACCCACCTCTTTATTTTCAATAGGGTTCTGTATTGAAGGGTACTGTTTCATTGACATATAATGTCAGCTTGAATACACCTTTCTATCGGAATATCAAGCCCATTGAGCCAGAGGCATCTTACCCAGTAGCTAAGCGTCGGTTCAAGCTGAGTGTAGGCTGTCCTGAATTAGGCGAGGGAGGGGGGCTGCTCATTTTTAATGCAATATATATATATATATATATATATATATATATATATATATATATATATATATATATATATATATATATATATATATATATATATATATATATATATATATATATATCGAATAGTTGAATCACAAAAACAACCTATATCTTTTTGTATATCTATTCCATTCGCCGTGTTTTCTTTTCTGCAAGAACATCGATAGTTCCTGAAATAAATTGGTAAATTTTGCCGCTTTCATTTTCAGTTTATATTTAAATATGCGTTTTTAGTTTTCAGTTTATCTTCTAAAGATAAATTATCAAAATAACCACTCTTATTAATTCGAAAGTCTACTAAATCGATGCTGTCTAGGGCCGCCATTATCCTTAAAAATAACGCTAATCACTACGAGTAACGACAGGTCAATATTATAACCACTGCATTACGCAAACTTATCGATCAGGCTAGCTAAATTGCATGCCATTTTTCGCGTACTCTCCTATCCTTACCTGCACCGCGGATCACCATAAGTCCGTTAAAGCCAAACCGTTGTCTGGGCTGGCTGTCGACAGCCCAGACAGCGGCCGGCCAGGGCTTGCACACTACCGGTTGCCGGCGCTTCAGTTTAAATGGAAATATGTATGATAATATGAATAGAAAATGTTTATCATTCTGGCAAAGGCAAGTGGCAATATAAAAAAGGGGTCTACCATCTAAAATATGTCGGGTAGGCTGCGCCTTACAGTCTTAATGGACGCATCGCCACTGATCTTACCCCCTTCTTATCCGACCATACTCTTTGTACTGGAGACACTAGACTAAGTCCGCAGATCGTGGATGCTACTCTCAGAATTTTATGTGCATATAATATTAAAGGAACCACTGAAAACAAATGCGCAAACTCTGCTATATTGTTTTACACTATTCTGTGTCGTATCACACTATCCTATATACTATCGTATACTGCATTCTATTTCATGCTATTCTTTAATATAGTGTTATCTAATTATTTAGATTTTGTGCGGTATTATATAGTTACAGTGCAGTCTTATACGAGAAATTTTCTAAATGTTTTGATTGACAGCCTGTACCGTATGAAATTAAAATTATATCTTAGTATTTTTTGTAAATAGTTCACATAATTTCGCAAATTGAATACCAAGAAACTTATATAGTTTATTTCATCGCAATTTGCCAAATAAAAAATCTCAAAACATACCGCGGCTTGTTTTTATGGCTAGGCTCAGGTAGCCTGTTCCGTTTATCGGCAAGATAAGGGAGTTTTTTTTTTTAGAAGAAAGTGATGAAATGAATAGTATTCCAGTTAAATGTTCCCTTTTTATCTCAAATTGTCACAATAACAACATTCTTGTGGTTTATAACGTATTCAATCAATCAAGTGAATGATTGGAGATTGTTTTGGAGATGGAAAATAAGATCCGATATTCATAGAATGACTCTACAGCACCGTGTTACCAAATGAGCTCTAGAATCTATCAGTAGGGGTGTAGAGTATATACAGGAATACATACCAGTGAATAATTGTAGATCAAACTATTTGCAATACCAGGAAAATGATATTTCATTGGTTAATTGAACATTGATCAGTTCTTGGAACCTTTGCAACCCATGAAATGATAACTTGGCTTTCGTAATAAGTTGAATAAGTACATTGAAAAACAAACTCGGACATTTGTGTCTTAGAAAATGGAAAAATTTCTAATATAGTATTTTTTTTCTTTGAAAATACATCGGAGAATAGTAGCCTGATTGCCGTACTAGGTGTTAGAGCTACATCGAAAGGATAATTCGGATATTTAGGCCTTAAGAAGCGTTGAACAAAGCTATATTATCAGATTTTCAACGAAAAAATTGTTAATGTGATTTCCGGAAAACTTATTCGAAAAATCATAGCAAACCGTGAAATGGTAATCTGACAATAATTGTGCTAGGTTCTATGAGTATGTCGGAAAAACAACTCGGACATTTGACTCTTAACATAAGATTTTCAACATATATGTTGCCGTAGTCTTGAATAAAAAGTTTCTTAAAAAACCGTTTAAAAAAGTTTTAACAGGTCATAGAATGATAACCTGCCCATTCGACCTAGGTTACATAAGTAAATGGGAAGGCCTTTGAATCGTAACTACTAAATAATTATCGTCCATATCAGATTTTCGATAAAAAAATCCACCATAAAATATAATTTCTAGAAAATATCTTTAGCCAATTTACAGATTAAAAACTCGGTATTTCGTTATGTTTCTCCAAATTTATATAAAAACCCAATACTATGATTAGAGTTATACACATTATTTAGGTTTTAATTAACACAGAAGTAGTAAAACCCGCCACAGGTAGGATTCGACATCTGTCCCGGATCGGAACCGAACGACATACAGCTGTTTCGAACTTATTAGTTCTCAACAGTGCCATACACGGCACTGATGAGAACTACGCCGATCCAGGACAAATGCTGAATGAACTCTATGGGGTATACATCTTTATCGATACGATCTCTGTCAGTAACATATAAGTCGGGAATCGAGGAGTTTGGTGGTTCCTTTCTCGATTTCCGACTTATATGTTACTGACAGAGATCGTATCGATAAAGATGTATACCCCATAGGGTTCATTCGGCATTTGTCCTGGATTGGCGTACCGTGTACGACACTGATGAGAACTAATAAGTTCGAAACAGCTGTATGTCGTTCGGTTCCGATCCGGGACAGATGTCGAATCCTACTTGTAGCGGGTTTTATTTTTTGAAACCTTATCTGATCGTGCAGAAACACGAGAAAGGGATGGAGGATCGCTTCTGGATATAATTCAATGCCTGGCGGGGCTTTAGCCCGAGGAGTAGTTGTTTCCTAGAGCGATTATGTAATAGCTTTGCTATTCGGGAACTACTTTGATAACCGCTTGGAGGTTTGGTGGTTCCCTTCTCGATTTCCGACTTATATGTTACTGACAGAAATAGAATGAATGAAATTTTAATTAGTGACATACCTATTTAAAACATTTCGTCGTCTAAGACAATAATTCTCCCCTACTGTATAGTGCAAGTGATTTTATGAATGTAATGTCCAGTCATAATAATTCTAAATGCACTAGGTTCTAATAAAAATCTATTTATTATCGTAGTTCTGTCAATTGTATAAAAATATTACTTTTATTGCAAATTATATTACAATCATTTTATTTGATGTTAAATACAACCAAGTAAGTTGCCAAGGCAAACATTCATTTATTTGAAAAATACTGTCTAAATTTATATCCAAACTTTAGTCTCATGGAAACGAGATAAAATAGAAAATTGTTTTCAAAGCATTTACAGTATATTATTGTTCTATCTAAACCGGTTTTACTACTTGTCTGCCTGAAATATATTTTTTCCAGAAGTCTGGCAAAATAAAACACTTAATTTGCATTCTCTGACGCCAATAGATAAAAATATTTGAGATAGATGAGCGCTATTTAATGAGGCTGAAAAGTACAGGATATTTATATGATATTATCAGACTATTATAATATAAACGTTTACCACATATCCGTGGAAAACGTGCCAACAATATTGTAATTTATGATATTATTATATGTACCTTAAAATAATGGCCAATTTCCTGTGTTTAACGTTGTGAAGTACAAAATTTTAAAAGCGAAAATGTGTTTTTTTATACGTTTAACAATGTTTGTGTTCATAAAATATTCACAAAAAAATAAACAATATATAACGAGTGTGATATTATGCATTTAGGCTATATAAATTTCACGTGGTATTATGGAAATGAACTCAAAAATTCGGTTGATATAACAGGGCATAAGAGAAAAACAAAATAGAACGTAGAATATACTACGTTTTGACTCAAAATATCATTATTTGTACATCGACACGTGATTAAATACAATTTCTGTAGATACCAAGATTCTAATATTAATTATTTGTCTCTTATGAGTTGAGTGTGACTCGAATTAGATAGTATATGAGAAAAAATAAACGTTTCGGTGATGATACATTTCCTACGATTCAAATATAACAAATTCCCAAGAGTGATACGCCTTCAGTTTGGACGAATTTGAACTAGCTAGAGTCACGTGGTTGTCCGTAGCGATTTATTTCGTGAAACTGTTTTTTCTAATACGTTCTAAAAATGAGTGAAACTTTTTCAGAATTTCAGCAGGCCTTGGAAGACAGTGTTTTGTCAAGAGTGTAGGTTTTTCGGTGGCTTAAGGCATTTTCAGAAGAGAGTCGATTGAATATGAACCTCGCAGCGGAAGACCTTCATCTTCAAGAACCAATGAAAATGTCGACAACATCCGGGACCTTGTGCCGACTATCTGAATAGTCGGTTGAGTCAGAAAGATTGGGAAAGAGGACATCAGGAGGGAAAGATGCCGTGACATTTTGGAAACGATTGAAAATTCTCCCCACTTTCTGGAACGTGTCATTACTTATGACGAGTCTTGGGTGTTTGAGTACGATTCGGAAACCAAGCGCGAAAGCATAGGATGGCACACTTCAACCTCTCCAAGGCTAAAAAAAGCAAGAATGAGGAAGTCGAAGAACAAATGCATACTGATTTGCTATTTCGATGGCCAGGGAATCGTTCAGAAAGAGTTTGGGCCTCAAGGCCAAACAATTATTCAACACTTTTACCGAGAGGTTTTTCTAAAGAGGGTCATGCGTGTGGGACCAAACATCACGAACAACTGAGTGTTGCATCGCGATAATGCGCTTTGTCACACAGAAATTTCAATAAACGAGTTTTTGGCCAGAACCACAGGAATGTTGTTCATTCCTGTGGCTTCTTGGCCTCCATATTCGCTTGACTTCAGTGTCTTTCTGAATTTTTCATCTTCGCGAGATTGAAAAATCATCTCAAGGGACGATACTCATTTTGGGACACTCCCAAACATTCAAACAGCTGTAACCGACTAAGGCTATTTCAGTATCCAAGTTCTAGCATTGCTATGGGGATTGGAAGAATCATCTCCAGCGCTGTGTGGCTTCCCAAGGAAGTTATTTTGCGGAAGACAGTTCTATTCGAATAAAGAAATTTAAACATTACTTAAGGGGGTATTCTAGCCTAGAAGCTTAAATTTTAGGTGTCTTTTCGGGATTGATGAAAAAAAAAACAAAAAATATTTTTATTTTACTATTCATCTTTTCACAACATAACACTGACTTAGTTTTCCACAAAACACCAAAGCGCTATACATTACACTCGACGCGCGTTTCGTCAATAAAGTTGGCATCATCTGGAGATGATTAAAACTGTAGTTTTAATCATTTGAACAAATGAAGATTTGAACAAAAATTTAAGGTAGCCGCTGCGGTAAAAGTAAAATAATGATCACTAAAACAGCTAAACTCCGTAAATATTTTGAATATTCTAATTTCCTTTGGAGGGCATATTCTTAACGGTTTAAGGAGGTTCCAACGAGTGGTGAGAGGTAAGGGGATTAGCCGTATGCTCGCCATGTATAATGAGTCAGTGTTCCAACTTACAAACGAAACATTTTTGCCCGTATCTTTCGAAATTAGCACTTTATTTTGTGCTGTTTTCAACGCATATTCTTTCATAGAAACTCGTAAATAAGCATATTTCATATAAAAACACAAGAGTTTTTGCAAATTGACAAATTTGTGAATTTGTCATTTGCGAGCACAACACGCGGCAATGCTGCTATAAAACTCGCGGATTTAGCGTGTTTTCGTTGGCAGCCATGTCGCCATGAGAATTTATCCTAACCTCAAAATGTCACCGCGTTTACGTTGTAAAGGGAGCTTCGTTTCCAAAAGTCAGTTAAATAAAATCCGCGTAACGTCTGAAACCGGGAAAAGTAATGCGGTGCGAAAAGCGATAGTCGAATCAGTAAGGAAACAAAAATCGTCGAATGTTTGTGTTGGCGAACCCAGTGGATATCGCATTGTTTCCCTAAGTCATTTGGGACAAACGATGAAATGCTCCTTGTGTGACGCGTATTCATCCTTCGAAAATACCGTAAATGAAGCGAAATTCGTACTTGCTTCAGAACTGACTATAAAATGTCACAATTGCTTATTGCTTAACAAAGTTTTGACCGCCAACCAGTACAAGAATGCCAAGGAAGAAATACAGTGTTTATGAGTCTAATGTCAGAGCGGTATTGGGTAAGTATATTTTTATACTGTTTCATTATTACATTCTATTATTACAATTTACAGAAGAGTACACAGAACAGATCAGGAAGGGGGTACAAGAAGTGGAACAAGAGATAGTGGAAATGAATATAGAAGAGATGTGGGAAAAATTTAAAGAAATCATTAAAAAGTCAGGAGCCAAAGCCTGTAGATTAACCTCAACAGGAGGAATGCAGAAGAAACAAGCTGGTGGAGTGAAGAAATTAAAAATACCATTAAAACAAAGAAGAAAGCTTGGAAAAACTATTTACATAGAAAGAGTGATGAAGCGTATGAAAGATATAAGGCAGTGAGAAAAATAGTAAAGTATAAAGTCAAATTAGCTAAAGTCAAGGAATGGAAAGAATTTGGGACCAAGATGGAAAAGGACAAAGGGGCAAATCAAAAGCTATTCTATAGGGCTATAGGGTACTGAAAAACATGAGAAATAAAAGAAGGAATATCGGGACGAAACATATTATAGACAGGGAGAGAAGAATAGTAATGGAAGATGATAAAATTATGGAAAGATGGAAGGAATATTTCCAGGAGATGTTAGAAGGGGAAGAGATAACAGTGGGGAATGCGGAAGAAAGAACACAAAAGGAAAAGGAAATTGGAAAAGAGAGAGAGAGAGTAGACAAGATAATGAAATAAGTGATGGCATTAGCATAGATGAAGTTAAGAAGGCAATAGGAAAGCTCCAGGAGTAGATGGAAAGTTGCATGGAGCACAAAGTCGTTTCAGGTCCGGTTACTGCACACAAGATCATATATTTACATTAAGAAATATAATAGAGAACATGCTTCCTTATAACAAAGAATATATATATATATATATATATATATATATATATATATATATATATATATATATATATATATATATATATATATATATATATATATATATATATATATATATATAATTATTTGGAGCCTCTAACAGCATGCATATGTAAAATTATATAATTATTATTATTATATATTCTGTGTAGTATATATGTTCTGTGGACCTGGAAAAAGCATTCGATAAGGTGGTGAGAGAGAAAATATCGGACATATTAGAGAAAAGTGGTAAGCAAAAGAATTAATAGAAGGTGTAAAATCATTATACAGTAAAACGGAAAATATAGTAAGGAAGGACAATATGGAAACCAAAAAATTCAGAACCACACAAGGAGTGAGACATGGGGGAAATCTTAGCCCACTACTCTTTATCATTTTCATGGATGAAATAATAACAAAAATGAGCAGAGAAAGTAAGAAGGTGACGGTAGAATACTATAAAAGGAAGCCAGTAGAAGTGAATGAATGTGTGTTTGCAGACGATATTGCAATAGTGGCAGACACGGAAACAAAGTTACAATTTAATGTGGATCTATGGGTGAAAGAGTTGGACAAACAGGGAATGAAAGTAAATGTAAGCAAGACAAAGGTAGTTTTTATAAGCAATAATAATAAGCGAGAAATGAATATAAAAATAAATAATCAGATAGTGGAACAAGTAAAAAGCTTAAAGTACCTAGGAGTAACCATAGAGGAAGGAGGAAAGCAAGATGAAGAAATAAATAATAGAATAACAACAGCGACAAATATCTTTCATAGTATGAAAAGGGGGTTCATTAGTAAAGCAGAAATTACCAATAAAAAAAAAACAAAAATGTCAATTTATAAAACTATATATTTGCCGACGCTACTGTATGGATGCGAAACATGGGTGTTGATAGAGAGGCAACTTAAAAAGATACAGGTATTAGAAATAAAGTATCTCAGAAAAGTAGCAAATGTTACGATAATGGATAATATAAGAAATGAAGAAATAAAGAAAAGATTTGATAGCGAAAGTATCGAGAAGATCATAGAGAGGGCTCAGCTGAGGTAGTGGGGGCACATGATAAGATTGAGCGAAGAAAGACAAGTAAGAAAAATATGGGAAGCAAAAGCCATTGGAAAGAGAAAGAACGGCAGATCAAGGATGACGTGGACGGAGAAGTGGCGAAGATAATGAAGACAAGAGGAATCACATGGAAGCAGGCTGAAATTACAGCAAGGGACAGGGTTAGATGGAGATTAATGATAAAATAGTGAAGAAAACCGTGAAAGTGGGGAAGCAAATGTGAGTGAAGGGAAGTCAGGTGTTCATCATACTTGATAAGTTTGGGATGAGAAAGAGGAGTGCATAAGGGAAGTGGTAGTGAAGTGACAAATGATACCACAAACAGAGTGGAGTTTAGATATAGGGACAGTGCAAGATAGGGTGGAATGAAATTGTAGAAGTTCTTTTAAGTTGTTTAACACGGAATAGGATATTTAGTTAAGTAACTGTAATTGTAGTATTTAGATTAATTGTTTAAAGAAAGGTATATTTAGCCTCTGCACCTAACGGTAGGAGAGGTATAGATTATATTATATTATTATTACAATTTACACTAATTTATTATTGCATTTACACAAACTTTTACCCTTATTTCAAAAATAAATCTGTGTAGTTGAACTTTCCAATTATTTGAATAGCCAATTTCATGCCGGTTGCGTCATAGCTACAAAGTACGATGCATCACTGCAAAAAACACGGTATTTTTCAATCTATCCGAAGGTACTTTTCCCGTCATTCGAAAATACCCAGTCATAAGAACCAATGCATTGTATCTATTTTAGATATTTTTTTCTCTTAATCGAAATGATGAAAAATTCTCAAAAAATTCATGAAAAATATGTTGGCAAATTTTTATTGCGTTTTATAATTTTTGAAAATCCAGTTGGAACATCCTGAAACTTCAATATTTTTTTTTTAATTCTAGACTAAAATACCCCCTTAATTTACTCATTACTTAATTTATACACCTCGTATATATCTTCAGAAATGCGCATTACAAAAAAATGTATTCTGTTACTCATAGAATAGAAGCGACTCGTTCCCAGCCGGATCTCGAGGCGGCAGGACAGGCGTGCGAACAGAAACTATATTTACGCGAAATGACACGATAGCAGAGTGCGGCGCGGCGCGGCGGTGGTAGGTAAAACCGACGATAAATATAAATAATTCATGTGTTCTGTTGGCGGTGGCTCAGTGGGTGCGACGTGGTTTTCTGGGAAAGGCGCACATGATCCCACTGACCGTGGACCAGCCGCTGACGTCACATTTGCCTGGCCTACACATCAAAGCCGACCTCGCGATCACCCAGACTGCCCCGAGACCGGTAAACAACAGTCACTGTGTGGTCATGTGCTCCAAAGCCAAAGAGCAGATAACAGAACTCGCGACAGAACGTTCCTATTCCGCCAGCTATAGCTTTCTGTTAAAACATGAATCGTCTCTTATCCTTTTCTGTCGTTAAATCACTTGTTTGAACAATAGATAGATGGTGTATGTAATCGAGATTGTAGTGATGTATTTTGCAGTCAAAAATTAACAAATATTTCAGTTGTAGAAGAGAATTACCCCATCTAATGTATTTCTGATGGTAATATCAGGCATGAAAACTGACTGCATCACGATTTCAGTCTCATTAGGAGTCATTGGTGCAGCGTACTCGATGTCCGATGCCTCGAGAAAATTAGGCGGATCTTACCACTTTAGAAGTGGACATACCCTTAGGACAGCACTATGGCCATATAAGTATTTTAGTTAATACTTTTCTTCTCCTTTTCATTTTGGTTATAGCGAAAGGATTTATACTGCATACTAAAATTACGAAATTAAGAACTTCTTAAGTATTACAAAAAAAAATTAATCCACGTTATCTCTGGACAAAACCAACAATACATTTACAATCAAACATTTACATACACTTTTGTAAGATTTATCGGTAATTACCATACATTTTTCAAGAGGGGGTTACGGTTTTTCATTTAAAAAAATGCATTTTCTTTTCCTGGGACTAGAACCATTTCTGGATTGACTGGCGTCGGGTCGGTCCCATGAAAATCTAAGCACCAGAAGTGCTTTAAATATTTTTTTGAAAATAACGAAATGGTTCATTTTTAGCCATCGATGCGATGATTCAATAATCTTGATTTTAATAACCCTTCTAGACAATATATATGTGTAAAATAATAAATAACTAAAACAATATTATTAAATTGATATATTATAATATTATTGAGTATATATTATACAAAATTTACAAGTAAATTACACGTAATTTTAAAAAAACCCCAACGGCAAATGATTGACCGCCTTCATTCTGCTCGAAGCCATTTTTCAATGTTTTCCTCGTAATCCTTTTGTTTGACTTTTTGTTCAATTGAATTCTGAACAGCATTTGCCTTTTTTATCCTTTGCATATCAAAACTTTTGAGAGCAATATAAATTGAGGGGTAAGGAGAGATAATAATGTAATACCTTAGAATGATCTCAACAGGTGTTTTTAGGCCGATAAACACTCGAGTTATTAACGGATATCGATTTCATATTTTAAATATATTGATGGTTTTATTTCGGTTTCAATCAGGCCCGATTGGTTGTATTAACTTGAAACTGATACAGTCTGTGTAACTATACAAAACACAAATTTATAGTTTATGATTTTTAAAAATAATATTCAGAGACTAATAAAGTAATGTTGAACATTATAGAATGGGATATTTTTACAGCTATGTATCACAGAACTGAAGTTCTGCAAAAATTTTGTAAATATGGGTAAAAGTTTTGGAGTGTGGGTAAAAAAATTTAAATGACTGAATATCTCTGGAGAATATCTATAAAACACAATAATCTTGTGATAATTAATTTGGAACTGATCTGATCATTCCTGTGGCGTAAATATAACCTAACCAAATAATATAGTTTTTATTTAAAAAAACTGTCGACGAAGTCGTAACTAACTGTAACAGCGATTACGTCAAAAAAATGTATGTGAAAAATTTACGAAGTGGGCCTGTTCAAACATTTTATCATATTTACCAGATAACTGTATAATCGATAAGTACTTAAACTTTTCAGTGATTGGTCTCTATTTCTTTGCCTTTATGTACCATCGAGACAGCATGCAATGAATTCCAGTATGTTTCTCTGAAGTGTGGGCAATAACCAATTAATTTTAGAGTTAGTTATATTCTTGGCCAATAGAGGGCGTTATCATTTTGAGACCAAAATCACGATTATCTTAACTAAAATTAATTCATTGTCGCTTATATTTCGGAGAGCCGTATAGAAAGTATATCTTCAACAACTATAGTTCCTGCTTAAATTATAAGCTTAAGGGTACCAACAATGTAGAGAATATTCGTTCTAAAGAAACATATTCCTATATCAAATGTATGTGTGTATAAAAATCGAATGATTTACTAAGATTTAGCAAAAAAAAATATTAGTGGGTTATTTTTCTTAAGAAATGTATATTTGACGTATATTCAGCCTTTTGGACATTATTAAGGTTCTTAAGGTTGTAATCCTTATACTGTATTACATTACAGTCTAAGGCCTCTTTTACACTCAACGACTTTGTCCGAACAATAAAAAGTCGGCCGATATTTTATCGTGAAGAGTTGTCAGTAAAACAATGAATGCAATGGGCTCCTTCACACTAGACGGGAAACGGATATTTTCGGCCTATCGACTTGTGGCTGTCGTCTCAACCACTGGAGGAGTCGTGGCTCCACTTTACGGCAGTGCACGTATCCTAATGATGGGCTTCTTCACACTCCACGATTTTTAGTCGGCTGCCGTTCAACGAGCAACGTTCATTTCCAAAGCAACATTGCAGTTCGCTTATTCAGGTTTGTTTTTCATTTCGATTACTTCACAATTACGTATGTTATTTGGAGTTTTGTAAGTAATTATTTTATCCTTTTAAAAGCGTAATGGAAGATATAAATACATAAATTCTCATTTCGCTTGTAGAAACCAGACCTGTTTTGTAGGACAAATCCAAAGATGTCCACAAGGATAGGAATACCACAGAAAATGCGTGGAGACTTCTCAACCCCAAGAAAAGTCTTCTTGGGGTTGAAAGAAGATTTCAGCACCATTGATAACAAGGAACAGCGATGGAAAAAAATCGCCCAGTGTGAAAGTTGTGAAACTACGATAAAATATCGGTTGACTTTTTATCGTCTGGACAAAGTCATTGAGTGTGAAAGAGGCCTAAGGCATTACATTCTTTCTCAATAAAAAATTAATAAAAATAAAAATCACTGTGACCACTGGTGGAATGGGCCTCAAAATTCCCCCTCATCCGGTGATGTAGCGTTCGCGGCACGAACAGAGGACTAGTGGACTATGGACCTTGTCTTGTCACACCACCGCTTATCGCTCACGCTCTGCGTGGTGATAACCATGTACGATTTATTTACAGTAAAATTGTATTGTTATTGTTATTACTGTTGCTCAACCAAAAGGTTATTGTAACTGCTCCGCGTTGAACCGCCTTGTAGGTCCCCACGTTACCGCCAATGCTATATTTATGAAGGTATATACATATATCGGTCTTTCCTTTTAGGAAAAAAACCCGTAGGATAGTTTTCAATGGACTCTTTGCATGCATGTACTTATCCGTCAAACTGCGGGGTGTTTCCTAAAAGGTGGTTCGGAGAAACACTTATTTGAGACCTGTAACAAGGAAACAATTTTATATCTCGTCAGAAATTGATCCCACTTCAATTGTTATCAACACACTTTCGTAAATTGTATATTGCGTAAGTTTATTTACAGATAAACCGATTGTCAACAGATTTAATCTCTGCAAATGATGTTTTCATCATCATCACTAAACAATATTCAATCCTTGATTTAGTCACCATAAAATATATGTATGTATGTATGTCCGCCGCGGCTTTGTTTGGTGCCACGTATTCGGGAGGTCCAATTTTCGATGACTGTTGCATAAATTTGGCTGAATTTGCTGGATGGCGTTCGTTATGTTGACTTTGAGGGCATCAATTGTTTGCGGTTTATTCGCATAGACCTGCGATTTAAGATAGTCCCAAAGGAACAAGTCTAAAGGCATTAAATCGCACGATCTCGGTAGCCAATTCACGTCGCCTCTGCGCGATAGAACCATGCCCTCAAATCGCTCGTGAAGAATGTCCATCGTGGCATGCGCTGTGTGGCACGTAGTGCCGTCCCGTTGGAACCACATGTCGTCGGTATCTATATCATCCAGCTTACACTGCTTATCATCGATTTGTAGAGCTCGCCGTTGACGGTTATGGCAATGCCAGTTTCGTTTTGGAAGAAATACAGACCGATGATTTCGCCAGACCAAAATCCGCACCAAACAGTATCTTCTCGGGATGAATTTGGTGTTAGTGTCTCTCGTGTTGATTGGTATCGTACCAAATCTGAAAATTTTGCTTGTTCACATATCCATTCATCCAAAAATGGGCATCGTCGCTAAATATGTTTTTTTGGCTAACTTTGGGTCAACTTCCAACTGCTTCAGAGCCCAATCAGCGAACACACGGCATTGTCTATAGTCGTTAACCTTAAGTTCCTGGGTCAGTTAGATTTCATACGGGCACAGACCCAAGTCCCGACGCAAAATTCGCCGTGTTGAAGTCGCCGAAATCCTTGGGTTTTCCCGTACACTTTCACGCACAGCAGCGATGTTTTCAGCAGACCTTGCGATTCGGTGACGTACAGGTGTTGGCTGACTATTTATCAAACCGGTTGACTGGAATTTGGCTACCAAACGTCGATTAGTCGACTTGGCGGGACGGTTGTGGCGAGGATAACAATCACATAATACGTGGAGCGTTTCTCGAACGGAGCATTGATATTTAAAATAAAATTTGATGATTTGTATGCATTGTTCCATGGTTATTTACCATACGCTACTGAACAATTCCCAACAAATTTGACAGATATAGCTTTAACAACGTGGCCTCTATAACCTAACAAATTTCGAGTGTCCCTATTGAAATACCCTGTATAACTCATTAGTGTGAGAGAAAGAGGATACTGCTCCTTTCTTCAATTCAGATAATGACCAGTGTCTTCTCTAAGGTAAATAATTTGGAAGATGAAGCAATATTCTCTTCCGAGGTAATCAAAGAACGTAGGATATTCGTTACAATGTTCGTACATATTTGTTCTTCCTCAATTTTTATGCTAAATTATGTTTAACCCTTTCCTGTATAAGAAATGGACTTGTACCTTATGGACCGTTTATATTTAATGAACTGGTAATACTGTAATTCGAACCTTCCTTGAAGCATTCAACAAATTAAATGTTTAATAATTGATAACTATTAAATATTTCAAGGAAAAATATTTAAAATTGAAATATTTCTTCGACATTCCGCCAATATTACCTTGACTAATATCGATTGAGTCGACTCTGGATTTACCTTAAAATAGCAGGTCGTATCCGACAGTGTTTTTATTCTCATTAATAAAAAAATGTCGGTATCTGTAGGTCATGGAATTATTGAATTATGATACGAACGAAAAACCACAGCCGGTTAAGAGCTGTAAAATCCCGTTACGTTAACAACAGCCTTGTGAAAAATTTGTATAGTCGTTAGCCACCAAGATTTTTTTTGCAATATAATAATGGTAATCGAATAATATTGTTTACAACTATAATAATTACGGACGTGATAATAGATACCGTGTTTCTTGTATCGATATTAATATTGGTGAATGAAATTGTGAACTTATTACGTTGCATAATTACAAAAATAAATAAATAAATAAAAAATTGGAATATTTTTAATTCTATGAAATAGACAACACACAGCGTGAATGAACTAGAAGGAACAGTTCTATCGTTTTCTTACTTTTTAATATTTTTGGTCTAAAAAAGATTATTTCCTGAATTGCCAACATAATTATCATATGAGACCGTGGAATATTCATTGGTTGATGAATATTCCACCAATATTGATTTGTGGAACATTCAATATTCATTTATTGATTCTTAGAAGAAAAGTAAAATATTTTTGATTGCTTCTTCGGTGTGTAAAAAATATCACAAAATAAATTTTATTTTTCTAATTCAATACTTTTAAAAAACTGTGTGTTAATGTTCATTATAATTATATCATTTAGTTTTCCACAAATATTTGTGATACTTCTCGGGGCAAAGACAGTATGTACTATTCATTTCGCTATTTACCAAATAAAAAAACGCTTATCTTGCCGATAAACGGAACAGTCTACCTGAGCCTAGCAATAAAAACAAGCCACGGTATGAGATAAGAGCCGTTTGGGATTTTTTATTTGGCAAATAGGGATGAAATAAACTAGGTATAAGTTTTAAATTTATATTTAAAAGACTTATTTCTTATAGAATATGTAGTTCTGTACAACTTACAAAAAGTAAAAGATTTTTAACTCGTAGTTTTCATAAAAGAGGTTTTTTTTGCTAGCTAGTAAAAGAAGTTTAGTGCCAGCATCGTATTAATGCTTAGGTAAAAAAACTGATTTATATCTTTGTGGCAAAGATATGTATGGTAAAAGTAATGTAAATGTCAAAAATTTCAGCCTTGATGTACAAAGGTGGCTAGACTAGGTTATATTTCTCTGTAGCATAACTTTTAAAATCTCTTTTGTGAGATTTCTAAAGACTTAATATAATATTTTTTTGACACTTTTTAGCCTATTATTCCGAATGTCACAGCTTGTCAAGAATAGAAAAAAGTGTAAGATTCTCTGTGTTGCGTAGAAGAAAGAATGAGGCAGCATTCAGAGGGAAAAGGATGCACTTTACGCGCGGCCAGATCAAATTCTGTATACATTCATACTCGATATTCACTCTGTAAAGGTCTCAATGCGACTGAGTAAAGACCAAGCTATTTACTGCGCACCTCATGGACGGCCCGATATGACATTTTTTATACTTGTCCCTATTCTTGACAAGCTGTACATGATTTTCTACTAGTACATTATATATAGTTTTGATATACTCTATGAGAATAATTTAATATTGTGTAAATGAATGTAAATGAATTGTAATTTTATTATCAGGAATTGTATGTGCAGGTTCCATTTCAAATGTCTATCGATCACTAAACTAAAATATTTAGCTTTTGTTACATGTAAAATGGCATGAGATTTTCCTTAAGCTTTTCATGTAATATTTTCAAAACTTTTTCGATATTGTTAACTTACTTATTATAGCGTCTAATTTACAATAAACGAAATACATATCCATAATAATTCCTATTTTTGTTGACAAAAAACTGACCAGATTTGAAACCACATGCATAGTTGTTTTTTTTTATTGCTGAAAATTTTGTAGGTAGTATTCGAGAAGTGGATAATTATTGTGACCTCTGAAATGTTTTTGCAATAAACTGCGAAGCGTGGAGCAAAATTATAGTCAGAATAAATTCAAGGTAATCGATAGCGAGTTCTATGCAGGTAGAAAGGAATTTTGTTTATATTCCACTGTACGAATATTGGTAAATTCCTCAGAAATTTATAAGGTATGATTATCCCGGGCAAGAACTGCAGCAGCAAGAACCTTCGATGCAGCAACAAAAACAAGATACCAGTTTTCCATAAAAACAAAAAAATTCCTCATCATTACTCGAACGGCGTTTCGCCAACCAAGTTGGTGTCATCAGAATATTATTTTAACTGATATTATTTACAATTATATTAAAACTAATGATGTTAATGAGAGAAAGTGTACGGAAGTATCCAAACACATCAATTCGACGTCGTGTACAACAATTGAATTTGTCAAGAGCCGCCACGCATCGGATTTTAATGAAAGATCTGCATCTGTCAGCGTACAAAATTCAGTGGACGCAAATAAAAGTTACACGCTATTTACAACGTCGTACATTTGTTAATTGAAAGTTAGAAAAGAAAGGTGATGTTAAATTTTGCAACAAAATTTTGTTCAGCGATGAAGCACATTTTCGTCTTGATGGATACGTCGGCTGTAGTGATGCATTAAATTGGCGCATGAGCAGGGATAATGAGTGTGCCTCGATAGCTCAGCGGTCAGAGCAACTAACCGGAAATTGGGAGAGCCGGGTTCGATTCCCGGTCGAGGTAAAATGCATTTTTATCCTTGCTATCGCCAAAGTGGTGACCCCGACGTGATGTGATTCGTTCCAGTACATTCAACCTCCCTTACATCTCAAATTCGCGGATTCGATTCCCGTCCTATCCATCGCCCTACAGTTCGGGGGTTACCGAACAATGGTTCGTAAGAATGGCGAACGCGGTCACATTCCGTTAAATTGTATCGAGACAAACAATGTCTCTAGAGAGGGAGTACTGTAGTGACGCATTAAATTGGCGCATTAGCAGGGATAATGAGTGTGCCTCGATAGCTCAGCGGTCAGAGCAACTAACCGGAAATTGGGAGAGCCGGGTTCGATTCCCGGTTGAGGCAAAATGCACTTTTATCCGTGCTAACGCCAAATCGGCAAACAAAATTGTCGAATTTGGGGTGCTGAAAATCCGCATACTGTTCACAAAAAGAAATGCATCCGCAGAGATGCATTTTGAAGTGTCGGAATAATTGCACAATACTTCTTTGAAAAGGAACCTGGTAATTCTATCACAGTAAATGGGGAACGCTATCCTGATATATTTATGTCATATGGTTTGGTTTGTAGATGACAGTCAAGAAGACTAGAGAGAGTAAGGTGACATACTCCCCCTAGGGGCTGTAAGACCTTGTAGTTGGTGGGGGGGCCTTGTGGGCTGGGGGGCGCTCTAAGGGTTCATACCTGTATGAATGATGGCAACCCTTTGAGTAGGGTTGCCCAAGCGAATGGGAGTATGAATGAGGCGGCCCCGGTAAAGGGCCCGTCCATGTTTCATTCACATGTGGCTTGGCAACATCCCGGGTGTGAACCCTTCTTGAGTTTACTCAAGGGGGGGCGACAAACCCAGTTCACAACTAAGAAACAGCCCCCCATTCAGCCTGGTGAAACTGGATGGGTAAAACACACCCCCCTAATCTGATGGTGTGAGATACCGAGCCTATCGGACTGGTTGGCTCTCAGGGGATACCGAGAGTCGCAATCGGTGCCTCAGGAGCACCTGGTGCAACTCCTGAGTATTTAAGTCGCCTTACCCGCGCATGCGGGGCTCTGCGGGGGTGGACTTTTATTTCCCTAGCTACTCGTGGGACCAAAATGGAACCAATTGGAAAAATAGTAAAAAGCTTGGAGGATAAGGAGGTCGAAAGCGGGCCTGTACCGCGAACGCCTCCATCCTCCCTGTCAAGCAGTTGCTTCATCGCCGACACCCAGGCCACACTCAGGACTTTGCCCTTGATCTCTATTGAGGGAAGGGGCGAGGAAAACCTGAGTAAACCGGGGGACGAAAGTGGGGCAACTGCTATAAAACGAATGAGCGGAAGCCAGCGAAGGAAGCTGGCTAAAGCTAGACGTGAGGGAGCAGCTCCTAGGAGTGTTGGCGACCTCAATGATGATGAGGTTCCAGGTCCATCGAAGCGGAGGAAGGACAGTAATGATACTCCTCCATCGGCGGGCAGGATTAACAAAAAACCGAGAGGGGAGGGCCGTGGGACCTTTCCCGCCACCAGTGGTTATAAGATAACTGCTGGGGGTGGGGGAGGGCTGACGGCTGCGCAGAGAGCCAATCCCCTCACGGTAGTAGCGGTAGCGGAGGACTACCCAGACAGGCTCTTCACGCGGGAGGAATTTACCGAGTTTAGGGACACTTTCATCGGGACCATGCCAACGGTACCCCCTGAGAGTTGGCCCCGACTCGAGACATCCTTCTGCAAAGGGGGAGCATTTATCTTCATTGCCTCCAACCAGGGATCGAGGGAACGGTTGCTAGAGATAGTAACCACCTTAACCTGGTCGGGGCCGAAAATAAAAATGGGGAGCGTTGAGCTGCTCCAGAGACTGCTGAAAGCCACCGCCAGGTTTCCTTCCAAGGAAGAACCTGGGGCGATCCTTCGGGATCTGGAAGTATTCAACCCCACCCTAAAATCTGCGGCGTGGCGAGTAGTGCGTACGCCGCAGGAAAAGGACGGAGAACCTAGCGCTGAGGGTAAAAAGCTCCTAGTGCTGCAGATTCCCGAGTCTCATGCCTGGGCACTCGCGGCACTGGAATACAGGCCTTTCTAGCACCTCGGTCGGGTCACTATTAAAGTAACCGAAAGAGGGAAGGAAAGCCCAAAGCAATAAGGAGGAGCGGGAAAGACGAAATGGCTTTAACGCGAACCCAATTTATTCAGATTAACTTGCACCGAAGCAAAGAGGCCTCTGCTATTCTACAGAGGGATCTGGCTAAGATGCACACAGGAATAGCACTCATCCAAGAACCTTGGGTGGTGCGGGGATCTATAACGGGGCTGGGTAATTTTCTCTGTTACAGGAGCAGTAGTACCAACAGACCCAGAGCCGGCATCGTAGTGAAGAACATCAGTGCCACACCCCTGTGGAAATGGTCAACAGGAGATCTAATGGCAGTAACTATGATGCTTGATAACGTAGGTAAGGTGGACATAGCGTCAGTCTACCTACCATATGACAGCAGGGACAATCCAACAACGGAGGTGAAGGAACTTGTGGACTTCTGTCAAAAAGCCAACCTGCCTTTGCTGATGGGATGTGATGCGAACTCACACCATATGGTCTGGGGTAGCACGAACACCAACAGCAGAGGTAGGGAGCTCATGGAATATCTGGTAAGTACAGAGCTAGATATTTTAAATGTGGGGAACACACCCACTTTTCATAATGCTATAAGGGAGGAAGTAATTGACATTACCTTGGGCTCCAAACACCTGGCGGGATACGTGCAGAACTGGAGAGTCTCGGATGAACCTACACTCTCTGATCACTCTGCTATTAAGTTTGATCTGGGAGTGGGGGAGCATGAAGAGACGAAGTGGGTCCTCAAGTCCAGATTCACAAATTGGGAACAGTACAAGTCAGATCTTCTAGTAGCAGTTCGGGGAATCCCTTCCAGAATTAGTGAGAGGGAAGTACTGGAGGAGGCAGCTTCACGATTGAGTAGAGGATTGATAGAAGCCTATGAAGGGAACTGTACGCCTAAACGAGCTAGGCCGAAAGGCCAGGTAAGATGGTGGAACAATAAGCTGGAAAACCTTAAATGCAAGGTAAGAAACCTTCTTAAGGGAGCCAGAAAACGTAACAGCCGTAAAACCTGGGAGGACTACAAAACTGCCAGGGATCAGTATAGGGCTGAGGTTAGGGAAGCCCAAAGAAGTAGTTGGGCCTCTTTCTGTAATGAGATAAATAAAGGGACTGAGGCAGCACGGCTGAACAAGATCCTTGCTCGTAGCCCGGAAGCGATTTTAGGATCGCTCAAGCTACCTAACGGTAATTTGTCGGAATCGGATGAGGAAACCTTAGACCATCTCATCAAAGCACATTTTCCGGGATTTCATAGACCGGGGACGGAAGACATTTCCGACCCACTAGTAATAGGGACACATAGAACCTGGGCGGTAAACCGAGAGGGGGACGACAGGGAACTTGTGAAAGACATAGTCACACCGGCTAAAATGAGGTGGGCCTTGAGGTCCTTTGATCCATATAAATCACCGGGACCGGACGGTATTTACCCGGTACTTCTGCAGAAAGCAGAAGATATAATCCTTGGTCCACTTATAAGGATCATCAGGGCTAGCTTGGCACTGAAGAAGGTCCCAAAAGTGTGGCTAGGCACAAGGGTTGTTTTTATACCTAAACCGGGCAAAGTCGGTTACACGTCCCCTTTCGACCGATTAGCCTCACTTCATTTTTACTGAAGACGGCCGAACGATTAGTTGACAGGTACCTTCGGGATACTGTCCTAATGGAGAGACCGCTTCAAGGGAGCCAGCACGCTTATCAAGCTGGTAAGTCAACGGAAACAGCTCTGGATAAAGTTGTGTCATCGATACAAGCACAACTGGACTCCGGAGGATACATTGTCGGCACCTTCCTTGATATTGAAGGAGCCTTCAATTTCACATCCAGGGGGGTGATTAGCGGAGCACTAGGTAGATGCAATACCCCCAGAATAATCGCTGAATGGATAGACCATATGTTGGGAAACAGACAGCTTATTGCCAACAGAGGCAAGACAACCATCAAGGGCCGGGTCGACTCGGGCTGCCCTCAAGGAGAGGTATTGTCTCCCCTTCTATGGTGCCTGGTAGTGGATGAGCTGCTTGAAAGGTTAAAGGATTACCAAGTAATTGGCTATGCTGATGACTTAGTAATAATAACGAAGGGCCCTTTCCTGAAACCGATTCTTGAAATAATGCAGGGAGCATTAAACAAAGTTAGGAATTGGTGCAGGGATAAGGGACTCTCGGTTAATCCCTCTAAGACTGAGGTGATGGTGTTCACCAAGAAATATAAATGGAACAGAACATGTCCGTTGAAACTTGATGATCAAGAACTAAGCTATAATAGCGAAGTGAAATACTTAGGAGTAATCCTGGACGGGAAACTGTCATGGGAAAAACATCTAAGTCACATATGTTCCAAGATCACAGCAACACTTTGGCAACTGAGAAGAGCCATTGGTAATAGCTGGGGCTTGAAACCGGAGACCATGAAATGGATGTATGAGGCAATTCTCAAACCCAGACTGACTTATGGAGCACTGGTCTGGTGGAAGAGAGCCTGTCTAAAGTCAGAAGTCAAACGACTTAACAAGCTAAGAGGATTGATTCTAAGAAGTATAACCGGAGCCTCAAGATCGACACCGATTGAGGCGATGGGGATACTGGCGGGAATACCACCTCTTGACGTCGCCCTGAAAGCGGAAGCTGCAAAAGCAATGCACAGGGTGGAAAACTTGAACAGGAAGATAGGGAATCTGAATAAACTCTCAAGAGAGCTAGCTGAGGAGGGGCTCCTATGGATGCCCTCTGACAGCATGGGACAAAATCGGACCCAGGAGAGGGTATGTATCTGCTCGGACAGCAGGGCGGCGTTGATAGCCCTGAATTCAGCAACGACAAAGTCGAAGTTGGTCTATAATTGCTATGAAGCATTGAACCACTTGGCAGGGAAGGGACACCGGTGGAACTCTTATGGATACCTGGGCATAATGGCATTAAGGGAAATCTAATGCAGATGACCTTGCCAAACTAGGGACCAGGGAAAACCTCTATGGACCAGAACCTGCAGTGGGAATAAGTCGGAATCTGATCAAATACCGCATCAATGACTGGGCAATAGACCAGCATAGAGAAAGATGGGAAAGAGTAACGGGTTGTTGAATAACCAAACTCTTCATCGAATACTCAGAGATTGAGAAATGGGCCCAAGAAATCATTAAATTGAACAGGCAAAAAGCCAGAATCCTGGTAGGAATCATAACGGGCCACCATAGTAGCCTGAATGCATATAAGCATAAGCTGGGACTGACTGACAGCCCGGCATGCAGATACTGCAGAGAAGACGAGGAAACCTCGATTCATCTTCTTTACACCTGCCCTGCACTGGAGGAGAGGAGGTGCCTTATATTAGGGACCCCTGTTATCCTAGAAGAAGCGAGGCTTAAGGCGAGGGTCGTGCCCAAATTGCTCCTTTTATGGGATAGCATTTTTGGAAAATGACCCGGACAGGAGGGGATCGCCAAGGGACTACCCATGCGATCAGTGGCTGATGAGGCCCAAACCCACAGAACATAATAATAAAAAGGAGACATAGCTCCTCGAAAAATCAGTGGTGGGGGTGGCAGGAAAAACGTCGGCTATATGGTAGGCTCGCGTAGAAGCGCGCGGGATCTGCGCATGCCGTTTACACTCGTCTATCGCAGTTTCTCTCTCACACTATCAAAATGTCGGGTTCTATTGAGCCACGATCAGGGCTTTATGCTGGAACAATTCGCAACGTAACAATATTTCAACGCTTTTGACATATTCAACAGAAAACTGGAAACGCTCAAAACACAGCAAACAAAAATAACCTCGCTCGGTTCTACGCAATGACCGCCATGATGAAGCACACCACGTGATCACCGTGCGGACGCTTTTCGTGCTACCCCCACCACTCGAGTTATGTCTCCTCGTTCTCTAGTCTTCTTGATGACAGTCCTTCAATATTGACGTCCTATTTTTGACAGGACACAAATGGCGCGCAATTCAAATCCTATAGTTCCAATTTAGACCCTATATATCTTTTTGCTACCTATTCTGTAATTGGGTCGTAGGACCTATAGAATTGAGTAATAAATAAATTATTAAATATGTATAATTTTCAATAAGGGCCATTTTCGATTAAGTTCACAATTGTCTCAGAATAGTTCTAGTTATCTCATTTATTTCTTTTATCTAATACCTTATTACACTTATCTGCTTTCTTTCGTAATCGATTGATTATTTTGTTAGCTTTATTTGATTTTCCAATTTTATTTATAACAATATTGGCACAATTTTTTTCCAGGGAATATCAAAATATAACACAATAAGGCTTTACATCGTTTAGCGGTCGATGTTGATTTATAATATAATACAGAAGATAAAAGAAAATTGAGTGTATTATGTAGACTTCAATATTATATGTATGTATGTTCAAGTAAGTTTTACTGTTATGAATGCTGAATTTTTAATTAATTTTGTTGTTTGTTGATAAACAAAAATTAGTATGTACATTTTTAGTTATATTTAACTTGCTTATGGTGGAATTTGAACATTGTACGACGCGGACAAAACAACTTATAACTTACAATCCTTATCGAATTGTTCTTTATTTAATTATACGGATTGACGTCAAAAGAATGTTTTGCGGGGTTAATTACTCAAATATTTTCCTGAAATTCGTATTCAAAAGGAGATCTGTATGTCGCATTTAAACAAAAAAAAAAACACCGTATGCTACGTCGTAAGGTGTCGCGCAAGCACGCGGTATTTCTAGAACTGAACCAGTAATAAAATTTTATTTTTAGCAGCCGTTTGGGTGCGTCTGGGACCTTGAGCACTATATCATTAGCTGATAATAATTTCTCGCATTATCTTTAATACGTATGAATTAATATAAATAAACAAGTAAAATGGCAGCACGTGTGTTTTGTTATTTTAAAAATGTTTGTTAGCGTTATGTCTGTTTGGAATTAAATGCAGAGGCGTCCCAAGAGGATGGTCGCGATTTGAGTGGAAATTACTTTACATTCAATTTTATTCGATTTACATTCATTACTTTACTACTACCAAGTAGAAGTTCAATATAGTTACTTATTATCATTTCATTATTATTGGCCATTGATGGATGTCTAAAAATTTTTTTTCGTATCCTAGTTTATTACAATCTATCCTAGTCGGACCTTCAATAGTTTATATGACAGTATTAGTTGACATATAGGAGAGAGCCCATTGAGCTTCTCCTTTGTGTCTAATGACATGATTAATACCTGATTACTGGATTTTTGCTTATAAACTAATTTAAAATCTAGTTAGTTAGTCTTTCGGATCATATTCTATGAAATTGTGTCGCCAAAGTGTTTGTAAAGTACTTTTGTAAATTAGGAGATTATTGCCTAGCGTAAGTTGTGATTTTTTTCTAATGAACCCATAAAGTTTGCTAAGTTTTAGTCCCAATTGTTTTCTCTTCATGGATATATGTTTTCGCCAGGTGAATATTCAATCTAGGTATATTCCTAATATTTGGCTTCTTCCTTTTGTGTCAGTGGTTGATTGTTCAGCATGATTAGAGAGCAGTTGTTTTTATTAAAGCAGAAAGCCACATATGCTGATTTGCTCTCATTAGCTTTTACTCGCCACTTTTCTAACCAAATTTGGATTTTATGTAGGTGGTTTTCTAACATACTTGTGGCTACTCTTGGCGTTTCATTTGCTCCTACTATTGCTATATCTTCCGTGAACGTGACTGTAGTGATATTAGTACTAGTGGGAAGATCAGCTGTGTAAATCAAGTACAGTACAGGTTCCAATACACTATATTTCGTGGGACACCAGATTTTATCGATAAGAGAGTGGTTTGTTTTTGCATTTTGTTTGTGTTTGGTTTGGCATTTTGAATTTTTACTAGGAAATAATTGTTCTTCAAGTATGATTTTAATATGTTACATAGATTATTAGGGAACACATTTCTGATTTTATACATTAATCCTGTATACCAAAGTTTCTCGGAAGCCTTTTCCATATCAAGAAATGCTGTGTACAGTGTCTTGTCTGATTTTCTAACTTTAGATGTGCTTATGTGCACTTGTTCTGTGGTTGAATATTGCTGCTTGAAGTGAATCCGAACAGATGATCTGGTATGAGGCATTTAAGAGTAGGCTTTAAGAGTAGGAGTATCTTTTCATACAGTTTTGACAATACTGGGAGTAGACTAATGGATCTGTATGATGTTGCCTCTTCTGCAGCTTTTCCTGGTTTTGGTATTATTATTATTTGCGCTAGTACTTTCCACTGATTTGGAAAGTATTCAGTTCTATTAATAGCATTACAAATTTGAGGGACCTTTATACCAATTTCAGGTAGGTCCTTCAGTATTATTTGCTTTATGAAGTAATAACCTGGTGTTTCTCTTGTATTTAGCTTCTTGCTTATTATTAGCTTAATAATTTCAATCCTTGTGTAGGATTTGGTTGGGAGTTCTAATTATCCTGGAACGTCTAGGAGTTGCTGTATTTCAGCTTCTTCATCTGCCAAGATTTAATATTCGTATGGCTGGAATATATTAGTTAAGTGTGTCACGAAGAATTCAGATTTTTGTTTATCAGTTTTTGTCCATGTTTCATCCATTCTTCTTAGTTATGGTGATGCTTTTTTGATTGTTAAACATAAAAATATAGTGATAAGTGCACAAGTTACATTTTAAATAAATGAACAATGCCTTCAAGTGTTTAAATATGTTTATCACAAATAGAGCCGGTCCAACGCCACTTTTGTAGATGATATAAATCCATTTACGCTTAATCAATATCTTCGAATTTCTTCAAACACAAGTGGTTTAAGGTAACGGCCTACGGAATGCATGGTTGCGATACCATCAGTCACAAACATGAACATTTGATTTTTTGAAAGTTGAAATTTTTCTAGTGAATTTTTGTAATTTGTGTTGATTACTAGCTAATAACAATTTAAAACGTTACAATATACGTATTATAGCATTAATAATAGAATTTCATTTACAATCCGTCGTCGTCCACGCCTAACCACATTTTTCTATAGTGTAATTCAGATTTCGTATTATTTTCGATTTGTTCCCGCACATATGGTACATACGTCTGCAATATTTTCCTGCCTTCATCTTCCTGGTAGGTTTATATTTATCTCAAAATAGCTTGTTGATTAAGTAAAGCAAATGGTAAATTATTCGACATCCATATAATAATTAAGCCAAACATAGATAAATTCAGTCCTCGGTCTTAGGTCACTTTTTTACATTCGAGCTGTCCAGTATTTTTTATATGTTTCCTACTGTTTACTACAGTTTATATGTTTGTGCTGTCCACTGTTTACATATCTGTTTTGTCTCAGCACAACAAAGGTTTATGGCAAACTAAACATATTATTTTTGCATTATGGTATTTTAAGTCTGTAAATACCCAATAAAATTATTTATTTGACCAACAGGTGGTTGTTTTTTAGCCCTACATACATTCGACATAATGAATTAGCACATTGCAACGCAAAAATATTCGTATCAAGATACACAGTTGTTAGATGTTTAACACCTAAAGAGATGTTTAACACCTATTTCTAAAGTCGATCGATTGAGTGGAGACGCTGATTCACCGACTCACCGTCCCCACGTATGTGCACATATACGGACGACAGTAAAGTTCCTCTAACAAAATCAAGCGGCTCTAATCATAACTTGTCATACATTTTTCATTTGGCAAATAGCGATGAAATGAATAGAAAATAAAATCATCTTAATTTTTCAAAAGAATTTTCAAAATTTGTTAGACCTGTCAATAATCCACACCACTGGGAACTTAAATAGATAACATAATTACACACTACGGGCGATAGTAACAGTACCTACATACGAAGAAAACCATTCCATATAGTTCATACCATATAACTAACTTTATCGTGTATTTAGAGTATTTTTTTTTCAACAACAATGCTAATTAAACCCGATGGGGCAGCAAACGCATGTACAAAGTACACGTTGGTGTGTAGTTTCACGACAAAAGCCAGGATGTTGCAGAAATGAAATAAAATAGAACACTGGCAAATTCCACTGGCAGTTTATTGTGTGCCAACGTAGCAGAACGCATATTTGAACACCACCGGTTTCATTGTAAACAATATTTATGAAAAACACTCAAGTATAAAGATGAATTAATTTTTCAATCAATTTTATACCGGTACCTCAGTTGGAATGAAACTAGAAATAAATCTAGTGTTAACATAAATAAATGAGAGAAATATTTGATAATATTAAATTTCGAAAACATTAGGATAAAATGTTAACCGGCTAGGTTTTAAAATAGGAAATGTAAAAACTTTTACAATATAAAATAGGACATTGATAAATTCCCCTAGCGATTTATCGTATTATAATATACCGAATGTATTGCATATATAGTGTAAGGGCTGAACAATATTCATAATTTTAATGTCTTACGTCATAATTTATCTGATAATTATGACGTAATTGATACTTCGGAACATGAAAAAAGTAAATGGCGTCTGGGCTAGATGATAGTCCAGTAATAATTCTTATTGGAGATTGTATACTCATCACAAATTTAAATATATTTTTATGTTCATGAATAATTTTATTTAATCTATACTTTATTGCTTGTACTTTTCTGCAAGTATTCTAAGCTATTCCTGATTTAAAAAATTAAGATAAATCGAGATACCAACTTTCAATTTCAAATATTTTATATTTTTTGTAAAATACTCTAGAGATTCCATCCTATTACATCACACAATTTATCCAGACATTGGGAAGAAAATTATTAGCATAGTCTCACGAATATACGTTCAACAAATAATAACTTAATATGAATGATCGAACACACAGTAGTTTAAATTGATATATACATACATATTTCTTCAAAGCATTCGCAGATTTAACTATAATATATTTTGACGCAAACTAAGTGAAATAAACAGTTTTAAAACCTTAAAACGGACTTTTCCGTACGTAGAACATCTCTATCTCGAAATTGAGTGGCTTAGAAGAAATACACCAACACATAAATGCAGAATATATGTTTTATGCGACAGTTTTACTTTTTTCAAATAGTCCACCATTGTGCATTCTCATGACCCATGGATAGAGTGGGGTGTGTCCTATTCACCTCAAAATCAATGGATGTCGTCTGGTAGACGTCCCTAATCAGAATCAGTCGAAACTCGATCGATACGACATGATTTAATTGAGTAGTCGTGTTAACAAAAATAATTTCTCAAATAGTCCACCATTGTGATTTCTCATGACCCATGAACACGGTAGAGTGTGTTCTATCCACCTCAGAATCGATAAATGTCGTCTGGGAGACATCCCCGATCAGAATCAGTCAAAACTCGATCGTTCTGACACGATTTAGTTGAGTTATCGTGCTAACAAGATTTAAATGTCGACGACAACGACAACAAGGACACACACACACACACACACACACACACACACACACACACACACACACACACACACACACACACACACACACACACACACACACACACACACACACACACACACACACACACACACACACACACACACACACACACACACACACACACACACACACACACACACACACACACACACACACACACACACACACACAAAATGGTTTTAAAACCATTTTCTTTTGTCTCTAGGTCGGAAAACGAAAAATAAACCCTAGAATAGAATTATTTTTACACGATTACATTACTTTTCCGCGTATAATGGAGTGTGGAAAAGTAATATGGTTTTCATATGGCTTGCCCCAACATTTATTTAAGTCTTATTTATTAGGTCGAGTACTAAATGTTGCATGTAATGGTATTAAAAATGTCGAATTCTGTGTTTCCTCTAAAGTTCCTCATAGTTCTGTTTTAGGGCTCTTATTACTTGATATAATTATTAATGACTTAATATTTACCTTAGATGCTATTCGCCATAACTTGAAAATCTTTATAGAGATAATCAGCAAAGAGGATTATCATAGACACTATTCTAATCTTAACTGGCTATCATCCTTATCACCAATATCAACAAATTTAATGTTACCATTTACCCATACACCCACGCTTTGTGTATTAAATTATCATGCTTGAAACAATATTTTAACTAGAACTGGAACTTTTCGGGATATTACTAGACCTTAAACTAATATTTAATGTTCACATTGAGAGTATTTTCTGTTATGCATTCACAGTATGATGTGGTTTATCGAAAGTTTTAAAAATTATTTTTGTTATTTAGTATTTTAAAATACAAGAAATATGCCCCTCTATTGAATATTACCAAAAACACCGACTAATTGTAAATAAATTTAGTATATTTAATCTTGAAAACAGACGGCAATATTTTTCTCGTCCTTTTATATAAGGTTCGTTATTATAATCCGAACTGTCTGAAGCCATTAAAAACATTAATGTTCACCTTCTTAGGCTAGATTTTAGACAACATTTTATTTTGCAACAACGTGAACTACCATTTTAAAGAGTTCTCCAATTTTCGTAATTTGTGACACTTGTAACAGATATTACGTCATATCGTCGAGAGATACTGTTTATTGTTAATCAGGATATATTCACGATCAGGATCAATCATTAGTTTATCGATTTGCCTCCATAACTATTTTATTTTCTAGGAGTATTCTGTTTTACTGTTGTAACACATATTTTGATGTTGTTCTGTCCAATAATTGCATATAGTCAATTAAGAAACAAATAAATATCGGTAAATTGAGGTTTTATTGATAACTCAGATTTATGTATATGGGGTGGCTCCCCGTAGTAAAAGTATTAGAAGTATTAGTATTAAAGGTATTTTTACCTGGAGCTGTTCGGTCGGGAAAACGATAACTATACAAATCTCTAGCACGTCTGCTATTTTTTCCACATTCTCCATGTTCGAAGTACTTGGGAGAATAAATAATTAAAGATACAATTTGAAGACAATACGAGTTTATTGATACTCTGTATAACAACTAAATTACGTACAAAGAAATTAAGATGTGTATTCTAACGTATAATCTTTCAGACTGACTTGCTAAATAATCAATTTTTATTTCAACGACATTTGAACAGTTAAACATTCGATATTGAGTTACCCGAACTCATAAATGCTGACCTAATGTTTATGTTTAATTTCAGGCACCGCATGAAGACTATTTTTAAACCTAAAATAATTATTGTTGAATGTAATATTCCAACACCCCCTCGCAACTATAATTATTTTTCAATCAGTCAACCAGACCACCCTTGGTACTTAAATGTTCTAGCTTTACTTTATTTAGCGGCTTGGTTAACATATCAGCTATCATTTTTTCAGTCGGACAATACTCGAATACAATAACCTGATTTTCATACAATTCTTTTAAAAAATGATACTTTGTATCAATATGCTTCGTTCGATTGCTAAATTTATGGTTTGCTAGCTGCTTTAAGCAGCTTTGATTATCTTCGTACATAACCACTTTCGGTTCTAAATTCGTAAACTCCTTTATCGCCTGCTTTAACCAGATTGCCTCTTGGCATCCTTCGGCCAGTGCTATGTATTCAGCTTCGGTCGATGATAGTGATACGCAACTCTGCTTTCTGCATCCCCAATTAATAGGTGCACCCCGAAACATAAATATGTATCCACTATTTGACTTTCTATCCTCTTTATTTTCCGCCCAATCGGCGTCTAGATGTTTTATTATTAGTTTTTGATTCCATGCCTCTGTTAACAATATTCGAAGAGTTGCTTGCCGCACTACAGGCGCAAACACTTCATCGTAATCCACACCGAATTTCTGACTAAAACCTCTCGCTACCAATCGTGCCTTGTACTTGTTCGAGATCTTATCTTCACCTGTCTTTAGCTTAAACACCCATTTACAAGATATGATGTTTTTGTCTTCCGGTGTAAGTACTAAATCCCATACTTCGTTATTCTTCAAAGATTTCATTTCTTCTTCAATAGCTTTCCTCCATTTTTCGCTATCACTGCTGGCAAGAGCTTCTTTAAATGTTTTAGGTTCTATTTCCCGAAGTTCAGCTAACTTTGCTGTGTAGCGCTCAGGTGGGACTCCTTTATTTATTCTATTTGATCTACGATCACCTCCGTGCTCTATGTAGAACTCTTCACTTGGTTGATAGCTGTTATTGCTGCCACAAGATTGTTCTGTACCTGAACTTTCATATACATTAAATTCCTCCGTAGCTTCTTCTATTTCTTCAGTTTTTTCGAAACCTGCGACCTCATGTCTCCCAGTGTCATTTGGCTCCGTTCTTTCTTGCTCCTTTTTGAACTCAATAGTCACTTCTTCATCTTTTATCTTTTTTTTCTTTAACACGAATATTTCTTTCAGGAAATATCGCACTACGGCTAATTTTTATACGCCCTGTATCTAAATCTAACAATCTATATGCTTTAGATTCATCAGAATATCCTACGAAAATTAGTGATTCTGCCTTTTTATCAAATTTATTTTTAATTTGTTCCTTTGGAATATGACTATACACTTTAGATCCAAATATTTGCAAATTCGACACATCAGGTTTGACTTTATGCCACAACTCAAACGGTGTTTTCTGTTTTAACTGAGTAGGTAGTCGATTTTGCAGATAATTGGCTGTAACAACTGCTTCCCTCCAAAATTTCTTTGGTAAATTCGCATCGATTAACATGCACCTAGCCATTTCGACTAGCGACCTGTTCTTTCTCTCTGCAACACCGTTTTGCTCTGGAGAGTACCCCGCCGTGTACTGTATCTTTATGCCCTTACCGCTTAAATATTCCCTTAACGCATTATTTACGTACTCGCCACCCCTATCTGACCTAATAACCTTTGGTACCCTGCCTGACTGATTACTCATTAACTCGATAAACTCTTTAATATATTTTTCAGTTTCATTCTTATGTTTCAGTAAATACACAGTTGTGTATCTTGAGAAATCGTCTATTAAAGTAAGAATGTACCGTTTACCCCCTGGAGTAACAGTCTTCATGGGACCGCAAACATCTGTATGTATTAAGTCAAGTATATTAAATGTGTTGCTTTGAGAAAATTTCGGGAAACTCTTACGAATAATTTTACCTTTTACACAGCAGTTGCAAGTTTCCCTAATCCTACAATCCTTAATATTAATCCCGATTGCCATTTTTCTTTCCATCAAGCGCTTGACTGCTTCTATGTCCCTGTGCCCAAAACGTCGATGCCACGTATGCTGACAGTTGCTGGAGTGTTCATTCACGATGCTCAGTGCCTGTTCTACAGTTGACAGCTTGTACAAGTCGGGCGCCGGCCTCGCACTCGCAATCACTTTTCCGCCTGAGACAATTTTACAGTTATTGTTGTCGAACTGCACGTTATACCCCGCACTAGTTAACTTTTTCACAGAAAGTAAATTTGAATATAAGTCTGGCACATACAACACGTCGTCGATTTTTAGCTTATTCACTCCCGCACTATTCGCGCACTTGATGAATCCTGTTCCTATACCCTGAACCTTGGAGTGTTGCCCTTTCTCCGCTAACCTCACAACGCCTTTTCTGCTACCGTCAAATTGGGTATAAAATTCTTTGTAGTTTACCATGTGACTCGAAGCTCCTGAATCCACATCCCACGAAGCAGAATCCCTGTTTACGTCAGTTGAACTTGAATTTACCATAAGACACGCCTCATCACTGTCACCAGTATTAATTTCAGTAACTTTATTGGCCTTTTCTCTTTTAAACGCTTTATACTTGAAACAGTCCCGTTTAAAATGACCCTTCCTGTTGCAAAAGTAACATTGCTTTACATCTGTACTTGCAGTTTGATTACTTTGGATCCTTTTATTATATACTGATTTCATGGCTGACTCGTTTTGACTTTTCAAAGCTCCTTGACGCCTCCTGTACTCATCGATTAATTTACTTTTTACGAATTCAAGCGTGAATTCACTCGATGACTTACTTTCCAGCGCTGTGATTAAAAAACTGTATGAGTCTGGAAGACTTCCCAGCAAAATGCCTGCCGCAAACCTGTCCTTAATTTCTTCCCTTAAAGCGGCCAGTTTATTCAATAATTCCAAGAATGAACTTATGTGTGCTTCCATATCACCATTCTCATCTAGCGATAGCCTGCAAATTTGCTTTAACAGAAAAACCATGCTAGATAAACTCGATTTTTGATGATACTCCTTTAGTGCTTCCCACGCATCATGCGCGTATTCCTTATTTCTGATATGCACTAGTTGACTAACATCGACAAGTAAGGCTATGGTTGATAAGGCCTTGTCATTTTTCTTCTGCCAGGTGCCGTTTCGTTCCTCCGGTGTTGGTAATTCAGTCGAAACTACATCCCATAAATCCGCATTTATTAATAACATTTTCACTAAATAGTTCCAGGACTGGTAGTTTTGCCCGTTCAACTTTTCGATGTTATACTTAGCACTTTCCGCCATTTTCCAGTTGTCTATACAACAATAGTTATCACTCGCGATGTACCTTTTAATTATTCTCCCTTACAAGTGAGCTTACGCGACGCACCTGGGCCCATAACCTGTTCGAAGTACTTGGGAGAATAAATAATTAAAGATACAATTTGAAGACAATACGAGTTTATTGATACTCTGTATAACAACTAAATTACGTACAAAGAAATTAAGATGTGTATTCTAACGTATAATCTTTCAGACTGACTTGCTAAATAATCAATTTTTATTTCAACGACATTTGAACAGTTAAACATTCGATATTGAGTTACCCGAACTCATAAATGCTGACCTAATGTTTATGTTTAATTTCAGGCACCGCATGAAGACTATTTTTAAACCTAAAATAATTATTGTTGAATGTAATATTCCAACACTCCATAGATCAGCAACGTCCTCGTCGTAAGTAAAATGTAAAGGCATAATAATCTTATTACTATTTTTACAAACACAAAATCTACTAATACTGCTTGACAGCTCTTGACAAGTAGTGATGTCTTTCTGTTGTTAGGACAACTTTTTTGTTTCTCTTTGTCTCTTGTTTGTTTGTTTTTGTTTCATAAACATTGTTTATCATTACTGTAGTGCCGCAAAAACTTGACAAATATGGTATCATTGAATTGGTATTAGACAGACCATCACAAAATTGTAATAACATACAGGGCGTCTCATTTAAAATTTTGAAGTTGAGGTCACGTGACCGACAATTTTTAGGTGAAATAAAGTCCTTTCATGCCAAATATGGGCAACGCTTTCGGCTGTTTAACATCGCCAACTTTCAAAATTATCGTTCAAATAGATTTCGAGATATCGACTACCCAAAACTTCGTGGGCCACCCTGTATAATGGATATATAAAGAACAATGTAGAGAAACAAACAAGAAAATAATAAATATAAAAATAATCAGAATTTTTGTGTTAACATTACGAAACCAGTCCAATTTACTGACCACCTCACGTAAGCGTACGGCGAGGAATGCACGTGTGTCAGCCACTGGACCATGGACCATGCTGTTAATCTGATAGAGATGACACGCAGGCTAGTCTCGAGCCTCTTTAAACTTTACCGGTCTCCCGCCGCGCCCATCTCGGCCAGTTTCCAGCTTATCTACCGCATCTTGACCCTAAGACGTTAAAAAGCTAAGGAGATTTTTTCTTTTTGTTCTCCAAATCGTGCCTTCTCGGTAATATCAACTCTACCGTAAAATCTTCTCCTAAAAATCACACAAAAACGTCTGTATCTAATCAATCTTCGCCGTTTATTTATCATAAACGTGATAATACGTCTGTACTTCATATTATCTTTTTATACTTAAAAGACTACACACTTAAAGGCCTTACACTTAAAAGACTAGATATGAAAATAATACTGATCTATGTACAGAGTATGATATATGTGGAATTTCAGTAATCTATCGAATTAATTTCACAATTAAAATAATAATAGAGGGAAAACGTCACTATAAAAAAGACTACTTAAATATACGAGAAAATTCATAAGCAATCTACTTCAACAACTCTTTCAGAAGAAAGTTAAGAACTAGAGAATTTAACATATGGCAAATTTCTAATAAAAAAAACCAATTGATAAGTTAGATTTGGTTTTCTATACATGCTATAGTGGCTATACTCTTATACTTTACCAAAGGTGGAAAACGATTAGAAAACGGGAGGAATGGGAAAAAAGGTTGAAGTAATATATGACTTATTATAATTACATGTACAATCATGTAATACTCTCTCTATTCTCCATTTTATTTCCATCTAGTTTATATTCTATCCTAACAATATCTTTAGATATTGTTAGGATATTATATTCACAAAGTTAAATGCAAAATTATACCCCAAATAAACTGCGCCTTTCCAAATAAAGATACACATGGTATACTCGTAAATACAATCTAATTCAAATTTATATTTGAATGACAGCGAACTATACCTTAATATATCAAATAATATCTTGCCAGGCTATTCAAGTACCAAAGATACCAGAATACTTTTCTAAATATTTCCGAAATCTTCTATTCCCGGAAAAGTATCTTAATATATGGGTTGAAGTTTCCATATTTTGTAACAAATTAAAATCATTATTGACACTGTCTCTCAATTTACGTTTTATTCCAATTTCGTGGTAGTTAATTAATTTGTACTTATGGTATACTATGATAATTACCACTATCACTCTTTGTCAACAAAAACCTTGATTTTCATTATCTAAACGCTCCGGTTCTTGCGCAACTCATTCCCAGACAGCTCGAACCTTGTCCCTGTTGCTGCATTTTTTGAACCGAAAGTCATAAATAAGAGTATTTTTCAACCACTTCAATCAGTGAAGAGTTGGAACGCATCACTGAGTGTGTTACTATTTTTGAAAAATAGAAGAACATACCGTCATGTTCTCTATAAACAAAATATACCATATCAAACAACCATCGATACCAACGCAACTGTTTTATCAATTTAGTAGGATATAGATTTCATTCAACCTATGCAACTAACGTTTCAGTTTCACTCATCATCATTAGGTCATCAGTCCTAAGACTGGTTGGACGCTAACCTCCAGCTTCTCCTATCTTGTGCTAACCTACGCATTTCGCTAATTGTGCTACAACCTACATCCCTTACTATTTGCGAGCAGTAGTCTAATCTAGGCCTACCTCTGCCTTTCTTCACTCCTATTTCTGCCTCCAAAATATCCCGGACTATTCCCCCATGTCTCAGCAAGTGGCCTACCATTCTATCTCTTCTCTTCTTTAAATTTTCCACATACTTCTTTTCTCGCCGACTTTCTCCAATACTTCTTCGTTTCTAACCCTATCAGTCCATGGTATTTTCATCATTCCTCGGTAACACCACATCTCAAAAGCTTCTAATTTCTTCCTACTTGCTTCCCCTACCGTCCAGGTTTCGCAGCCGTATAGTGCCGTGCTCCATACATATGTTTTCAAAAATCTCTTCCTTGTTTCTAAGTTTATTACCCCCGAGCATAAAAGTGCTTTCTTTTTGTTAAGAGCTACTCGACCCTGCGCTATTCTTTGTTTTATATCTTTATCGCTTCTTCCATCCCAATTTATTTTACTTCCTAAATAAGTGAAGTCTTTAACTTCCTCCAATCTTTCATTATTAATTTGTACTTTCGTTTTTGCTCTGCTCTCGCGCCCTCTGCACACTAACACTTTAGTTTTGTTTTTATTCACCCTCATTCCGTATTCCTCTGTCAACACTGCCTCCATTTCGTTCAATGCTGATTCTAATTCCTCCTTACTAGATGCTAATACTGCTATATCATCCGCGAATCTCAGTATTTTTAGTTTCTGTCCCTGTACTTTAATCCCGAAATCCACACACATATTTTACCACATTAATCGCCTCTTCGATGTACAGATTAAAAATTAGTGGTGATAGCGTACATCCTTGTCTTACTCCTTTCCTAATATCTACTTCCCTTTTTTCCCCTTCTACTTCTATAACAGCAGTTTGCTCTTTGTATAGATTATGTACTACTCTCCTATCTCTATACTTCATTCCCGCGCTCTTTAGTATCTCGAACATTTTTTCCCATCTTACGTTATCAAAAGCTTTTTTTAAATCTACAAATCCTATATAAGCGTTCTTTCCTTTTTCTATTGTTTTCTCTAACATTACTCTTAGCGCCAGAATCAGTTTCACTAACAATAAGTATTTATGTCCTTGCGTTTTCAAATCGAACAGTAATATGAAACTTGTTTCACGTTTCATGAAATACGTTCAAGGAAATCAGTTTCCTCGGTATACACTTTACCTTAAGCTCTAATATTTATAAAAATAATATCAACGATTTGTCAAATATAAATTTTTCTCTAATAAGTTCTTGATAAACTAGCTAAATAAGTTTTTATTAAGACATTTGATTGTAAAAATGGGCGAAATCGGTGTTACAAAGTCTTTTATATATCTTTCAACGTATGGCATTGATTTATCAGGAAAATGAAGCACTATTATGTTTCATCAAATAATTTGAGATGAGGTAGAGAATCAATAAAAGGTGATCTTAAATGTAAAAGACGGATGGAAGCAAAAAAAAACAATAGAAGTTCAGACAGCTATCAATGTTTTTTGCTTTGAAGATTTAAACATTATCTCTAAAATTGTCATCGTTGTTAAGACCTGAATGCAGCACTGGAATTCTCCAATTAAATGCAATAGATCTATCGAAGACACTAAAAAAGGCCAACATATATGTAGTTGAGTACCGAGTGAATCGCATTGATTGGATATATAACGAAAGGTACTTCAGTTGAGGTACTGACTCTAGCAACGACAGAAATTGACTCTAATAGCATCTAAATTTCATATGTTTATGCATTAAAATCATATGTCTAAAAAGAAATGCTGTAAATACTGTAAAAAAATACACAAGGCTTTGTACACAAGGGCTTGTACAAAGATGTATCACTGAGAGCTCGAATGTAATGAGACACTCATTATTATGAGACATTCGATATTGTCTGTTTCTTGGAAATATATACAATAAAGAAATTAAACTTAGTGTTAGTTATGTTATACTGGTTGAAAAATTGCTCCGTCTTCTGTCGACCAAGATTTTCATTAACTCTCTAATGAATTCATTATTGCCCATATTTAAAGAGAAGAATGATTGAATAATAACGTATGCAGTTAACAAATTACTTAATACTTACAGAGGTATGAGACTACCTAGCCATGATTTGATTCTTTGTGGTATTTATTTGTAAATTTGAAAAAAAATGAGACAAAAACAGTTTGTATCCGATGAAGACGACAGATACACTACATCAGATATACAACAGTCTATACAATACTGTAGGTTCATGGGGAATATTAATAAGTCTCTGGTGCAAAAAATCCCTTGAAATGCGTCTGTTGAAAATCTGAATAAATAATATGAGAGGAAAGTTATATTTCAAACAAAACTATTCCTACACTTATGATTAAATAAATTACGTATTCTTCTATATTAGATATTTTAAACAAAATAAAGCATTAATATTTTATTTCCCATGATATTTGATGATCTTCAGCTTGCAGCGAAATAAAATCAAATGTGTTTCGACACCAATCACTTTGGACAGTCCTTGAAAGTACGCCAAAAAATATATGCATTCGTTGGCACAAATATAGATATAAATACCTTTTAGATTAATCCTGAAAATACTTGGGTCATCAAATATAAACGAGCCTTTTGCAAAAAAAAAAATTATTTTACATTTTAAGAAGAAAACACACTTTATAGTTATTTTTCTACATAGTTTCCCTCTTTATTAATGCATTTTCCCCATCGAACAGGTAGTTTTGTCATGCCGTTCTCGAAGAATGACTTCGAGCGGGTATCCAAGCAACTGCGCACAAACTGTTCAACCCGTTGATCGTTCGCAAAATGCTCTCCTCCAAGTGCTTCCTTGAGCGGCCTAAACACATGGAAATCACATGGTGAAAGGTCAGGACTGTAGGGAGGGTGGTCAAGTGTAGTCCAATGTATTTCAGCCAATTTTTGGGTTGTTAGGGCTGCAGTCCGATCCGATAGTACTTGAACCTTGACGAAGTTCTAGTGCAAACTAGAACGGGTGGGTCGGCTTGCGCGTTTTAATGATTTAAGGAGCCGTACCATAGGTTTAACCATAGTGGGAGGGTCCTTATTGAAAAACCAGACTAAGACAAGTCCCTGAAGGAGGGCAGCAGCTCTTTCAGTAGCCATAGTGGCAGAAACCGTGGGGGTTGGTATGGTGCTATGACACACACGACACCGATGTGGAAGGCAAGAGGAAACCACCACATTATAATCCTCAGAACAGCTAGCAGAAAGCTTATCCTAAATTAATGATGGCGTCTCTTGGGGCAAAAAACTCCGGAGGTAAAATAGTCCTCCGTTCGGATCTCCGGGTGAGGACTGTGCCGGGAGACGTGATCGAGTGCAATAATAGTAAGAAGTGTAGCATTTCACGAGTCGGAGCGTGGAATGTCAGAAGCACGAGACAGGCAGGGAAGCTAGAAAATCTGAAGATAGAAATGGATAGGTTAGGATTAGATATAGTAGGTATAAGTGAGATGCGCTGGCCGGAAGTAGGAGATTTTTGGAGCGGTGACTATAGGGTAATACACACAGGATCGGTAAATGGAAACGCGGGAGTAGGAATCGTTATGCGGAAGAACGCAGGACAGTGTGTAGATAGCTACCTACAATACAGCGAGAGAGTAATGATGGTTAGGTTAGATTCGAAGCCAGTGGAAACAGTAATAGTGCAAGTATACATGCCTACTTCTAGCCACAGTGAGGAAGAGTTAGAAGCCGTTTATTCGGACATAGAGCAGATAATAGGATTTGTGAAGGGTCATGAAAATTTAATAATAGTAGGAGATTTTAACGCAGTCGTAGGTGAAGGGAAAGAAGGAGAATTTGTAGGTCCTTATGGATTAGGAAACAGAAACGAGAGAGGTAGCAGACTGATAGAATTCTGTGAGAAGCACAAGATGGTAGTCGCGAACACATTGTTCAAGAATCACGTTAGGAGGCGGTACACATGGAAAATGCCAGGAGGGATAGACAGGTATCAGATAGACTACATTCTGGTTAGGAAGAAATTTAGAAATCAAGTAAAAGACTGTAAGAGTTATCCAGGAGCAGATGTAGACAGCGACCACAACTTGGTAGTCATGAAAGCTAGATTAAAGTTCAAAAATCTGAAAACCCGGAACGATAAGAAACGTATAAATGTAGACATATTGAGGGATCAGAATATGAAAGATAAGTTCCAGGAGAAAACAGATCAATTAATAAATAAAACGAGTAAGGACGAAATCAAGAACGCAGAAACTGAGTGGGAGGGTATCAAGAATAGTCTAGCTTCCGCGGCTACGGACGTTTTAGGACAAGATACAAGGGAAGCTAGGAAGCCCTGGATAACGGACGAAATCTTAAACTTAATGCAAAAGAGACGAGGCTACAAAAACAGACGAGACGAAGAAGGACTGAAAACTTATAAGTCAATAAAGTAGGAAATCATTAGAAAATGTAGAAAAGCGAAAGAACAATGGATAGAGGATAAATGCAAAGAAGTAGAAGATAAGTTGCAAGTAGGTAAGACCGATGAGGCTTACAAAATAATTAAGAGGAACTTCAGGGATATAGGAACAATAAGTAGAAACGTTAGGAGTCAATCGGGGGACATACTGATAGGAAGAGAGGAGAAAGCGGATAGATGGAAGCAGTACTTAGGAAATTTATACGAGGGTCAGGAATTAGGAGAGATATTAGAGGAAGAATCTAGCATCGATAGGGAAGATGTAGGAAAACCTATATTGAGAGAGGAATTTGAAATAGCACTAAGGGGGCTAAAGAATAATAGAGCGCCGGGTGCAGATAAAATACAGGCGGAAATTTTGAAATGTGCAGGACAGAAAGTAGTAAATAGGATGTTTGAACTGGTAAAATACATATACGAAACGGGCGAGATGCCGGAGGATTATAAGAGGAACATTATCGTTACTATACCGAAAAAGAGAGGAGCTGACAAATGCGAGAACTTTAGAACGATTAGCCTAACTTCCCATGCGTCAAAAATCTTAACTAGAATAGTGCAGAAGAGGATGGAAAATAGAGCGGAGAAATACTAGGAGAAGACCAATTCGGGTTTAGGCGAAATAGGGGAACTCGCGAAGCTATTCTGGCGCTAAGAGTAATGTTAGAGAAAACAATAGAAAAAGGAAAGAACGCTTATATAGGATTTGTAGATTTAGAAAAAGCTTTTGATAACGTAAGATGGGAAAAAATTTCGAGATACTAAAGAGCGCGGGAATGAAGTATAGAGATAGGAGAGTAGTACACAATCTATACAAAGAGCAAACTGCTGTTATAGAAGTAGAAGGGGAAAAAAGGGAAGTAGGTATTAGGAAAGAAGTAAGACAAGGATGTACGCTATCACCACTAATTTTTAATCTGTACATCGAAGAGGCGATTAATGTGGTAAAAGATAGAGTGGATTTCGGGATTAAAGTACAGGGACAGAAACTAAAAATGCTGAGATTCGCGGATGATATAGCAGTATTAGCATCTAGTAAGGAGGAATTAGAATCAGCATTGAACGAAATAGAGGCAGTGTTGACAGAGGAATACGGAATGAAGGTGAATAAAAACAAAACTAAAGTGTTAGTGTGCAGAGGGCGCGAGAGCAAAAACGAAATTAAACAAGTACAAATTAATAATGAAATATTGGAGGAAGTTAAAAACTTCACTTATTTAGGAAGTAAAATAAATTGGGATGGTAGAAGCGATAAAGACATTTTGGCGATAGCAAGGATAAAAGTGCATTTTGCCTCGACCGGGAATCGAACCCGGCTCTCCCAGTTTCCGGCTAGTTGCTCTGACCGCTGAGCTATCGAGGCACACTCATTATCCCTGCTAATGCGCCAATTTTAATGCGTCACTACAGCACTCCCTCCCTAGAGACATGATTTGTCTCGATACAATTTAACGGAATGTGACCGCGTTCGCCATTCTTACGAACCGTTGTTCGATAACCCCCGGACTGTAGGGCGATGGATAGGACGGGAATCGAATCCGCGAATTTGAGATGTAAGGGAGGTTGCATATACTGGAGCGACGAATCACATCACGTCGGGGTCACCACTTTGGCGATAGCAAGGATAAAAGTGCATTTTGCCTCGACCGGGTATCGAACCCGGGCTCTCCCAGTTTCCGGCTAGTTGCTCTGACCGCTGAGCTATCGAGGCACACTCATTATCCCTGCTAATGCGCCAATTTTAATGCGTCACTACAACATAAAACAAAGAATAGCGCAGGGTCGAGTAGCTTTTAACAAAAAGAAAGCACTTTTATGCTCGGGGGTAATAATCTTAGAAACAAGGAAGAGATTTTTGAAAACATATGTATGGAGCACGGCACTATACGGCTGCGAAACCTGGACGGTAGGGGAAGCAAGTAGGAAGAAATTAGAAGCTTTTGAGATGTGGTGTTACCGAAGAATGATGAAAATACCATGGACTGATAGGGTTAGAAACGAAGAAGTATTGGAGAAAGTCGGCGAGAAAAGAAGTATGTGGAAAAACTTAAAGAAGAGAAGAGATAGAATGATAGGCCACTTGCTGAGACATGGGGGAATAGTCCGCGATATTTTGGAGGCAGAAATAGGAGTGAAGAAAGGCAGAGGTAGGCCTAGATTAGACTACTGCTCGCAAATAGTAAGGGATGTAGGTTGTAGCATAATTAGCGAAATGCGCAGGTTAGCACAATATAGGAGAAGCTGGAGGTTAGCGTCCAACCAGTCTTAGGACTGATGACCTAATGATGATGAGGGCTGCAGTGTGTGGTCTTGCATTATCATGCAGGAGCAGGACGTCTCGGACGGGCTGACGGCGTCTTTTTGACCGATATGCCGCTCGAACCTGGTCAAGAAAGTCACAGTAGTAGGCAGCGCTTATTGTGCAACGATCGTGAAGAAAATCAACGAGTAAAACTTCTTGAGAGTCCCAAAGAACCGTTGACATCACTTTCCCGGCTGACAAGCGAGTATTGGCATTTGATGGTCCTGGCTCTCCCTGTTTTCTCCACTTCATACTGGCCATTTTCGACTCGGGAGTGTAGTGGTGAATTTTAGATGGTCTAATGCCTTCGTTCGTTAAAAACTTTATTATGATGCGTTGCGCAACCGAAGGATGAAACTCTCTTTCGCTTATTGTAAGGACAACTAAACAAACCGATCCGGCGGTCGGTTTGGCCTTGAGTCATCTAGAGGGGATCCCTTCCCGATGCTCCGCCTACCTCCGACACGCTTTCTACGTCCTCAGAAGTAAAAGGCTCGTTCGTTTATATTTGAATGCCCCTCGTATCCTAAGCGAGTGATTATTCTTACTAACGAAAATATTCTAGCGGGTTGGTGAATACGTTTAAGATAATCCAAGAAGTGAAAGGTATTCGGACGCCATTTATCCTGATGTTTGTAGAAACGTCTAAGCCAAGGTTCTCGACGATCGTTCTTTGAAAGTGTCTACCATTCCTGAAGCATTGATATTCAAGCCAAGTGTTCGATTGTGTTGACAATTCTTCGTATATCTTCAATACTGATTTAAGTTCAACAATTTGCGTAAACTTTATAAAAAAATATTTTATATAATAAAAAAAGAATTTAAGAATGGAGAAGACGGACCTTCATTAAATTTGGAAACAATATATGTTATATGTTATACTTGACCCATATTTATTTCTACATCTAAGTTCGCACTATGGAGAGATTATCACCATAAATTTTAAGCTGTTCTACTTTATTTATATCGATCTCCTTTCAGATTCAGTAAACTGCTGTGAAGTAAAACATTTCAAACTGCCTTCGAGTTTACTCACACCTATTATTCGTTCAAATTAAATAAATTGTTGTGAAGTACTCGGTCCAGATTTACTTCTTCGCGCCAAATTCCTGATCAATTATACTTATTTTTCTTCTTGGTTGCTAACCCGTAAGAAAATAATTAGTTCGGATTTACTTTTAAAATACTAACGTATGAAAAACGTGTACATATTTTTGTAAAGCGAAAATTATGAAACAGCAAGTTTTATAGAATTAATTTCAAATATATACATATCTACATAGAAATGTTGTTTTATTTCGTGGTAAATCTGGTAATTCTCATACCTATCAGGATCATTTACACTATCATTACAATACAATCTCACATACAATCAGTAACAACACCATTGGATATACCGAATTTTCTGGAATACTGTACGTAAAATTAAGTTGGATCATCCTGGACCAGATTTAGGAAATATTCCTTAGCGATAATGGTTTCCAAAACCCTACCAGGTGCACCACCACAATGTACTTATTTCCCATAAACAATGTCCCATACCAACTAATTATGATTGTAAATCCTATCATAATTAGTTTATAGTCAGTCCCTGAGTTTGGGACAAATGAGTTATAATAAAATTTATTTAACATTAAAAACACCGATTGAAGGCATTCAATTATTTATGGACACTTTAATATATTTTAGTGCACTAAAGTGTGTTGGAAGTATACAATATATTTCTGTACGCTGCTGAATAGGTAACCCCCTTTTAAATAAGGTGCTTTAAATTTTAGAATTAAAGTGGGGGGTAATCTACCTGTTTTATGGTTTCTCTTAAAAATTAATATAACGCTTAATGTTAATTTATTCCACATATATGGACCATACTGTATACTAGCTGTATACTGTGTTGCTGCTCTGGGTAATGTCAAAATTTGGTTATATTGCTACTGTGTGAAAATAATTATTTCGTAAAAAAACGTCAACACTGTATTTTATTATTTTTATTATTTTCTATATTAGTGTGGGGGTATTTCTATTTGTAATTTTAGTTTCTCAGAGTAAAAATTTATGGTTTTTGATTTCTGTTGGTACTTCAAGTGATTCTTGAAATATAGCCGTAAATATGGTTTGTGAGAACTTTGAACGTAGATTTTTTTGTCTTTATTTGCGCGAGGGCGAGGTCTAGCTTAGAGTTACTCTTTTACCCGCCTCACATGCTGCCCTTACTGATGTGGGAATCAAACCCACATCAAGATTACTCCGAGCTGCCAATCTAGACCAATTCCAAGCGATTGACATAATTACCCCTGATCAATCAGGGAACTGGGAGAGTTGGAAATCTGCAAAGTAATTATCGGAAGTTTACCCTTACAAAATTTGGCCGTATCTCTAATATTCATGTCAATCCGGCTTCCTACCGAAAATCGAGTAGTCTTTGTGAGGAAAAGAAACCGACCAATTCTTGCCGCCACTCTGCGTGAAACCGCAGAGTGGAGAACCGGGAATACCGACGTGAAAAGCCAGAGCGTAACCACTCCATCAGCACTACACCACTACACTCCACTACACCACTCGATCAGCACCCCCAGAAATTAAATACCGGCATGTAAAAAACGGATATATTATTTTTTCCATGTTCTTCCTCTGCTTCATCAAAATTAGAAGGGGACAACTGCAGCTTTGTTAGAATTAAATTAATAATTTTTTTATACATAATTTTATTTATAGGGTGTCACATATAAAACTAAACACACTTTCTTCTGCTTCATCAAATTCGGAAGGGAACAGTTGCAGTTTTGGCAAAATTATTTAATTTATTTTTATATACTAATCTCATCTACAAGATGTCACACTCGTATTTAAAAGGAAACTTACGGAATAATCCAATATAATTTTTCTATAAGAGAAACCCGTGATATTGTCAATTTTTGCCGAGAGAGAGAAAGAGGGACTTTTCAAATGGTGTATCACTAGGTTTATGTTCCCATTTGAATATTTTAAGGAGGTAGGTGTATGTAGGAACGATGTAGAAGGCTTTTATGGCAAAATATATCCCGGTGAAAAAAAATGACAAATCACGAGTTTTTCCTATAAAAGAATTATACTGGATGATTTCAGGTATTTTGTTTTAAATGCGACATCCTGTAGATGTAGTTAGTATACAAGGTGAATGGCAAGTGGACGTATTCCTTTGAAGAGGTGTTAGTAGAGACAATTTGCAGTCAAGTGAACCATAATATACGTTATCCAAAAGTTACTGTTTTTCGAGATATTTTAATTTTTGTGTTTTATTAGAAATGTGCTGCCTAATACTACTATGTAAAATAAAAAAAAGGCTAACTTTTTGGTACTTTTTTTTTGCTTCTACCGTTAATACACATAGTAATTTAAGTTATGTAACAAAAATTATGTTAAATACTTTGATACGACAAAAATACAGGAGCTAGAATTTGCAGAGGTTGTTAGAAACTTCAATCCAAGTGCACATTCACGACGATTTATTTTCAAACTTTGTGAATGCATTAAACGTACAAATTATTTTAAAAATTTCTTTGCTTCATTATCTTTCGAATGAAGTAATAAAGAAATTTTCCGTTACTTCCAGGAATAATACAAATAGTAGACGCAGATACATAATTTTCTCATAAATAATTAGAAAAGTAAATAAAGTCCATACATTTATTTTACATTTTATTTTATTAAGTTTATAATTGATTCTCGAAGTGACTACCTCGACTCCTTATGCAGGCATGAGCCCGTTTCCTTATTTTGGTTTTTGTAATTCTGTTGGAAAAATTATTTCCCACAGTTATTGCTGCTTCCTGTATCCTGTGTACTAATTGTTCTGGTGTTGTAACTTCGGTCGCATACACGAGATCCTTCATGTACTCCCATACATAATAATCTAGAGGCGTGAGATCGGGGCTTCTATCAGGCCATGGTATAGAACCTCCTTTCCCGATCCACCTGTTTGGGAGCCATTGGTCTAATAATTCTCTTATTGGTAATAATGAGCAGACATCCATCATGTTGGAATATCATCCTACGTCTACTTGCTAGAAGTACATCCTCTAGCAAAACATCCAAATGGTTTGTTGAAAAATCAGCATAGGCTGCCGTGGGCAGCCTAAAAATGTGGACCGATTAAATTATTTCCAATAACCCCCATCCATACATTCAGACTAAATTTCCTTAAGAAACTAGTTTCGCGTGGTAACCGTGGATTTTCATCCGCCCAATAATGCTGGTTGTGGAAATTCGTGATACCTTCTCTGTTGAATTTAGATTCGTCGGTCCACAAAATTCTTATCAGAAAATTTGCATCTTCAGCATCACTATTTATGAGGAACCGACAAAATTGAACTCGTCGCACAGGATCGCTTTCCTCTGGCCCTTGGACTGGTCTGTAATGGTACGGATGTACGCCGGTTTTCTGAAGCACTCACCGAACCTTCCACTACGATATACCAATATCATCGGCTTCTTTCCTAGTGCTTAGTGTTGGATCTTCTTCGAATCTGCGTAAAATTTCTTCGTCCATAACCGTGATTATAACCGTGACGTCCAGCTTCACGTTGAACTCTTTGAACGTTGCCAATTTCAGAGAGGCGTCGAAAAGTTGTACCAAATACACTCACATGAGGAACACGTCTATTTGGATAGCGACGTACATATTCCCGCTGGGATTCAGCTGCATTTACGTCACAGAAACCGCAAACAAATACAATATCAGCATACTCATTTTTCATAAAAAGAAGGACGAACACAAGCATAAACTTACAAACAGGTACTGCAACTGCAAGTGCATTAATGGCAAAGGTGATAAATCGAGAGAATTACGAAGCTTCCTGATGATAAACGAATTATGCCGAATGAATAACAGCCCGTAAAAACAGGTAGAAACTTTCCCAACCTTTATCTTTTAACTTGGAGAATATTAAGATGCGACATAAGCAGCCTACCTTCTGCTACTATTTTTGTATTATTCCTGGAAGTAACGGAAAATTTCTTAAAACTTTATTACTTCATTCGAAAGATAACGAAGCAGAGAAGTTTTTAAAATAACTTGTACGTTTAATGTATCCACAAATTTTGGAAATAAATCGTCGTGAATGTGCAATTGGATTGAAGTTTCTAACAACCTCTGCAAGTTTGAGCTCCTGTATTTTTGTCGTATTAAAATATTTAACATAGTTTTTGTTACATAACTTAAATTACTATGTGTATTAACGGTAGAAGCAGAAAAAGTACAAAAAGTTTACCTTTTTTTTTTAATTTCATAATTAGTAGTATGAGGCAGCACATTTCTAATAAAACAAAAATTAAAATATTTCGAAAACTCTATTTCTCTATTATTACAAGCAGATTAGGTGGAAGGATGTCAGTAACAGTAACGAATATTATGTCTATGGATGTCTCCGTGAAAACAAAAATTGTCATATCACGGACTTTTCCTAGGACATCCTAAAGAATGTTTTTCAATGACACCCTATATACATTTTTAAATAAAGAACGTAATTCCATTCCATTTCTAATTTGTTATAACCGTGTAAAAGCAAGTGCCAATAATCTCAAATTATACTTTCCCAGAGACCTATCCTTTAACGACCTGATGCGTCTCTTCACGTCCCCCGTCCCGCCGAGCAATCACAATCGCCTACCTCGTACCTATCTATCTATCTAGGTGGTACAAATCAAATAAAACGACGAGCCGTCGTCGGCGAGCGCTGTGAGCGCGTAGTAGTTTATCCTTCTACTACACCCACATGCACCGCGCCGTTCTCGTCCGTCCGTAAATGCAATCGTGATTCACCTCGTCCGGAGAACGAGAGCCGGTCGCGACGCGCCGCATGCCGAGCGACCTCGCCATGTCGAGATAAGCGACAGGGCCGCGGCAGCGAGTCGCGGACGTACATCCATGAATCAGCATATCCTACGAGGACGTAGAGAGGACACGCAGGCACGCGGTCGGCACTTTGAACGAGCAGCGGACGGCAGCCACCCGCGGTCATGGGCGGGGCTTTCCCACGAGCGCGAGCGTGACGCACACGGGCACGTGTGGCCGCCGCTCTCTCTCGCCGCCAGACACACGGTCACACCACCCACCTGTATTACAGACACAGGTACGAGAGTACGGAGGAGAACGTAGAACGGTGGTTATTTTGCCGCTGCGAGCCGCATACCACACGACGCCAGGGGCGGACTCGCGCACGCCGTCTTAAGGCACGATGTGACAGTTGCTCTAACCGTGAATTGCTAATTGTCTTTTTATGAGCGTGGACTATTCAATATTAAGATTTTTGGAGTAGAGTATTATGGTCATACGAAACTAAAATTAATTTATTTGAACCGGCCAGAAAGCAGTATGCATTACGCAAACGAGGAACAGCTTTCCATAAGGAAAATTTGATACGAACCGTGAAATACCGAGGAAATTATAGCCATTCATAAATTCAAAACAAAGTACGAAAGAATTGGGCCTTTCAGAGAATTACGTATTTCAGAGTAAAAGAGCGCTTCGACACATACTAACTACCTGTTTAGTGAACAAGACGTTGTTGTATAATATTCCAAAATACCTCCATATCCTCCACAATCAACCACATCGAGCATTTATTGAGGAAATTATAGAGACTGGTTATTTCCTTAGCCCTTCAGTGAGATTCTATAATTGAAGCCCAAGGATACACAACTACCTGTTTAGTGAACAAGTGATTGTTGTATAATATTCCAAAATACCTTCATAACGTCCACAATCAACCACGTCGAGCATCTATTGAGGAAATTATAGAGCCTGGTCATTTACTTAGCCCTTCAGTGAGAATCTATAATTGAAGCCCAAGGATACACAATAAAATATTAGTATCATATTGCTATTGCATATTATACAATTCTTTTCTGTTCGACAATTTTTCTTTCTTAATTTTGTATAAGTTAGTCCAATTTTTATTTAAAAACATAACATTAATTATTTTCATGGGACTCGTTATTAGAGAAACACATTTAAATAGATTATTACAGGTCTTTTTTCAGCATAGCCCTCGAAACTTTTTGGCTTCGATTAAGTCATGTGGTGCCAACAAACACCCCAAACAAATCTATTTACATGACATCGTAGTGTTGTTGATGGATCACACTCAACTTCGCTCTATAACTATGTTTTATTAACAGTGCTCCTTGGTGGTCCACGTGGTTAATTTTTTAGATCGAAACTTTTTTCGCAGTCGTATGCAAACGATTGTCACCATTCATTCGTTACAGGCATCATGTCCAAATGCCTGATTTCTTGAGATATATGTGCAGCATTTGGTCCTCTTTTAAAGTTAAAAACAAAAATCGGATATCTGTTGTCGACAGCATTTCTGTCAACGTGAAACAACAGGTACAATGAATTTTCTCAGTAATGATGTAATGAAGTATACACAAATACGCCGTACTCGCCCTTTTTTGTAGCTCAAATAATTTCACTAAATCAGAGTCTATTCACTGCAATAGCTAGTTAATACTGATCGAAAAACTGACATATGACATATGTAACAATGCAATACACGCAGTAGTGTACCACAAACCTGTTTGAGTTACATGATTTACTTTTATCAACACACTAGAGTACATTGGAATCATTGGTGTGAAGATAACACTGACTTAGTGTTCCACTAAACACCAAAACAGTATACACTATATTCGATGCGCCTTTCGCCAACAAAGTTGGTGTTGTTTTAAAAAAACTTTTAATCATCTCCAGATGATGCCAATTTTGTTGGCGAAACGCGCGTCGAGTGGAGTATATAGTGTTTAATCCTTCGAATTTAAAAATGATATATGTAAGGGGTATAGCTACCCACTTTAAATGAGGAGATTGAGGTTCACTTCCGGTATTACCGGAAGCAGTACAGGGTAATATCTCATTCTGAACTTTTCAGGATTTCAAGGAAAATCTGTTAATGAATGGTTTACGCCAATTAATCTATGTAATATGTGTAATAACACTTTAAAGCACCATATTTAGATAGATACATTGTAGACATTGTATTTTGACCTATTATCGATGTCCCTATCCCTCAGTGTCCAACTCATTTATGTATACCCTCATTCAAACCCACTTTAAGGACCTAGAAGACAAACAAATTTAACCTACATATTTTAAGACGGCAATTAAATGGTGAGATTCGCGGATGATATAGCAGTATTATCATCTAGTAAGGAGGAATTAGAATCAGCATTGAACGAAATGGAGGCAGTGTTGACAGAGGAATACGGAATGAGGGTGAATAAAAACAAAACTAAAGTGTTAGTGTGCAGAGGGCGCGAGAGCAGAGCAAAAACGAAAGTACAAATTAATAATGAAAGGTTGGAGGAAGTTAAAGACTTCACTTATTTAGGAAGTAAAATAAATTGGGATGGAAGAAGCGATAAAGACATAAAACAAAGAATAGCGCAGGGTCGAGTAGCTTTTAACAAAAAGAAAGCACTTTTATGCTCGGGGGTAATAAACTTAGAAACAAGGAAGAGATTTTTGAAAACATATGTATGGAGCACGGCACTATACGGCTGCGAAACCTGGACGGTAGGGGAAGCAAGTAGGAAGAAATTAGAAGCTTTTGAGATGTGGTGTTACCGAAGAATGATGAAAATACCATGGACTGATAGGGTTAGAAACGAAGAAGTATTAGAGAAAGTCGGCGAGAAAAGAAGTATGTGGAAAAACTTAAAGAAGAGAAGATATAGAATGGTAGGCCACTTGCTGAGACATGGGGGAATAGTCCGCGATATTTTGGAGGCAGAAATAGGAGTGAAGAAAGGCAGAGGTAGGCCGAGATTAGACTACTGCTCGCAAATAGTAAGGGATGTAGGTTGTAGCACAATTAGCGAAATGCGTAGGTTAGCACAAGATAGGAGAAGCTGGAGGTTAGCGTCCAACCAGTCTTAGGACTGATGACCTAATGATGATGAATTAAATGGTGTGCAGATAGAATTCCTAGCTTAAATTAAATCTAATTTGTAGCTGCCAATTGCAATCTCACGTCACTATCCTTTATATATCAATGTTATATATAATTCATTTATAAGTGAATTGTATAGATACTGTACTGTGGAACCAAGATAAATATTTTTAGAGGTTTAGAAATGGTTTATAAGGTTGTACCACATACCCACGTAAATTCTGAACAGTGAATATTTTTCCTCTTGTATTTTCTAAATTTTCCGAACATTACTATAAATATTGCGACAAAATATAATATATCGGTATATTAAGTACCTTAAATATACATTAAAGGAATTACTGCTACCGCTAAACCCATGCAATGTAAACAGAAGGCAAATTTTATATTCGGGTAATAAAATGTATTGATAGTTCTATAAGAATAAGGATAAGTATTTACCCTTACCGTAAAATTTTCAAATTCTCACTAAAATTTGGTTATGCCATCCCTGGATTATCCATAAGGCAATATAGGTAGCTGCCTAGGGGCATCGACGGCTTAGGGGCGGCGGCGACGAACAAGAAAATAATAAATTTTCATACTTGAAAATTGTCAACAAAAAATTAAAAATTTTCTAAAAAATATTGGCATTTCTTTTCTGTCTGGTAGATTTCGTCACAGATGCGGGTCGAATATGTGATTTGGCCGTTGTTTTAGGAAGATGTTGAAATTGAAGGGCCGCGTGCATTAACTCGCTGAGCGCTCGCGAGGTGGAAAAAAGTTGCACGACGCGGATTGAAACAGAAAATATCGTTAATGTTAGAGACATGTTAGGATTTTTCAAGGAAAAATATGCTATAACCATGTTTCCTAATGTGGAAATTGCATTAAGAATTTTCCTTACTCTACCAATAACAAATGCGTCAGGAGAAAGACCATTTTCTACTTTGAAAAGAACAAAAACATATTTGCGAAATGCCATGAGTCAAGAATGACTTAATAATTTATCTGTACTATCAATAAATTAGGACTTAACTAGTGCGCTTGATTATACTGATATTATAAATAGTTTCGCCAGTAAGAAATCCAGAAAATGTGTGTATATAATGGTTATTTATGATACAAGTGTTAAAAATTATGTTTCATTTACAAAATATTTGTTTTTATTGTCTTGTTCACGGCGTTCCCCAAACTTCCCCACTTACAAAATAAAATATCATTTTTAACACTTGAGCATAAATAACTATTATACCTACTTATTTAATTTTTCCCATTTAATGTTTTTTTTTCAGTTGTTTGTGTTGAGTATATATTGTTGAGAAAATTAATTTTCAACTTTTCCGTACGTGATCATTTTTTCTTATCAAATAACATTCCCTTTACGCAGATACTATTAATGTAAACAGACGCTACAACACTTTATTTATACATATTATACAATAAGATCATAAAACTTATTATTCGTTAATATTTTCTTAATTTACTTGCAATGTTTGCAATAATTTTCATGCAGCCTTGTAAGATATCCAAGCAGATGTGATTTTATCTCTGAGCACGCCTAAAGTTACGACTTCGTGGATCAGTATACAGAAATTCTATAAGTTATAAATAATATGTATTTAGTAATATAACTAATTTGAAATTCAGTTATGGATATTAATGTATGGGGAAAATATAACTAAGATTGTTTATCTTTCCGAAATATTTTCAAGTTATTTAATAAATATATGCACATACAACATAATTTTTCACAAAAATATATATTTATATTTACTACCACGACCAGTGTTAGTTAGTTAGTTTATACAATAGATTGTTATTTTGAGTTATTTTGAATGAAAACTACTAGCCTACTGCTTTAAAATCTATTCCTTCTTAATATTTATTATTTTATTTACAGTATTCATATTGTTAATAATATTATATGAATATTATGAAAAGTATAAGAATATCCCGTGTATTTTGCATCGCTAAGTACACATACAAAACATGCGAGATCTGAAATACTGTATATACTTCAAATACATAAATAAATATGTGTATGTATATAAAAAGGATTCTGAAAAACATGAAAGAAATTTAATCCACATACACAATATTTAAAATCAAGGATTATTTTGGTAATTTCTGTGAAACATAAGTAGGTGTTTGTTGTCGGTTCCAGGAATATTTGACATTTTCATAATATTCTTATAATGTATCTTTGGCGATAGCAAGGATAAAGAGTGTTTTTTTTTGCCTCGACCGGGAATCGAACCCGGCTCTCCCAGTTTCCGGCTAGTTGCTCTGACTGCTGAGCTATCGAGGCACACTCATTATCCCTGCTAATGCGCCAATTTTAATGCGTCACTACAGTACTCCCTCCCTAGAGACATGATTTGTCTCGATACAATTTAACGGAATGTGACCATATTCGCCATTCTTACGAACCGTTGTTCGGTAACCCCCAGACTGTAGGGCGATGGATAGGACGGGAATCGAATCCGCGAATTTGAGATGTAAGGGAGGTTGCATATACTGGAGCGACGAATCACGTCGGGGTCACCACTTTGGCGTTAGCATGGATAAAAGTGCATTTTGCCTCGACCGGGTATCGAACCCGGGCTCTCCCAGTTTCCGGCTAGTTGCTCTGACCGCTGAGTTATCGAGGCACACTCATTATCCTTGCTAATGCGCCAATTTTAATGCGTCACTACATATCAATACAAAAATATCATAAAATATCAAAATATGTACATGAAAATTGTAAACATTATAAGTAAATTAATACTATCGTAGCAAAAAAAAAAGGAAAAGTGGTGTCGGAAAGGTGCGGAAAAGTTGAAACCTCATTTTCTCGAAAACTGTGCCCAACCGCTAGAATCTCGTCAGATCCTTGGTGAGGATTTAAAAGTTTTCGGCTAAAATAAATAATTAATTACTATAAAAATAAGTTGAACTTTTCTGAAAATTTAGTAATAGGAATCGAGTTTTAGGAAATGATATGCAGATTCGATAGACACCGAGTTGAATGGAATTAGCACAGCGACCAGGAGGTGCACAGCCGTTGGCGTTTAAAATCAACAAGTGCATAGATATGGTTCGCTGCAATAATCCTTTGGTATTTAGTGCGGGTATGGCAGAGCATCAACAGGTAGCTAAAATAATTACAGCCACTATCTATTAAATCCTGCTCTGTCCGTGGGACGAGGTTGCACGAACGAGCCTGGGAACGCGCCGAATCGTTCATCTCATACAATAAAATCCCCACCACCCGCTCAGATGCTGGGTCGAGTGAGTTTGAGGATCATTCCGATCTGGCATAACTTCGCCGAACCTCTTACGGTAAGGTACCGAGTAGTAAGCCTACTGTGTTGAGTGTCGCGATTGGTGACGAGTCGTTCGCTGCGACATCGCAAGTATCTCTCTTCGAGTGGCCTAGTGAACGGTTTACATTTGTGATATTGTACTTTAAAATGGTGACTACTAATGCGGTCGTAGCCAGCAGCATGATCCAAGTGAACGCAAGCAGTCCGAATACTCCTAGTGTCGCGGAAACTCCCACGTCCACAAGAAGGGTCAGCGACAACCGAAGGGTAAGCATCGGAAGGTCGTTCCGCAACTGAATATGTTTTCCACTGTTTGACATTTGAGCAGGCAGTCTGAGCTAATTTTAAAACAAAAAGACCACAGTTGTTGGACTGCCGCCAATAATGGCACGTGCCCCCACATTAAGTAATCGTATTCCCACGGTTCGATTTGCTAATTTCCCTTCTCTTTTACAGAGCAATAAGCCTATTATGGAGAAACGGCGCCGCGCCAGAATAAACAACTGTCTGAATGAACTAAAAACCCTCATCCTGGATGCAATGAAAAAAGACGTGAGTACCATCAAATATTACATGTACAATTATCACCAATAATAATAATGAGAACAGTAAACGTACTCCTAATTTTAATGAGGAGGCTGTTTAAATTGAAGATTGTTGCTCTAGCTGTCTGAAAAGAAAACTACGATATATTTCCAAACGGTACCCACATTCGCGAAATTGTGTTCGAACGCGAAATTTTTTCGCCTGCCTTTTTAATGTTATTACCCCAGAGAGAAGTTAACCGTAATTATAAATTAACTTAGATACAGTCTTTAAATAAACTGGTTCTATTTGTAAAAATACGTATTTCTCACGGTGTTTTTTCGTTGTTTCAGCCGGCCAGACACTCGAAACTGGAAAAAGCCGACATCCTAGAGATGACCGTCAAACACCTCCAGAACCTTCAGAGACAACAAGTGGCCATGTCGGCCGCCGCCGACCCAACCGTGATCAACAAATTCCGAGCTGGTTTCAGCGAGTGTGCCACCGAAGTTGGCAGATTTCCAGGCCTCGATCCGGCGGTAAAACGTCGGCTTTTGCAACACCTAGCCAACTGCCTTAATCAAGGAACGAAACCGCAGGAAGTGCCTCAAGTTCAGGTCCACATTTTGCCCAATAATCAAAAGGCGATAGAACAACAAGTACCTCAAAGTGGCGGCATTATTCTGAGCAATGGAGCCGGTGCAGGGGTTCAATTAGTGCCGACTAGACTGCCGAATGGCGACCTCGCCTTGGTGCTACCTTCGTCGCTGTCGCAACATCAACAACCTGTCAATATGACATCACCAGTGCCTTTGTTAGTACCCATTGTACCAGAGAGGACGCCGTCCACGGCTTCGGAAACTAGTTCATCCCTAAATTACTCCCCGAGTCATAGTCCAGAGCCGATGGACTCCATGTACTACCAGCCGAAACCTTTATCGTTGGTTGTCAGAAAATCGGAGCCAGTGGATGAGAAACCGTGGAGGCCGTGGTGAACGATACTTGAACTGTTATGATTTGTGATGACTTTAAAATAAACAAATGTGATATCTACTTTTCTGTAGTGAATTCTAAATATAATAGATAGATGTTCAGTATTAACTTATACCTACTTTTCATATAATAATTATGTATAGTTCAAGAATTAATAAATATTTTACAAGACCCTGTTATATTTAGATTTTTATACTGCAAATTTGCCATAATATAACTCTTGGAAGTTTTCCAAGCGTTTACACTTAATTGTATTTATTTAAAAATTATTGTGATTAAGGAAATTTGTATATATATTTTTGAAAATTGTGTATATATAGTATATTATATTTAGATATGTGCCTTAAAAACAACAAAATCTTTGATGTCTTCCAATAAAGTTGATATTTAATATATTATACATATATGTATATTCTCATAATATTTAACTGGTATATTGTGGTGCCCTTTGCATTCAATATACGAACATTAAATAATAAAACTTGCATTTATTAGTTATGAATCTCATTTACCTGACATCCATTGCATTTAAATTAGGTTTACATTTTAGATTTACAGGTTTTTAATTTATTTAAAGTCGTTTATAATATATTTGTAATAATTTAAAAATTCAAATTGCATACACCGGTTTCAACACTTTTATTCGGTTTACAACCTAATCATTATTAAAAAGCAAAAAGGCAAAATGAAAAATAAATTTTAATTTTCGTTAGTCTGCAAGCGAACTAGACCCAAACAATTTTTTAGCTGAAATTTTAAATATTTTTTGATCAGTTTTTGTAAAGCAGTAATTTTCTTAGTACATAGCGTGGGAATAAAGTTTCGAACAATGTACATAATCTTGTTATTAAATGATTCTTTAAAAAATTCTAAAACTAAATGATTCTTTAAAACTATTAAATCATTACTAAATGATTCTTTAAAAAATCTTACTTTTTAAAAAGACATTGACTGACGTAATTTTTTTTTCCATTTTCTGTTTGAGCTGTAATTTAAACAGCCTTTTGTAATTTTCAGCCCTCTATTTTTTTTTTAGCAAACATTATTTTCTTAGTTTTTCAAGTACAATAGTACTCTATATTAGGAATTTCCTATTTAACGCTTATAAGATGGAGGGTACTTTTTGAGTAAAATACAAATATAATAAACACAACTTTATTTTTGATATAAATTTTAAAGAAAGGCATTCAAATATTCTCCATAAACAATCTGACATTGGTCAGCACTCGTCTAAACACTTTATACTGAATGTTCAATCATCCTTGGGTTGACATTTTCCATTTCAATTCAAATTCGTTCCTTTAAATCTTCTAAATTACTAGTATTTGGCCCTCAATAACAAGCAACCCCTGAAAAAGATATCCAAGGTTCAAATCAAATTAACGTAGTGACCATTCAGTTGCTCCTCGTCGCTTTGTCCATCTGCCAGAGAAAACATATCGTCCAGATATGACTACTAAATGAGTAAGACCCCCGTCCTGTTGAAAAACCATCAAATTTAAAAAGCAAATTGAAGCTCCAAGTTTCTAGTTTTCAAAACCATAAGAGAATACAAATTTTTGTATTCTCTTTTAAAATGTCCACGGACTTCAATACATTTTATTCAGTGATTTCATCATAAAACTTGTTTAGAAAAATGTATCCTCTTTAATTTGAGCGGTATAAATACCTTGTACGATGATTTTTCGTTAAGATATCATCCTTCAAAGCAAAAAAGTCAGTTTTTATTTTCGGTAATTAATTACTCGGGAAATAATGATCGTACAGAAAATTCAAGTAGGGTTTTAAAAGCTTAAGTATTTTTTACAGATCGTAGTTATAGGCTTTTGATAAAAAAAAATTCAGTGTGAGAATTTTGATTGTAGAAGATTGCGTACATATTTAGGGATATTCGCTTAATTTGTCATAACTTTGCAAATAATATATAGACTAAGGATATTGACTGTTTATTTTCAACTTCAAAGTATTCCAAAGAAACCCTGAAAATTTTAAATGGCTGCGATTTTTTTTCATGCGATGTTCGGAATGATTGAATTTGTCGCTTTTTCGAACAATCAATTGAAGAATGAATTTTTCATTTTTTATTTATTTTTTGAAGTTGAAAATATTTTTTTAGCAATAATCAATATTTTTTTTTTTATCAAAAAATGTTAATTATTGTAAGAAAAAATTAAAATAAAATCTTTAAAAAACAACTGGATTTTTTTATTTGAACGACGATAACTCTTTTAAACCGCTCAAATTAAAGAGAAAAAAATTATCTAAAAAAACTTTATGAAATTACTGAAATAGAAATTATTCTGAAACTAGAAACTTGGAACTTTAATTTGCTTTTTTTTATTATTCTGCGACTATATTTCTCCAAGTTACAGCCCTTTGAAAATCACCCAAAAATTTAGGATTTTTTTACACCCCTTAAATATTGTGCGTAGTGTATTATATTCGCATTAAAGTGACAGAATATTTAAAGCGTCGATCCAAAAAAAAAAAGTTGATTCATTGAAATATTTTCCAACTTCTAAAATTCAAATATTTACAACTAAAAAAAATACTATTTGATAAAATAACGGAAGTTAATTGAGTTGTTTAAACTTTTAAAATAAATTGGTTTTCTGGTAAATTATAAAATACGCATGCAGTCGTAAATTGATGTTCTAACTCAAAAACATTAGATCCACAACATGAGACATGATAAATTCATAATGAAGAGCAAAAAATGAAAACCTGGTTCAATAATAATAACCAATAATTTAATATTAGTTTTAGTTATTTTTACGAGACCAAACTAAAATGTCTCTTGACAGTTTGTTAATATTTTACTCAGCATATCAGAAACGAAAAGCATTTATGTGGTGTTTATACTTATTTACTGATGGATGACTAACCTCTCTCAATTCATTGCGAAACCAATTGCGTACAATCACGGATTCAATTCAATAAAAAAACTAAAATATTTGGATTATATGTAAATAAAAGGCCGTAAAAAGCGAATTAAAGCTTATAAATTTAATAAAAGAAACTTCTGATGAAATATTATAACAAGGCATTTTAATAGATGCAAAAAAGTTAAGTAAACGGTTAAAAGCAAGCATTTAAAAACAGTAATATTCATTGGCTATTAGTGAAACGAATTAGTCCACAACAAATACATAGATCGATGGAAAATAATTTATGGAATTACTGACTGATTCCCAGGTAGAATGTTGTTCCCAGAGCGGGGAAAAGGGGTCCGGAAACCATTGGCGTGCGCTTAATAGTAGGTAGGCAACATAAAATAACGTAATAAATAATAAATCATAATTTATATAACATTGAAACACAGCATTACCACAAACTGGATGAGATGTTGGAAGATCCGTAGCATCGGGTATGTTTTCACAGTTGTTTCACTGAAAATCGTTTGCTATGTGAAAAAAAAAAAAAAAAAAAAAAAAAAAAAAAAAAAATATATATATATATATATATATATATATATATATATATATATATATATATATATATATATATATAAAGAAAGACCGTTTGACAAATGGTGATGTAATATTTGCATAATTAAAATAGTATTCGACATTCATTAGTGACGCCACTAATGACAAGTAAGCAGGTTGTTAATTTCTCTATTGATTACACTAGTTCATTGTTATTGTTCTGAACAGTTTCTATGAGCATCTTATAATTCTGGTTGATTTTTGTAAAACTCTAATTGTAAAAGTATAGATTTTATTTTTTGAAAATACTCAAAATAACAAAATGATGCCAGTAACCATGTTCCCCATCGTATAAGAGTTGACTGTGATGGTACAGGAATGTTGAGATATATTTTCGAATTTATTCTTGTCGCAAAATATAACGCATAAAATTTACACGTAATATCTGAGGAGTTACTCCACTTTTCTTTAAGAAAACATTCTATTTAATAACACTCTCCTAATCGCTTCGGCAGTACATTTTTGTAATCGTGTACGAGCTATTAATAATGCATATGAGGATTTAAAAGGTTTCAGTGTACGTACTATAACATTAAAAATAATATTTATTTTTAGAATCTATCGTCTCGTCTATATATAACCACATTCTTTTATTTTATAATTCAGATTTAATCCTGTTTTCGATTGCTTCGCGCGAAGATGGTACGTCATTTCGCAACGTTACCCAACGGTAATGATATATTTATTCCAGAATGATTTAAATGTGTCATTATTTAATATGCGAAATGATAACTAATGAGCATAAAAGTTAAATAAATAATGAATTGGGTATTTTGTTTTACGTTTATCTAAAGGTGGGTATAAACCTGAGCGCCGCGAGTTCGTTGCTCGTCCAATGTTTGTTGGAATTATTTATTTTCAAGAACCTTCCGCGATCCAAAGGAAACCCACAAACATTTAGTAGACATTTTGCATTGTAGATAATCATGTCTCTATAGCACGATAAAAATTACGCCGTTTTGGTGATGAGTGGTGCTTTCTTGTTAATAGCAAGTTTGTGCAAAAAAAAAAACGTTGGTGGCACACTAACCTGTTTAAAAAACGGAATGGTACCGAGATTAATATGGATTTGAACACTTTCATCCGACCGCTCCATTTTCATCGCTGAATGGACGCGCAACAAAAACAACAAGCCTCTCGCGCTCCTGTCCAAATCTGTACTGCGAACACACAAAGCGTTCGTTGAAAAAACCATGAAGTCATTATACTTCATGTGAGGGTATCTGACTGAATAATATTTACTTTAACATATTTGCTATTCCTTTAAAATGATTTAAGGAATAATATTAATATCAAAACTCAACATAAATAACAGTAATATAACAAAATCTTCTAGAATTCACATTTCGAATTACCAAGATTAATATCATATCGAATATTGAACTCACGTAATTTCTACAAATACAGCCGATTTATTATCAGATTAAGGTACCAATAAAGTGAAACCTTAATTTGAGTATTGACCCGTTTGTCGGTCAGTCATATCAATAATTATTTAGTTTATGATATACATTTACATATTTGCATAAACCATAATTTTATCTGTTGTAAAAAACTAGAATTATAATTTTTAAAAATTAGAGATGGCAATATAACTCAGAAAATAAAATTGAAAATCTATGAAAAGATGTTTCTGTAGGTAAGAAAAATAAACTCAACCTATCAACATTGTATAAGAAACAAATTTCCAATTTTTCAAGTTATATACTCAATAGTGTAAAAGTTATTTGTATAATAAAAATATATTACAATAAAATATAATATATTATTTTTATAGTTATTAAGTTTCTGTTTTTATATAACGGCATAAATGAAAAAAATATATATATTTTAGATTTTTTTTAATTAAAATTGTTAAAAATTGGAATTAACTCGAAAAAACATCTTAACTCGAAAATCTTGATATTGGGGGAGCCTAACAGAACGCGAATCAAGGGGGCAAACTGGCTAAAGGACAGCAGAATAGATGTAGGAATTCTCTTTCTGACAAAAGTCCTGGGTATCATAGAGCATGTAACACATGACGGCCACGTCATAATAAGGTTCAAGGAACTGGATGTGATCTGTTGTTATATATCTCCAAACATCCCTCTCCGGGATTATAAGAAGGAGGTCGATGATATAATGGAACATATTGGTAGAAAAGAGACTGTAGTACTGGGGGATATAAATGCTAGGTCTACTATGTGGGGATCGCCTATTCGATGAAAAGGGCGTCTATTGGATGGAATGGGTTGATGCGCTAGACATGGTGGTCTTAAACACTGGAACAATACCAACGTTCGTAAGAGGAGATACCAGGTCGTACATAGACGTGACCTTAGCCACAAATAAAATAGCAGAAAAAATTACAAATTGGAAGGTTCTCGACACCGAAACATTGACAGAGCATATGCACATAACTTTTGAAATCATGATGGCGCAGACCAACACCAGAAGAAGCGTAGTAACACGAGAAGTAGATTGGGAGGCATTCAAACTTAGTATGGAGATAATGACAAACGATACTAAAGGGGTAACTCCTGAAAGGGCCACCAAGTTAATCCAGCTCGCGTGTAAAAGTAGTACCCAAACCCGAAACACTCACCCTGGAAAACCGTACTGGTGGAATGATAACATTGCGGGGAAAAGGGCCGAATGTAACAGGCTAAGAAGAAACCAACTACGGGCAACTAGGCAAAACAATATTGGCAGAGACGCCATTGAAGCAATTAGAACAGCGTACAAGTCCTGTAAAAAAGAACTTTGCGGCCTTATCAAGGATGCCAAAAGTAAACACTGGAAAGACCTCTGCAAATACTTAGACAACAATATATGGGGTGATGTATACAAATTGGTAGCAAAGAAGATGAATATGTTAAAACCATATGAACTGAACCTAGAAAAAAAGACACAGATAGCAACAGAACTTTTTCCACCTGGTAACGACACATGGGAGATAGAGGAAGTAACGGAACAGGGACTTCCCTTCACAGAGGAAGAACTCAAAAAAGTAGCTGCAGATATTAAGAGCAACAAAGCACCAGGAATAGGCCAGATACCTCCAGAAGCTATTAAAATAACAACAAGATGTGCACCAACCTGGATCCTGTCTATAATAAACAAACTTCTTATAGAGCAAAAATTTCCAGTGGACTGGAAAATAGCAAAAATGGTTCTAATACCGAAACCGGGAAAACCGATCAACTGGCATCCTCGTTTAGACCACTCTGCCTGTTAAATGCACTGAGTAAGCTATTGGAAGGCCTTATTAAAAACAGGTTACATGAAGAACTCCAAGAGAGAGGAGGGCTACACAGACACCAATATGGTTTTCAGAAAGGGAAATCCACCATCCAGGCAGTAGAAACAGCACTGGACACAGTCAGGGATATAAATTGTAGATACTGTGCGCTAATTACAATCGATGTCAAAAATGCTTTCAACACAGCCTGCCATAGTAACATAATTGGGAAGCTACAAGAAAGACAAATCTCCCCATATATAGTAAATTTTATATCGAATTATTTAAAAGACAGAAAGCTACAGGTAGAAAAGGGTAAATTGATAGATATTGGAGCTGGTGTCCACCAAGGGTCGGTTTTAGGCCCAACGTTATGGAATATTTTATATGATGACGTGCTGAGCCTTGAACTAACCAGAGACGCTGTGACAATAGGATTTGCCGGTGACTTAACATTGATAATTGGAGCCCAAAACGAAAACGCAAACTTACTCTTGCCCCTCATAAAACTGAAGCAATTTTACTAAGAGGGCAACAAAAAAGGGAAAATATAACATTCAGGATTGGTGAAGCAGATATAAAGCCGGCAAAAAGTCTAAAATATATTAGTATTATCATTGATGAAAGTACTACCTTCGGCAAACACGTGAAGACGGTTGCTGGCAAGGCAACGGAAAAAGTAGCTCGTCTCAGTAGACTGATGCCTAACCTAGGAGGTCCCGGGAATGGTAAAAGGGCAGTATTATGCAGTGCTATGCACAACATCGTTTTATACGGAGCCCCAATATGGCAAAGAGCTATAACGAAAAAGAAGTATAACACCATGATACAAAGAGTGCAGAGAAGCATGCTGTTAAGAGTAGCCTCGGCATACCGTACCGTGTCTGAAATGGCGCTACAGGTAATCACAGCGACTGTACCTATAGATTTGCTAGTCCAGGAAAGAATGTGGATATGCAACAACATGAGTGAAGACAAAAAAGCCGTGAAAAGAGAAGCTAGATAAAAATCGTTAAATACGTGGCAATGGAGATGGGAAATCGAGACGGTGAAAGCACAGTGGACAAAGAGACTGATACCTGACATAAGGTCCTGGAGCAACTGTGAACACCGACAATTAGATTACTACCTTACTCAAGCCCTAACAGGACATGGTGTCTTCAGACACTATGCCAAACGCTTTGGGAAAGATACAGCAGACGAATGTATTTACTACAAGGATATAGACACTGCTGAGCACACCATATTCATATGTAAAGAGTGGAACGCGATTCGGGAAATTACACGTAGACAAGTAAAAGGAACATTAACTCCAGACAATGTGGTGGGAAAAATGCTTATAAGCAAAGAAAACTGGAACAACATACGGTACATGATAAAATGTATAATGAGCAAAAAAGAGGAGGCGGAACGAACCAGACAAAATATAATGAGGCAACAACTGCAATAAGAACCCGAAATAAATAGCAAGCCACTGACACTCTGATGAATATTTAAGTATGGATACCGGAGTGCAGAGGGGACTTTTGGGAAGGTTTTTAGTCGGTATGGGCAATTACGGAGGAGTCCGACACTATCGTGCGATAGCATGATGTGCGTAAAAGCATTTTCCTTCCCTTAAAAAAAAAAAAAAAAAAAACTCGAAAAAACAAAAAAAAACATACTATACCGAATATAATATAATTTAGAAGAAAACGTCTGAAAGTCTCAATAATAAACATTCGTAATTTTTAAAAAAATTGTAAGAAAGTTTAAACGATATACGAGACTTATTTTGAGAAAATTTTAGAAAATAACAGAATTTACGTCATAATTTTAAATAAATTTAAAATTATGACGTAATACTTAATTTGCAAAAATTTTATGAAATTAATTAATTTAAAATAAATTTAGATATTTAAATTGTTTAAAAACTACATTTTTATTATAATTACAATTTAGTAATCTCATAACAAGAAATGATCGCCGATCGAATTGCAAAATTTGACTATCAAAATCAAGAATAAAGGAAAAAATTCAAAATCGTCGCTATTTACAAATAATTAAAATAACATATATTTTGTAACTATATTAACATAATAAAAAAAAACAAACAAACAAGTGTCATCTAATTTTTGTTAATAACTAAAATTTGTTATAAAATTGTTATTTCAAGAAATGTGTTTTCCTCTTAAACTAAGAACTGCTAAGTATTCTTAATATAGAGTGTCTCAGTTGGAACTATAGGATTTGAATTGCGCGTCATTTGTGTTCTTTCAAATATAGAGCGTCAATATTTAACGACTATTATTTTCAAACCATACGAGGTCAACACGTGGTTAACAGTTTAACAACGAATAGTTTGTGTACAACTGTTTTATCAATGTGAGCGATCACTTACAGTTTCATTAAAAAATATCGCACAAAATTAGGACAATATGAAGCATCTACAGAGTCAACAGTCCGTAACTTTATCAAGAAATTTTAAGAGACGGGATTTCTGTTCTTGACAAGGCAACACCAATACGTCCTCGTCGTGGTCGATCAGATTAAAATATTGTTGCAGTGACATAAAGTGTACGGGAGTATCCAAACACATAAATTCGACGTCGTGCACAACAAATGAATCTGTCAAGAGCCACCAAGCATCGGATTTTAAAGAAAGATCTGCATCTGTCTGTGTACAGACTTCAGCTGACACAATAATTAAATGTTATAGACTATTTGCAACGTGGTACATTTGTTAATCAAGTGTTAGAAAAGGAAGGTGATGCTGATTTTTGCACCAAAATGTTGTTCAGCGATGAAGCACATTACCACCTTGACGGATACATCAGCAAACAAACATAAATTTGGGGTGCTAAAAACCATGTTGTTCACGAAAAAGAAATGCATCCACATAGATGCATGGTTTCGTGAGCATTTTGGAATGGTGGAATAATTCGACAATACTTCTTTGAAAATGAAGAAAAGGAATGCTATCACAGGTACGTTGACGTCTTGTGCTTTGTAGATGACAGCCGTTAAATACTGACGCCCTTATTTCTTCTCTGAAGATCTTTGACAGAACAAAAATGGCACCCAATTCAAATTATATAGTTCTAACTGAGACATCCTATACATATTTACTTGGTTTATAGCACAAATGATTGCAATTATGCAAAATTAGAACTCTGAAATATATTTTTTTCTATTTGGCGTAAACTTTTTGAGGCTCGCTGTGTGTTTCTTTCATCGTAGTGTATAAAATAAAGGTGATTATTAACCGTGTTAGTAAGTCAAATCTTTTAAAACGAATAGAAGCCACTTTTTTCTTAAAAATTCCAAGCCGTGCGACAATATCCGTTTTTTTGTCTATCATTTTTATTCCAGCCTTCTCGAAACTGGTCCACTCCCGTGAAGAGTTCCTCGACAATTCCTCGCCTCTTGATCCGCTTTGAACGGATTTTTACGGCCATTTAAAGCAATAAACGACGCACACGAGTTTTAATAGCCCCATACATATGCGTGGGCTCGCCCGAAATCATTGAATGACACGTTTTGTCACCCAGATTGCGGCGCTGCGGCGGCTGTGAAAAGAGCGGACGTGGAGACGTGTGTAATATCACAATTGGGTGCAGTCTGTGAGTGCAGTTAGCAGTTGAAATGTCAATGTGTGTTATTTACATCCTGGAACTGAGTGCCGATAAATGCAAAGCACCGAGGTTATACAACTAATCTGAGTCATGCTATTTAAAAACGTCGTGCATGTATGTTTGTATCGCGTATGTTTTTGATAGGTCTGTCGTCATTTGCTCGTTCACAGTTGACACACGATAGCTGTCCAGTGGCGACTCGACAGATACAGAAATGGCCGATATAAACCAATATACGGTTATTCCTTATAAAGGGTGTCTCATTTCAAATCATAGGATGTAATTTGGGAATAAAATTAATAACATTTGACAAACTGAGGTTTTTTATTCTCCAAGATAAAATGGAGACGATACGGTTACAAATGGAAAAGAATATCGTTCATAAAACTCATCTGGTATGATGTCATTCATTTAGCAAAATTGTCCATAACATGGGCACATAAAACTGGCTATATTTACTGGATGACACGCTGAATATTTGCTTTGAGGTAATCGATTGTTGCTGACTGGGTGGGGTATACTTTTCTCTAGATATAACCCTAAAAAAAAAAGTTCAGTGGTATTAAATCACATGATTTTTCAAGCCAATTGATGTCAGCATTCCGCGAGGAAACATGATCAAGAGATTTGGTACGCAACAGAGTTATAGATGCACGTGCTGTATAACACGTTACACCGTCTTTCTGAAACCACATGTTATCCAAATCGTCAATTTGATGGAAACAGAAATTGTTTAACGTCATGATTTCCCAATGCCTTCCTCATCTACTATCCAGTTAGTCCACCACTCCAACATGCGCACTGAACTGATCTCTGTGGATGCATTTATTTTTCATGAAGAGCATGTGGATTTTCAGCACCCCAAACTTACCAGTTTTGTTTGCTGACGGATTCGTCAAGATGAAAATGTTGTTTGCTGAACAAAATTTTATTTCAAAAATCAACACCTTTCCTTTCTAACACCCAATTAACAAATGTACGACGTTGTAAATGGTCTGTAACTTTTAATTGTAGGGTCAACTGAATTTTTTATGCTGCCACATGCAGATCTATCTTTAAAATTCGATGCGTGGTGGCTCTTGACAGATTTAATCGTTGTGCACAACATCGAATTGGTGTGTTTGGATACTTCCGTACACTTTTTCTTACTGCAGCAATATTTTCATCTGACCGACCACGGCGAGGGCGTATTGGTGTTGTCTTATCAATAACAGAACCCGTCTCTTAAAATTTCTTGATTAAGTTGATGAACTGTTAACTCTGTAGGCATTTTACTCTGTCTTAATTACGTGGAGTTTTTCTTAATGAAACTGTGAATAATCGTTCATTTTCATAAAACACTTATACATAAACTATTCGTTGTTGAACTGTTAATTGCGGCATGTTAACGTCGGCGTCGTATGGTTTGTAGATGACAATCGTTAATTATTGACATCCTATTTTTGACAGAACACAAATGGTGCTCAATTGAAATCCTATAGTTTAAACTGACATAACATATACATACAGTGACTGCGTAAAGTTGAAGCCACTAAGAAAAAAATGCTTCAATGGGTCTATTTTGGGTAATTATTACTTTAGCGTAAAACAGTCAAATCTTCACCGGAGTTTGGCTACCCCCTATTTTTGAGAGTGCTGACCAATAATCTGGTTCAGTTTTCGACGGTTGGACACAGTTTTTGAGAAAATGAATTTTCATCTTTTCCGCACGTGACACCACTTTTTCTTATTAAATAACTTTACATTACATAGGTATCTAGTATCAATGCGAGTTGATGCTGCAATGCTTCCTTTATACATATCATACATTAAAATCGTCATAAAACCTATTCTTCATCCGATCAAACGAGGTATTCGATCAAATATTAAGTTCCTTAATTAGGAATATAAATTAAAGATATAGAGATCATCATCATGAGGTCATCAGTCCTAAGACTGGTTGGACGCTAACCTCCAGCTTCTCCTATCTTGTGCTAACCTACGCATTTCGCTAATTGTACTACAACCCACATCCCTTACTATTTACGAGCAGTAGTGTAATCTAGGCCTACCTCTGCCTTTCTGCACTTCTATTTTTGCCTCCAAAATATCGCGGACTATTCCCCCATGTCTCAGCAAGTGGCCTACCATTCTATCTCTTCTCTTCTTTATGTTTTTCCACATACTTCTTTTCTCGCCGACTTTTTCTAATATTTCTTCGTTTCTAACCCTATCAGTCCACGGTATTTTCATCATTATTCGGTAACACCACATCTCAAAAGCTTATAATTTCTTCCTCCTTGCTTCACCTACCGTCCAGGTTTCGCAACCGTATAGTGCCGTGCTCCATACATACGTTTTCAAAAATCTCTTCCTTGTTTCTAAGTTTATTACCCCCGAGCATAAAAGTGCTTTCTTTTTGTTAAAAGCTACTCGACCCTGCGCTATTCTTTGTTTTATATCTTTATCGCTTCTTCCATCCCAATTTATTTTACTTCCTAAATAAGTGAAGTCTTTAATTTCCTCCAATCTTTCATTATTAATTTGTACTTTCGTTTTTGCTCTGCTCTCGCGCCCTCTGCACACTAACACTTTAGTTTTGCTTTTATTCACCCTCATTCCGTATTCCTCTGTCAACACTGATTATAATTCCTTCCGCCATTTCATTCAACGCTGATTATAATTCCTCTTTACTAGATGCTAATACTGATATATCATCCGCGAATCTCAGCATTTTTAGTTTCTGTTCCTGTACGTTAATCCCGAAATCCACTCTATCTTTTACCACATTAATCGCCTCTTCGATGTACAGATTAAAAATTAGTGGTGACATCCTTGTCTTACTCCTTTCCTAATACCTACTTCCCTCCTTTCCCCTTCTACTTCTCTAACAGCAGCTTGCTCTTTGTATAGATTGTCCTATCCTATCTCTATACTTCATTCCCGCGCTCTTTAGTATCTCGAACATTTTTTCCCATCTTACATTATCGAAAGCTTTCTCTAAATCTACAAATCCTATATAAGCGTTCTTTCTTTTTCTATTGTTTTCTCTAACATTATTCTTAGCGCTAGAATAGCTTCGGGAGTTCCCCTATTTCGCCTAAACCCGAATTGGTCTTCTCCTAGTATTTCCTCCGCTCTATTTTCCATCCTCTTCTGTACTATTCTGGTTAAGATTTTTGACGCGTGGGAAGTTAGGCTAGTCCTTCTAATGTTCTCGCATTTGTCGGCTCCTCTCTTTTCCGATATAGTAACGATAATGTTCCTCTTATAATCCTCCGGCATCTCGCCCGTTTCATATATGTATTTTACCAGTTCAAACACCCTATTTACTACTTTCTGTCCCGCACATTTCAAAATTTCCGCCTGTACTTTATCTACACCCGGCGCTTTATTGTTCTTTAGCCCCCTTAGTGCTATTTCAAATTCCTCTCTCAATATAAGTTTTCCTACATCTTCCCTATCGATGCTAGATTCTTCCTCTAATATCTCTCCTAATTCCTGACCCTCGTATAAATTTCCTAAGTTTCCATCTATCCGCTTTCTCCTCTCTTCCGATCAGTATGTCCCCCGATTGCCTCCTAACGTTTCTACTTATTGGTCCCATATCCCTGAAGTTTCTCTTAATTATTTTGTAAGCCTCATCGGTCTTACCTACTTGGAGTTTATCTTCTACTTCTTTGCATTTATCCTCTATCCATTGTTCTTTCGCTTCTCTACACTTTCTAATGATTTCCCACTTTATTGACTTATAAGTTTTCAGTCCTTCCTCGTCTCGTCTGTTTTTGTAGCCTCGTCTCTTTTGTATTAAGTTTAAGATTTCGTCCGTTATCCAGGGCTTCCTAGCTTCCCTTCTCTCGTGTCCTAAAACGTTCGTAGCCGCGGAATCTAGACTATTCTTGATACCCTCCCACTCAGTTTCTGCGTTCTTGATTTCGTCATTACTCGTTTTATTTATTAATTGATCAGATTTCTCCTGGAACTTATCTTTCATATTCTGATCCCTCAATATGTCTACATTTATACGTTTCTTATCCTTATCTTATGATATAGAGAAAAGGAGCACATTTTTGGAAAACATTTTTAGGTTCAAAATATACATACACTTTTACAACACTGGATTAAAATCACATATGAGTACCATCCTCTTAGTTCTTTCCAAAAACCAAAATTGTAGAAAACAAAATTGTCCGTATCTATGATGTATGGTATCGTTTGCTTCAAACCTTTAGTGGGCTTCTACGTTGGTTATTAAAAACATAAATAACGAAACAATGTACGCGGAAAAAAATAAAATATGCGAATATATCTATATCTCTCACGTACGTTATTTTGCAATATATATTTTCCACCAAAGCAGAAATCGACCAAAAACTTGCATCGAGCCACACAGTATATTGTTAAGAGTAATGTCGACATTGAATTCAACTTCAAAACGATGTAAAAATACAGTTTTTTGAACGTTCTAAATGCTAATATTCGGTCTTACTTGAATTTACTACTGATGAAAGAAGAGCTTCTTCATATACATCGCGGAAAAATACCCACAAAGAGTTTCCTGTGTTAGTTAGTCAAATATGCTTCAAAATATTTATTATCACTAGCATCTACGAGTTTTAAAAGGCTGTTTTCGGAGGCTGGCGTCAATGCGTTTGAAGAACATCTTAATTAACTCATCTAGTGAAATGCTTATCTCAACTATAATATTTCATTAGTCGCCTTCAAATACCAGTTTTATTGTAAAATGTTACTTTAATGGTATTAGTTCTGCGTAGAATGTTTCGCAATTTCTATTAAAATGTTCTCTTTTTTTGTTAAGTTTAACTTAAAACGTATTGTTAACTTATGTATTTAAATTTAAAAGTATGTGTTAAAAGAAAACATTTTATTTAAATACCAGAAAACAAATTACAATCACAAGTCTGTTCACAAAGCACCCATGAGAAATGCCGAATAATGTCCAGCAACAAGTCCATATATCATAGTCCAGCTTCCAGCTGAATCGAATATCTGTTCTATTTGATCGGATTCTCCAGCCATCAGCCATTACTCGAACCATAAAACAGAGAATCGCCTTTATCACTGGGAGATAATCAAATTGATTTAATTTTAAAAAAGGGTTTTGATTGCACTCATTTTCCCTGTTGGAACGAGTCTCATAATTGCAATTTCTAAATGTTTATTCATAAACACTCTGTACTTAAAGTAGCCCTAAAGAAAAAAAATCTGGGATGGTAATATCGGGTGATCTCGCTGGTCATGGCAAATCACTACCACGCGAAATTAATATATTATATAATATATTAAATATTCAGCACCCTGCCTTCCATGTCACTGTTTCCCCGTCTGCGGATCGAATTATATTGTTTCAATCACCGGCCCAGAGCTAACTATGGCTACAAAACATAAATCCTAAGTGGTCGTAGTGTTGGGTTTTTTATGTTTGTTTCACCATGCGTCCAATTATTATGACGTTTGTTTATTATAATGTGCGGCAACTGCCCACGCTTGAATTGAGAAAAGTAAATCAATTAGACCGAGGTGGAATATGTGCTTAATCACATTTAGGCAAGCCGTAGGTAGAGATTATTGAATCAGGTCCTCAATTTTCCCATGGGTAATTTTGTAGATGATGATAATGATAATTATGAATAATATTTTATTAATGATTCTTAGGAAATATTTACGTCAATATATAAACGCGTAATGTGTGTGTTAACTGGAGAATTAACATCTCTGCACTAAAAGCAACAAGGTTGCAGTTCTATCCAATCACAGATATGGCAGTCTTCGGAGTGTGTGTGTAGTGAATTAATACTAGTAGTTATATTATTGCTATAGCTACTTGTATTTAGAGATCAACAAATAGCGAGCAAGCTAGTACCTAAACAGGAGACAATGTTTCGGAGCGCGTTGCGGGAATTGAATAATTTAAAAACTTATCCCAAAAGCCATTAGCTTGGTGCGGTTATTAAACGACGCCACACTTCTCATAAACCATTGACCTAATCTGCAAGGATTTTAACAAATGGATGGCTGCAGCAATAAATAAAGCAACTTATTGCCTGAGATAATCGCATTTTTACCCCTGAGAAACGGAAGTGAGTAGTATAGCAAAGCGGCTACCAGATGAATTTTTGCCGCTATCAGCTTAACCTCGATGCGGATGGCATGTGGTAATTGTTAATCCCAAGAACTCGGCGCAGGTATAGAACAAGTCTGTACAGGTATAAAACAGGTCTGTACCGGTTTAAGACAGGTATGTAAAAGTCTGAAACAGGTCTTAAAACTATAAAACAGGTTACCATATCTGTTTTAAACCGATACATACCTGTTTTATACCTGTACAGACCTATTCTATACCTGCGCTGAGTTCTTGGGATCAACAATGACCACATGCCATCCGCATCGAGGTTGAGCTGATAGCGGCAGAAATTCATCTGGTAGCCACTTTGTTATACTAGATGTGTCCTGGTTCCGAGTACTAGCATAATATACAAGGGTTTCTACTTTCTAATATTTACAAAACTTAAATATGCAAATACCATCACGGCTGTCAACAGGCGTATGTGGAGCTATGTGTGCCCACACAGATGCTGGATGTATTATACTGATGAGTTTTAATAAGAGCGAAATCGCGATTTACAGCTTTCGATGCTTGTGACTCAAACGGATGTGCAGTAGGAGAGAAATGTTTTGCACTTTTGATAGTGCAAAAAATTTCTCTTTACTTAATTTCGAAATATATTAATTTTGTAACCTTGTACCTTGGAAGGTGTGTAGGGGTAAGTGATGTAAGGATAGATATTTAGTAAAAGTACATCTTTTAGTGTAGTATACATCTAAAGATGTATATTTAATTGTATTATGAAAATAATATATTTACGTGTTTAGGTTTCATCACAGCACACATTATCTACTTATTTCATTTAAGTAAATTTAGGACGCACCTTAATAGAATAATGTATATTATGTGAAACATAAATCGATCACTTTCTATATTATTCAACTTCTTATTTACAAATGTGGCACCCTTTCGAATAACTCCCTTTATTTTAGACTAACCCTGTATAGTGCTGGGTTACCTTGTCATGTACTTGTATTCTAAAAACATAGTTTATTGTGGCTCTCAAAAAATGTATTCAGAAATAATATTATTTACTTTTAAAACCAGATAATATAATATAATAAATATACAAAAAAATGTGTATCGCGAAAGATGGCCTACATTCTTCAGTAATTCTCTGATTGAAAACATCGATATTAACAGGTTGCGTAGCGAATCCATTTGATTTTAAATAGGTTCATCAAAATAAATCTAAATGCGTTAGATCTGGAGAGCGAGCAGGGCACTCTGCTCCTGGCATTCAATCTATGTATCGGGGTACTGTTCGTTGACATAAACTATTACTGCGTCATACAGTGTGGAAAAGCAGCATCCTGTTGATAATATATTTCCGGACCTCTAAATTCGTTAGGATTTTTTTGGAGAATTTCAAAAATTAGCAGCCCAACAGCAGCCTGCAAGATGTCCAAGTATACATATCTCTGTTGTCAAATTTGGATTTAAAAACACAAATCCAGCTATTTGATTACCTAGGATCCCTATCCATATATTGGCTTTCTTTGGAAATTGTATATGTCTCTCATAAAAGATATAACATGACGATTCGTGTCTGGATTATTACTGGTTTACAGACAAGATGAAAATCGACAAAAATTTGAAGGTCTTTACTCTATTAAGTCATATTTTCTCGATAAAAAAGTAGTTTTCACATGTCAATGTGACTTACTTACAATGTTTCTAAGATCTGGGGTACCTCATGATTCTTTAAATTCTCTCGATTTATTTAAATCTGAATTTTAACCTAGAGATTAATTAACATAGTTCAATGATCTAACTAGAATTAACGAAATATCATTGTTATGTTATAACAAACAACGATCCTTTGGATATTTCATGAGCAATAAGTTTTATAACATAAATATCCAGCTACTCTTAATTATGCAAATTATTAATAACGTAGTTCTAGACAGCGTTCTTCGCCTCACAGACAGACGGCAAGTACCATGGCGCACTAGTTAATCCCCTAATTTGTCGTCTGGTTAATGACTAAATGGTAGTGAGTAAAGGATAATTCAGGTAAATTGCAGGTTAGTAGTCTAGATATGGATTTCAGAGGACCACCACGGCAAATAATTCAATTAGGCCTGGCACCTAATAATATGCCGGCAGGTGGGCCTCATTCCAGTACCTTTTGTTTACTATTATTTTGGAAATAACTATAGCAATTCCCTACACTATGAAATTAACTCATCAAGCACTACTGGACCACACAAGACTAGTTGTAAGTATATATTTAAATCTAATAGGACGGGTATGATTCGATTTCTGATTTTTAATTAAGTTTTTACGTGGTCCTGGACTGTTAAATTATATAAAAAAATAATTTGATAACATTAATTTTCTGTTGCAAACTACAAAACAACATTTGTTCCTCTTAAATGAATAATAACTGCAAATATATTGGAAATCTCAAATTCATTGCATACATATTAGCTAGTAATACCTAAATAAACTATCTTTAGGATAAAACATTTGGGTTGATGTTAAATAAATCAAAAGTTACCCGATGCCAAATCGATACCATAGACTATACTTATTTTAGTTCAACTATGACTCTAATAGGAAATTTGTACGAAACTTCTATACGCCTCAAAATATATTTTTTCTGCCATATAATAAGTACTTAAAAAGAATATTATAGTCATTTTTCATGAAAATCTGTAGTTTTTGCAAAATTAATAACCTAATAACATTTATTTGTTTTAGATGTATTTGTACATAACCCCACTTTCACGTTGTATGCTGTTTTCATATTACTTGCCGCATGGAGTATTTAGAAAATGTTTGTTTTGGAGGTCATTAGATATAGATACTTAAATAAGATTTACATTTGAATCTTTTTTACAGTCGGAGGAAATGGAAAATTACTGGCAATACAGACTGGCTGAAAATGTACAGAGGTTAAGTTTGAAAAAGGACATTCTACCTCATATTTTCAGCTGCCAGAGAGAACCAGTAATTGAGCGACAAACTGGGGGCCATGGTCTACACACAATTGTTCAATATTAATAATAATAAATAGATTCGCACACCGAAAAAGGAATATTTAACGAAATTACACTAAACGCTCTCAACTAAAATCTCTCAACAAAATAATATACAGTGACGTCACGCGACAGCCATTTGCATTTCTTGTGTTTACGCGCGCCGATAATAATTTCAAATTTCATTTCTTTATTTTGTGTCTATTATTGCACAAAAGTTGGTGAATTTAACGCTGTATGGATTTAATGACCTATAGAATGTTTTGACAACATAATTAAAATTAAAATATCATGCAAATTGCCTATTAGATGGAAAATTTATAATAGAATATATATTATTATACAATATGTCCGAAAAGTAATCAATTTATATATTTATTTATAGCTGAGTATAATTTCCATAGAACTGGTACTGTTTTTTTTTTAATTAGTCGGGCATGTTAAAATATGTATTTGAAATGCTATTTTGAGAGATACCCTTTCAATATGTCGAGCCATATTTTTAAAAGATATGACCTCATCAATATTTCCTTTAAAGGAGGTGTGACCGTTTTTTATCCTAATGGAAAAAGTGGTCCCCTTTCACAATAGTTCTCTCAAGTTCTAATTAATAATTTTGCTTGATTTTTTTCTCGTCTTGTACAGCATAGCTTATTGTAAAATCACAGCCTGTAAAGTTTAAAATTTTGGTTTAATAATGTTTGGTGATCTGTGGTACACAGCTGTAAAAAGTACCCCCTTTTTTTAATGTTTCAATGTTGTGACATTTTTTTCTCAGTTTCTGAGTAATGTTTTTAAAAACCACAAGTTGTAATTTGTATTTTATATAGTTACACAGACTATAAGTTTCAAGTTAATATAATCAATCGGTTTTGAGAAATCGCTTCTGAAAAAGAAATCAACTTTTCAGGAGTTTTTCGTAAAGGAGAGGGTTTTTCTGAAAAAGTTCATAATTACCAAGGCCATAAGTTCATAATTACCATCACAATTATAAAAGCTTTCAAACCCTTTTTTAATTGAGACCTAAATAAAACCATCGATATTACATATTTAAAATTGAGATTGACATTCGCTAATAACTCGAGTATTTATTAGCCTAATGCCACCTATTCAAAAGACAGACCGGGGGAAGACCCGGGGTTCCCAATGGGGAAGTTGAGTAGGTCATTTTACGGTATTAGTTTACCTCTCCTTACCCCTCTGTTTATGTTGTTATGTCCACGTGTAGAAGTATTGTAAAACTGATTAGTTTTCTTTAATTAAAAAAAATGCTCAAATATATGAAAGTATCTACGAGAAGGAAAGGCTGAGGAGGGAAGAATATATCAGAAGTTTCCTAAGCGAGTGTAGACGAAAAGTAAGTTCCCATTGATATTATGTTTTTATTTATATGATTTTCATTAGAATTATTATAAAATTATTTCATAGTTACAGGACTACAGCTCCTTCAAATAAGTCTGATTCGGAGTTGTCCCATTCCTCTACGTCTTCATGTGAATCTAAACTTGGTTAATAACTTTGCCACTACGACGATATTGAGAGTGAGGGCTTTCAGAAGATTTAATATGGGAAGGATAAAAAGGGCAAACGCTGTTGAAAATACAATTGAACAAAAAGTTAAACAAAAAAGAAGGACGGTAAGAAATTGGAAGACGACTTCGAGCACTTATTTGTAAATTTTGTGTAATATATACTTTATTCAACAATCTTTTAGTTATTTATTATTTTATACACATATTTTACCAAGAACAGCTATTGAAATCAATATTATTGAATCATCATACCCATAACTAAAAATGAGCCATTTCGCTATTAAAACAAATATATTGGAAGCACTAGTGCTCAGATTGTCATGAAAGCAATGAAATTTTGAAATGAAAAACGTTTAATAGAAAACCTCATTTTTTATTGTGCCATTTGAAAGAACTATTTCTTTTACGTACAGTAAATTAAAATAAAGGATCAATTAGGTACATAACGATTTTTGTGAGCAAATGAATTTATGAAATCAACAGGAAATGAAAAGCGCTATACAGGAAATAAAGGCTTCATTCACATTTGTCATTTAGTGTTTGTTGAATGTTTTTAATTAGTGCTTGCTCTCTTGGCGTTTTTTTGCTACTAATTATTGTAGGTATTAATTTTCCTACCTTAGATGATAGATTAAATGATAAGATAAGGTATGCATTCAAGCAGAACTAACCCAATTAGTTAACTAAATTCATCCTGATCGTGCTCCTATTTCGTAAACTGTAGTCACTAGAATAAATGTAAAATTTAGAGAATTTGGTAACTTTCGAATTTACCTAAAACTGGTAGTCCCATTACAGACAGAAATACTCAGCCTGGCGTATCTTTACAACACAACACACAACTTCTTTTTATAATAATTTATTAAACAGTAATCAGAATTCACAATTCTATGAGCTATTTTGTTAATTAAGAGACTTGAAATCTCATACATGTCCTGATAAGGTTTCTCTAGCGAGAAAGCCTCCTACACCTTATTTAAGGTCCATTGACCATTTCCTCTTAAGTCTTCTGTCATTATTTTCTTGGACGAGTGGTATTAAACAATTGTTTCTGTGGATTTCCAATCGTTGGTGGTGTTTCTGGCTTCTGTCTTTTTTCATTTCTTGGACTGTTGGGATTCGGAGGTCATGATGCAATGTCTGATTGGTGACATACCACGGGGCGCCTACCATTGCTGGAAAGAACATACAACTGTAGATTTAAACATACCGAAGGCATACTATACTGTCCGTGACATAGTTCGGAAACACAAATGTCGTCTAAGTTTGTTACATAAATTATCTGAAGATGACTTTGGTAGACGTAATGGGTTATATCATATAAAAGAAAGAGTTATTTTAAATGACCAAATTAAAAATGTGGCTTTCTATTAAAAATGCTTTAAAAAAATAACACTAATTTTATCGAATTTATACATTACTTTTCGGGTTCCCTGTATACTTTTTACCATATTATATTTCACTAACGATACATAATACATTATTTTAATTTTATTTTTCGTAATGTCATATAGATACCTCATTTTTTTTATTAGTGTTGAATAATTATATCGATGCAACTGTCAATATTATATAATGTCATGTCTATATAGATTTTCGGATGCATTTTAACGCAACATAAAACTCCTCCCATTATAATGTATTTCAATTAGGTATCTGATAGATACTCAGCGCAATGGGTATTCAGGTACAGATACAGGTACCTCTTATCTATTAAAATGAATAACCTTTTCAATATATACGGGAGGGAAACATAGTCAATAACAAAACCAAATTCTATACTTTGTAGTAGTTTTAGTAAATATAAAAATGTTAGTAAATATAAAAAATAGAGATTAGTAAATGTAAAATTACAATTTGTGCTTCTACAGAAATATCTACTTACGAGTGTAAATAGTAAGACTATAGAAGAAGTCTATATGGTATGCCATAGCTTTATAGTGAACAAGTACAGAGAGATCGATATTGACTGAAGGCGACGTCACAGAAAATTTCAGTATTGCGTGGTAGAGTATTTTCTATATAAAATTGATGAAGACTGATATCTATTAAAACTACTTTCATATGGCAGTAATTGGTGTTTTCATCTATCAGTACCACCAATCAATCTGATCTGACTAGAGTCCTAGATTTTTAAAATGCATTTCAAATATTTTACTTAACACAGATATGGCAAGAGTTAGAAGAATGGAAGTAAAGTTGTTCATCTAATATCTCTTTGGCAATTTCTCAACATTTAAACCTTTGTTTTACCTAGGAGATGTTGTTAATTCATACTAACTGTTGTCATTCCATTGGAAATCCTGGCCATGTCAGTTCAGTGGTGGTCCATTGCAAACACCTCTTTTTATTGTTTTGCTTATTATTATAATGGCAATTCTTCCAAATGTTTCTGATATTGTTATAGTCAATTTCTTAGAGAAGATTGTTAATTTGTTGGAGAAGGAAATACCTACCATTATGAAAGATTAAAGATACAGACAAAGGACTTTAGAATCAGGCGGGCTATATTTATAATTCCTAGTTAAAAAAGAATAGCATGACCAAAATTGAGACAGTGCAGTCATGACTTTTTGACATCCATATTGCTTGTGCGCGATTCTTCTTTCCTTATAATAATAATGTAAATGAGATTCTAACGACAAAGACTTTTAAGCAAAACTGAGCTTGTAGTAAGCGTGTTTGACGTACGCCTTCTTGTTTAATCCTAAACACGATTGAAATCTGTTTTCCAGGTAGGTCTCTGATCCTTTAAGCTAGCGTTGATAAAGTAAAACAGTGAAACGATAATCCCACGACAATGACACTGGCATTGACAGGCCCACCAACGCACGACTGTGATACCTTGGTCAGCTTTAAAAATACCTTATTGTACGGCTAGTCGTCCTGCTAAAACTTTGCACTGTTCTTTTCGTTTTAGTGTTAGATGATTTATGATACTTTAGAATATGATTGAGTGTGCCAAATGAAGGAGAAAATGTTGACAAAGAAATATTGCTATATCGAATCTTACAATATGATAGTTTTTCACTTTAATTACCCCTATTATAGTTTTCTAGATCCTTTCGCACGGATGTATTAATTCAAAAATTGATTTATATTGATTATACACATATACAATGACATCAAAGTTAAACGTAGAGAAACTTTATAATATACTTATTCAAATTCCATAAAGAGGATCGATCTAAGCAAAGCAAAGTTGCTAATATAATTTGAATGAGTTTCCGCATATTGCAATATAATATTTTATATAAACTCACAGACAGGCAATGCTTACTCCATCATAAAAAAATTAAATTACAGACGAGTATAACTCACCTAGAAATATTTTATAGTAGTACATAAACTGATTAATTCCTCAAAACGTACTCACCCTAAATGTTAGTAATTGTTGTTTCCGCGTCTACAAGAATGCTTTCGGTGAGTTCATTGAAGAAACAACAATGCTTAATGAAATAAGCTGTGAGTGCTTTATTTGAGGAATGTTATATTTGGAATAAAAACACGAAGATTAAACCTTCGCGCATAAAGTTCATGCCTTCATTCTTTTCCCTCCTAATGGTCGTAAAGAATAGGAATAAGTGCGATATCGGACCGCCTACGAGGTGAGCAGTAAATAGCCTGGTCTTTACTCAGTCAAATTGAGACCATTGTAGAGTGAATATCGATAAATATATATAGAATGTGAATGTACACAGAGTTCGATCTGGCCGCACGTAAAGTGCATCCTTTGCCCTCCGAATGCTGCCTCACTCTCTCTTCTGCGCAACATAGAGAATCTCACACTTTTTCCTATTCTTGACTAGCAGTACTGTAGTTATTTTTTTATTCCTATATTTATTTTAAAAAATTTATTACTAGCATTTGTAATTATGATAAATTTTATTACTAACTGCGTCATGTTGTTTCTCTTTGTGTTCCTCTCGCTTGGAAACGTTGTCTATATATTCAGATGTAGAATCGTCTCCAAAATGTTCTGGAATTTTTTATTGGACACCTCGATACTCGTTTATTAATTATAAATACACTACCGAGAGAGAGAGAGAGAGGACATCGTGTATATTACATACAATTAATATACACTAAATGTTTAAAATGTAATGAGTAAAATAAAATGAAATAAAATGAAATGTAAATACATTTTGTTGTTTTAAATTTAAATAAGCATTACAGTGTGCATTTGTTTTGTCGAAATATTACCTTAAAGCTTTTACGTAATCAATCTATTATTTTATTTTACTGTACGTAAAAAATATTTCTTTCAATTGCGCAAAAAATGGGACTTTCTATTAAAAGAAACATCGATGATGTCATAACTTCTAAAAATAAACGTCAAAAAAATTGAAGGGCAGCCCTCGCCATTAGTACCAATTTTATCGAATTTATACATTACTTTTCGGACTTACTGTATATACATACCTAGTGTTTATATTTTAATTAACTCGCTAATGAATAAAGATAATTAATGGAAATATTTTACTCCACAAAATAGTTAAAATTTAATTACAGCCATTAATTACAGATTGGCGCGCGTAAGTGATATTACTTCCTGTAAATTGTCATCGAGATCTTTACCCTTTCATTGTGCAACTATAATTTTCCCATTTATTCTGAACGGGAACACATGGCACATGGTCGAGTGATAATTGTTTATTTATACGGCATGCGATATAGAAAGAAACGAGCGCGGCATAAATCCGTTAACGTACAGACTGTCTTTCTCTGTCTACGGACGTGAGCTGTCTTCAGTATGACAGATTAAAAAGTAGTGTCGTTATGTTTAAAAGAATTTGTCACGATCACGTAAAGGAAATGGTCATTATAGAGAGAACTTATCTACAATGCCGCAATGGTCAACAAAAACAGAAATAGATTATGGCTGGAACGTGGGGGTTACCTGAAGATAGTGAACACACTTAAGTTCACCGAATTTACTACTATGAATATCTAAGCCTAACAATTCGTAAAAGATTTATTATTTTATTGTTATAAAATAGTAAGGATATGTAAAAAATCTGTTTTGCTCAAATTACAATAGAGAACATAAAAATTTAAAAGAATATTATTATTGCCTATATTATGTGGGTTTGGGCCTCATTAGCCACTGATCGCATGGGTAGTCCCTTGGCGATCCCCTCTTATACGGGTTATTACTCAAAAATGCTATCCCATAAGAGGAGCAATTTAACTACGTCCCCTGCCGTAAGCCTCGCCTCCTCTTGGATAACAGGGGTCCCTAATATAAGGTACCTCTTCTCCTCCAGTGCAGGGTAGGTGTAAAGAAGATGAATCCAGGTTTCCTCGTCTTCTGTACAGTATCTGCAGGCTGGTTTATCAGTCAGCCTCAACTTGTGCTTATATGCATTAAGGCTACTATGGTCGCCCGTAATGATTCCCACCAGAATTCTGGCTTTGTGCCTGTTCAATTTAATAAATTATTGGGTCCATCTCTCAATCTCTGAGTAATGAAGAGTTTGGTTATTCGACAACCCGTTACTCCTCTCTATCTTTTATCGTGCTGATCTCTTGCCCAGCCATTTATGTGGTCTCTAATCAGATTCCGACTTATTCCCACTGCAGGTTCTGGTCCATAGAAGTTATCCCTGGTCGCTAGCCTGGTTAAAAGCATAATTAAGCTTAAGGAGGTTCCAACAGGCTTTTCAAAAAAAAAAAAAAAATTATAAAACGCAATGAAAATTTGCTTATTATTATTATATAAACATATTCTTCAATTAAAATAGAGCTTCATAAATTTTTTGAGAATTTTTTACCATTTGGATTAGGAGAAAAAAATAATGTAAAAGAGGTAAAATGTATTGGCTCTTATGACGGGACATTTTCAAATGACGGGAAAAGTACCTTCGGAACGATTGAAAAATACCGCATTTTTACAATTATGTATGCAAGTATGCAAGTATGCATCATATTATGTATGCATAATTAAAGATCGAGGCGTTTGGCTTCATCGATTGATTTGGCCGCATAACGGCAACGCCGCGAAGCGCGGGCTATTCAATTAATTGGAAAATGCAATTACACAGATTTATTTTTTGAATAAGGGTAAAAGTTTGTGTAAATGTAATAACTCTATTCATTTACGGTATTTTCGAAGGCTAAATACAATTGACTTAGGGAAACAAAGCGATATCCACTGGGTTCGCCAACACAAACATTCGACGATTTTTGTTTCTTTACTGATTCGACTATCGCTTTTTGCCCCCCATTACTTTTCCCTATTTCAAATGTTACGCGGATTTTATTTAACTGACTTTTGGAAACGATGCGCCCTTTACAACGTCAACGCGGTGATATTTTGAGGTTAGGGTAAATTATCATGGCGACATGGCTGCCGACAAAGACACGCTAAATCCGCGACTTTTATAGCAGCATTGCCGCGTGTTGTGCTCGCAGATGACAAATTCACAAATTTGCCAATTTGCAAAAACACATGTTTTTATATGAAATGTAGTTATTTACGAGTTTTTATGAAAGGATATGCGTTGACAGCGACACAATAAAGTGCTAATTTCGAAATTTACGGGGAAAAATTTTTCTTTGTAAGTTGGAACACTGACTCCTTATACATGGCGAGCATAGGGCTAATTCCCTTACCCCTCACCACTCGTTGGAACCTTCTTAAGTAATTATATAAAGAAAGATAGACGATTCCTTACGAATATTTAGAGGTGCAAGCAATGATTTACAATAAATAGTATTCTTGTAATATTTAGATACAAAAAAAAATACTACATTGTAACACCTACATTATCCTTCTTTGAATATTCTGTCACAGGAATGTTCCATCGTCAAGGTAACATTGATATTATACCTGAAGATTATGACATTAATAAACCTCTGCCATTCCCGTCGACCCCTTCAAGAGAATCGATATACAGAGACGGAAATTTGTCCTGGTAGTCTTTTATCGTAGTTTTGTGTAGCGAATAAAATTACTGTGAATTTTATTCTTATCCCCATATTCCTTATATAAGGGTTGGCATTGCCTGTCTTTACTATTTGCCTTAAGACCTGCTGAAGATTGTTTACAAGAGTCTCAGTAAACGCATTAGATGTGAGACAATTATATTTGTCCAGGCAATGAGGTGGTAATGACTTGCAAAAGGTCAGACAGAAATGAAATTTGGTAGAATGGTAGACATAGGCCTTCTGATAATCCTCCCCCCCCCCCCTTCTCCTGGGGGGACTGTGCATCGTCGCATTTTTTATAACGCCGTTATTTGGAGTGATACCGAGAAAATGTTCAAATAAAAAATGTAGACTATAAGATTCTGCATCTTCTTGACCTAGTGAATAGGCCCAATCGACCGTGGATTAAGCCTATTGGGGATACCACATGAAAGACAATGCACTGATAAACAATACCTCAAGGGCGGTATGGAAACTAATTGAAAGTAATATATTTTATATCATGTAGGTAAACATATAATATATTTATCGATTCCATAAAAATTTACAAACATATATCGACCTTAGTATTTAAGGTCGGTATATGTTATTTTAATAATTCATATTGTGTAATTAAAAAATCCACATATTTGAATAGGTCACCGTGCACTTCAAAAAATCATATATTTCGTTGTATATCACCAAACCTTACAAATTAGGCATCATCAGACTCACAATATATTGCTCTTTCATAAAGAGAAATATGGCGAATTTTTTGCAGTCGATCTTCGTACTAATCCGCGATGAAAATATGATTTTGTTGAAATTTGCAAATCAACCCCTAGCTTTGGCGCACTGTATCTCGGAAAATATTCGCCACAAAGAAAAATAAATAGCATACAAAGATGCAGAATTTTATAATGTACATTTTCTATTTAAACATTATTTTAACATCGCTCCAAATAACGGTGCGTCCTCCTAAATAATCCTGAAAAAATGCGGCCATACAAGTATTCCCCCCCACCCTCCGAGCGGCATCCCCGAGGTTACAAACTTAGTCGTACCATCAGGAGGCTCATATACCATCCTACCAAATTGCATTTATATCTGACCTTTTGCTAGTTAATTCTTTTTTTGTACCCATTACCTGGACTATACCTAATAAAGGTTTTGTGCCATTTACCCACTCGGTCTAAGATACCCAGGTAAAGGCAAGCAACCGGACACGAGATTTTACCCTTTGCTGTAGGGTAAACTCCCAAGGTGCACAGCAATAAGCAACAGAAAAATGTCAGTGGTAGTTAGGGTTGCGAACTTTTTTTTGAGCAAATAAAGTATATTAGTTGTTAAAGGTAGGAAAAAAAGTACATTGTACAAAAACAAAGCATTATTTATTTTACATCATTATTTTGTTTATATTTAAGTACTTAAGTAATTCATTTTTCATCAAATTCAGAGACGCATTGTTCCTTTCATCCCGCCACTTAATATTCATCACAGAAGAAACTTTCTCTGTGAATGCTGAGGTGGAGGGAATCGACAATAGAAATTAAATTAATTTGTATAAATTTATAAAATCATCATTCGTCTCATTAAATATTTGCTGCCATTTTTATGCAGTGGATAATTCTGCAAAACCTTCGGAACTATATATTTGATCATATAATTTGTTTAATAATGAAATTTCCCCATAAAGACCATCCATATTTAGTGTACTACAGTGCCTTGCAGTGTACCGTATGATACATTTTAGCCCCACTTACATTTTCCATTCTACTGTTTCTTTCTATGAAATACCTTGAATAGTTCTGGTGAAACACCCCTGATTCTTATTCTTCTGATTTATTGGACCTGATTATTGATACACTTGTGATTAGTGTATGCACAGATAACTTATCTGTGCATACAGTAATACCTGTTTTGTGCTGCAAATACTAATAGTTATTAATACTATCGATGAACCAACGTTAATATTCTACTCGAACGACTGTTGCAGATACGCTCATCACATGCCGGATAAAATGCTGTTGACTCCTCATGTAGCATCTGGTGTACGGTAGTTTATGGATGCGCGTACATATTTGCAGGTAATTACGTTTGCATTAATTAATTGCTGCAAAATATACTCGCGTCGATGCCGGTACACAACAGCGACATAAATTATAAGATGATACAATGCGGATTGTACTTGCGTTAAGTAATGCATGCAGTAAATCAATGAACGCGTAGCAATCAATGACGAGCAGGATTTAATGTGGTTTTACATGAAAATTACATTCACATGAATTACAACGGTTTGTGTAGACAGTAAACTATTATATTATTCTCTAACTAAAATAAGTAATGACAATTTGTAAGCTTTGCAAATGGAAACGACTTTACTTGGTATATAAGATTGGCTAGTGACTTTTGGGTAGTCAAAATTTGAAAATAAATTCATACTTTGAAAAAAATAAGCAACTAAGTCTTTGACAACATGTCAATATCGGTGAAAGGAAATTTCGATGAAAGAATTATTTAATAAAATAAATCTACATTTCATAAACTTAATTAAATACATCTCAATAAATTAATTATAATGGCATTAAAATAACTTAATTAAGGTTATTTTTATATATTTCTGTCTCTTGCTCCCTTCCTATCTTTCTTCTTTCCTCCCTTCCTTCCGCCTTCCTTATTTCTTTCCCTTATTCCTTTCATCTCTTCCTACCTCTTTTCCACTTCATCCGGTCTCTCGCTAGTTGTCTTCTCTCCTTCCAAATATGCCCTCGTCTCACTAGTATATTTCCCACCTGTTCACGGCGCTTCTTCTTTGGTCTTCCTGTTTACCTGCTCATTACTTCTCATTTTTTGAATATATCCCCATCAACTAAGTTGCTTCTTCTTAATAAAATTTTTTATCGACTCAACTTCCACCTCCCTCTTAATTTCTTCGTTCCTCATCACGTTCTTTCTAATTACACTCTTCATTCTTCCATGGAACACATTTTCTCTCTCTGCTTTTCTTTGTCCGACTCAGTGTCCAAATTTTAGTTCAATATAATTCAACATAAGTCAATATAAGTCTATATACATTTTACATTGTTTTTATTGGTAACCTCTCTTTTATCTAGGAATCCTTTAATCAGTGTATAATATATTTAATTTGCCTTCTCCCCTCCCCTCCTCTCTCTCCTCTCCTCTCATCTCCTTTCGTCTCCTCTCATCTCCTGTCCTCTTCTCTTCTCCTATCTTCTCTTCTCTTCTCTTTAGAACTATATAGACTATACCCCAGTGTCGAAATGATATGGAGTGACTCATCGATGACATATGGATGGCTCAGGGGCAAAAAGTGTGCGGGGAACGAAATTCCATAGGCGTATTAATTTGGAGGGGACAATATATAAAAAAATAACAAAATAATACCAATACAGTTGAAAAGGCTTTTAAGTGGATTTGTAACAGTTTTTTAGTTAACAAACAATGTAAGTATTGTAAGTTATGTAATGTACTTATTTCATGCCTACCCAGTCAGAACATCTCTTGTTAGCATATCCTAATAAAACAGACATTTAGCAACATGTGCCATATAAAGGGACGTAGGAGTAGCGAGCTACACACAAGTGGCCCCTCTGAATTCATATATTGTCCTACCGCTTTCACGATTTAAAACTATCATTATATTTATGCCACACCACTAACACAATCTTTATTTTATTGTATCAACAACACCGTCACAGTTACTATATTTGTCACAATTATTATATATGTTACATCACTAACACAGTCTTTATTTTATTGTATCAACAACACCGTCACAGTCACTATATCTATCACTATACATATATGCCACACTTATCACACATATTTTATTTTATATTACCAATCACTGTCACTATTCCACTATCACTATGTTGCGTCACACACAGACAACACGACCTCCACTTGCAATATTACTATTCCAGTTAGTCACTGTCACTATCAAAATCACAATCACTGGAACTGCTATCGCCTAGATTGATTATAACTGGATCTATCAACGCTTCCGCTCTTGTGTCAAGAAATCACATGCGTTGTTACTCTTTCTTTACGTGTACAATGTAATTGGACTATGTTTCCGCGGTAACACGGCTGATAGCATCGTTCAACAGCAATTTGACGTCTCCCAGTTTAAAAGTCCTATTATTTCGTGCTACGTCCGTTTTTATGTACGTTCAAATCAGCTCTATATTGTTCAATTCGCAATGATATGGTGGTAGACGAAGTATTGTCACATCACGAGCTTCTGCCATTTCATGTACTACATATTTAATGTACACAATGTTCTTGTTTAAAGTGATTATAACTGCCGTATATTTACTAAAGGTCATATCACAGTTGGAGCAACTTAGATGCTGCTGGGAGTATCAATTCTTCCTCCAGCGTATATATCAGTACTTCGAAGTAGCGATATACGAAGATTATTTAATCTTTTGTTCATTTGTCATACTGAAATCTATTCTCATTCACAGTAAGGGACATTTAATTCCTTCGCGCATTTTGCTAAAGCCTTTTATATATTTGTCTTATTCTATACGCATGTTATTCTTTATCTTGTCGTACCTAACACGACCTTTGTACATATTATTAACATAATTAGTGCTAAAAGCTATTCGGAATAAATTAATTATATACCTGGTGCAAATTAAGCAGTTAATTTGACTTTTACGTAAGAGATAATTGCCCATAATTTGTGTTTTTCTATTTACTACCACGGGTCTAACACGTATTAAGAATTACTTGTAAATTGGTGTATTCTCATGTAGATGTATTCTAACGTAATTTTTGTTTAAGTTCATACCATCATCTGTATGCGTGCTTACAATTATGTAAATGACAAGTGGATATGTGACAAATTTCTGTTTGTCATTCAAATAAAGGAATAAGAGAATATATACAAGCTATAAATGATCTGTTAAATCTACAAAAAAAAAAAGCAACAAACGCAGTGTGGGATATGTCACCTACACGTGACTGATTTGTAAAACCTACACCTCTACATGTCTACTATAATATCAATCCAAGCTGTGCCGCCATCGGCCTTTTTTAAATTAGTTTGGTGATAACTTTCATACATAAGTGGAGATTTTGTATGCAAACAAAATATTTGGGGCTATGATTTATCTCAGGGCAATCTTGATAATATGTGAAATCAATGCTGTGAACAAATACGAGTAGGTACAACAATTACGCGGATATTCTGGATAAAAATTGTTATCTCTTAAGTTTACACGTCCTTGTATATAAATGACAGTATAGTAAATTGATAAAAATGCCGACATCGATCAAGATAAACTTTAAATCGAACAATGAAGGTTTATGTAGCTACCCACTTGGATTATTTCAGCGGCGGCGCTATATAAAGGATGTCTCATTTAGAACTATAGGATGTGATTTGTAAATAAAAATGGAAACAATACGATCACAAATAGAAAATAATATCGTTCATATGGTCGCTCGACTCATCTGGCATGATGGCATTCGTTTCCCTGCAGATCTTTCTTTAAAATCCGATGCGTGGTGGCTCTTGACAGGTTCAATTGTTCCGCACGATATCGAATTGATGTGTTTGAATATTCCCGTACACTTTCTCTTACTGCAGCAATATTTTAGTCTGACCGACTACAACGTGGACGTATTAGTGTTATCAATAACAGCCTTATCAATAACAGAACCCGTCTCTTCAAATTTCTCGATTAAGTTACGAACTGTTAACTCTGTAAGGTTCATTTTATTTTAATTCTGTGTGAATTTTTAACAGAATGTTCCCTATCTTTAACAGAACACAAATGGCGCGCAATTCAAATTCTATAGTTCCAATTGAGTTATATATATATATATATATATATATATATATATATATATATATATATATATATATATATATATATATATATATATATATATATATGGAAAATATAGTTTGACATAAAATATATATTATTCATTATAATATATAGTTTGCAGATGACAGTCGATCAAAATCGAAAAATACAATGTATTTTCTTCTAACCTCCTAAACAATTGTATACAATGTATTAAAACGCAAGTAATCCAACTGGTGTTTACAATATCTAAGCAAAAGAAGTAAGTCAATGTTGGATTCTATTAATTAACTTATCTTAACATACATCAAGTATGTTATCCTGCTTTCAGTACCTGATACCGTTATCTAGAGCGCCTATAAAAGCATCCATATTTGTTTACCCTGTGGATATAAATTTACAATAATTCCATATTTGGATTAGCTATTATAAAAGTGTTGTATTATTTAATTTCGGATCATAAGTTCATTCTCATCCTGTATATGGATCTAAACTTACTCAGCATCAATAATAATAATAATAATCAGAAGATATCAATCATAATAATTAATTATAAGTTCATACATTACCGACTACTATTCTCATGGATATAAATTCGAACAAAGTAGGGGCTCCCTTTCAGTTAGTACTACTTTGTTTATTTACGCAGTCATTGTTCTGTCACACCATAGTTTTAAATCGGACAATAGACAGCGACAAAAAACGTTCGCAAAAAACCTCTGCCACTTCCTCTACGACGGCCTTCATGTGGCGTGTGTAAAATTGAGCAATGCCTATTGAAGCCTATTAGTTTCTGACTAGTGGGCCAGTTCTGCTCAGGTACTATGAGACCGTGACTTAATCGGAGCTGGCGTATACACGATGTGCTTTTTGTATACCTTGGCCCAGGCACTGGCGGTCGCTACTTTGGTAGTTTGGTAGCCACGTGCTGATTTCACTAATACAATACGTGCTGCAACAATAGTCTCGCCATGGTCAAATTTAGATTTTAGAATAAACAATATTAATTGTACCGTTTACATGGGATTGACGTTAAAAGTGCTGCAAGATTACAGTGAAAACAGAGAGAAAGCTGGTTGTTTTGTTTATACTTGTAACATTCAACATCCGCGTTAGCTGGAATGTTGTATGATTAATGATTATTATCCAACTACTACTACGCCTATTCTGTTCGCATGTTGCTAAATCTTGGTTAAAAATAATCAATTTATTTTGTTAAAATTTGTCAAGCAATTCTAGTGGCCACTGTAATCTTAATTACATTACGGTTGTTGCCACAGAGAAACCTATTTTCGAACTTCCATTAGCTCGTGTGCTAGCTAATGGAATTTGGGAATACAGTTAACGTTTTGTTTTGGACAATTTTCAAGACCATTTCCTAGATTTAGCAATAACATCAATAGACTATTATGTGTATTATTGTACTTACAAATGTGCTGATACACAAATCATTCATAGAGAAGTTGCACTTGTCTAAAATGTGGTGCAAAGTTTGATACCAATTTAACACCAAACAGGGTACATATATGAACACACTAGTTTGTGGTGTGAAATAAACACACATTATATTTTTCTGTTTAATACGAGTATATAGTAATTATTTTATTGTAATAATGAAATATTGGTGTATATTATGTATGTTCTAGTGAAAGTCTTGAAAATATGTATTGAAAATATGTATATATTCGTGAATAACCAATAACCAAATTCTTAACTATCATATTTAAAATAGGTGTCTCATTAGGAACTACAGGATGTGATTTGTGAATAAAACTAATAATATTTTGGCAAACTGAGGTTTTTTATTCTTCAGCATAAAATGGAAAAGAATATTGTTCATGTGACGCTCTTGTCTCATCTGGCATATCATTTGTTTAGTAACGTTGTACATAACACGGGCACATTTTTTTTGTGGGGACGTAACGGCGCTTGCGCTGACCGGCGGACAAGAGACCCCCCAGAATCTGTGTTCCTCCTACCTTGGTACCGCTCTCGTATCTCTTCAAGGTAGGGGTCATTCTTCAGTCAAGATGTTGTTATTTCTTCTGCCCTACATCCCCCCTCCGTTTCCACGATTAGGGGTTCAGGCCATATTCCCATTCTTCCTATTCTTTCTTTTTTAAGATCCTTTCTACTATCTGCTCCTCACTCGACCATACATTCACACACCCAACCATTCGACCTTTCAACTGTCTCAGGCTCTCTTTCTTCCAGTCACCGCCATACATTCCCCTCTCACGTCCGACCACCTCGTACACTTGAGCAACGTATGCTCAGGATCACCACTTTCACCACTCGCCATCCGTTTTCCCTATCCCACGCAGGTACTCCCCGAAGCAATCATGCCCCGACAGCACCTGCGTGAGATAATACCCAATCTCTCCATACACCCTTTCCACCCATCTTCTCACATCTGGTACCAGCCCCTATGTCCACCTCCCCTTGGTCGAGCCTTCCCATTGAGCCTGCCAGGCTGCAAACAAACGGGTCCTGGACTCTCTACTGACCACAAACGGATCTCCATCCTCTCCCTAGCCAGCAACGCCAAAGAAGACATCCCCGCTGTGACAAGCACCGCGTCAAGTGACATTGTCCTATACGTGCTCGCCACTGTCAATGTCATCCTTCTTTGTGTTCTATGTATGAGCGCTCTAGCGCCCTCTAGAGATCAAGCGCCCTCCCCCACGCCGCCACAGCGTACAGGAAAACGGAATTCACGACTGTCGCCATCTTCCATCTGTCGAAAGGAATATCTTCCTTTCTGACGCGCGCGGTCCCCGCGTGTTTTTCATTAACAGTGTCAACGCGCCTGCCGTCCTATCAGCCTTTGTCACCGTCCTCGTCACGTGCTCCTGGAACGTGAATTTATCGTCCAGCCAGACCCCCCCAGGTAATTTATAACCTTCGAGGGTCTGACTTCCGTTCCCCCTACCCTCAATTCCACAGAGGGTAGATCCCTCCTCCTAGTGATCATGACTGCCTCCGTCATCGCCTCCGCTAATTGCAGTCCCCTCCCCTCTAGCCAATGCTTGACGGTCCGTACTCTAATGTTACACATATTTTCCAATATGTGTAACATTACAGTACGGGGACATTATGATCAGGAAATTTGATGAAAAAGAGTTATGTTTGTAGTGTTATATGACACGTTGTACCGTCTTGTTGATACCAAATATTGTTCAAATCCAAATCATCAATTTAGTGGAAAAAGAAATTTTTTAGCATGTCACGATAGCGTTTCCCATTTACTATGATAGCGTTACCAGCTTCATTTTCAAAGAAGTATGGTCCAATTACTCCACCATTCCAAAATGCGCACCAAACCTTGCATCTCTGTGGATGTATTTCTTTTTTGGAGACAGCATTTCGGTGAAAATGTACTTCATCAAACAAAGCAACGAATTCGAACAAAATTATGTTGCAAAAATCAGCATCACTTTCTTTATTTTCCCAACACCCAATTAACAAATGCACGACGTTGTAAATGGTACCCAAATTTTAATTGTTGTGACAACTGAATTTTGTATGCTGACAAATGCAGACTTATTTTTAAAATCCACTGCGTGGTGGTTCTTGACAGGGTGTTACTTTGGGTGTTTCCTTACCAATAAGAAAACCCGTCTCGTCAAATTTTTTTATTAAATTCGAACTGTTAACTCTATAGGCACTTTATTTCGACCTAATTTTGTGCAAATTTTTCTTAATGAAACTCTAAATGATCGCTCACTTTCATAAAATTCACTTTCATAAAACACAAACTCTTTGATGTGGAACTGTTGATCGCTGCATGTTGACGTCATATGGTTTGTAGATGACAGTCGTTATATATTGACGCCCTATTTTTGACAGAACACAAATGGCGCGCAATTCAAATCCTATAGTTCCAACTGAGACACTCTATAGATATTCCATTACTGTTGATTGATTCCTTCTACAACTTTCCCTTTTTTAATTATGCCCTCTATATCGAGATATCAAAGATAATGTTAGTCAAACGTGATCTTGAATTGTAAAATAATTGTCATAGGCATAATAATATTATTATTCCTGGTAAGGGGCTGG
>JAZFAV010000009.1:0-180000 GCA_037954035.1 Rosalia funebris
TTTGTGTGTTTACATTAAATTTATATTTTCCTATTAAAAGTTAACTAAAACTTCGTTTTAAAAAAAAGTACGTTAACAACAAAAACGTGAATCAAATTCATAAATATTACAACAAACATTGCAAAAATAATCGCTGGAAATACGAAACACGTTTCATTTTTACAATAGAATAAAATCACTGAATTTGAACTATACTTTGAGCTTTGGCAAAAAAATATTTTGGAAAATACTTTATCGGTATAATTTCGACTTCTGTTTTCGACTTGCTGGCAAAAATATAAAATTGTTTAAGAAATTCTTTATTATCTGCAATTACTTTTATACTACACAATTTTTATTCAAGGACCTATACGGGACCTCATTGTTTATTGGAAATACGAGTACAATGTACGTTGGTTTAATACAAAAGCATCTAACACTTTGTTCAATATATTAAATAAATTATCTAAAATTCCAGACCTTGCACTTTGAATATATACTAATTAATGATTATAATTTATTTAATTTGTGTTGTTGTCAATTCTCAGCACGTCAATTAGAAGGTCAACACAAATAACTTTTTTATTACAACTTATTTTTTTCCTCTTTTTATTACAGTTACAGAAATCGAAGTATGAGTTTATGTTTGAATTATCACTTTAAAATATTAAATAAATAAGTGGCGTTACACCGCCATCATCAAAGGGGGCGTTACACCGCCATTTTGAAAAATATTTTGGGCAACAGTATACGAGCAACACTTCATTTTGAACATTCTTCAGATATATGTATATTTAAACGTTGTTTTTTAGTTTGACAGATGTCTTTTTTAAGAGATGTTGTGAACAAATATATTCGTATACCATCACACTTTTAAGGGCAATGCGTCTATGTAAAAGCTAAGTGCCAGTATTTTCTGACAAAAATCACGCAAAGAGTCACACAAATACAAATTTTGTTTTGTAATTACATTTACAACTTTTGCAGAGTATCTGCAAAAGACTATGGTTTTAAACAAACAAAAATGTTCTGCCTACCATTTACAAATGGTTCACCAACTTACATACGAGTCTTCATATCTTTCATAAAAGCCATACACAAGAAAAGAAAAAGTCAACGGACGGGCAGGAATCTGGAGAAATCACATAGTTGAACAAATGTTTTATAAGTAAAATTTAATGAGAGAGGTATATTTAAACATGTTGCAGAATGAATTTTGGAGATTCTGGAAGAAAATCCTGATGAATTTCGAAATCTGAAAATAACTATATTTAATTAGAGAAATTTATTTTAATAAACAATATTGTGATAGGTGTATTGGACACTGGGGTACAATAGAGTTCTTTCTCAGTCTGCAGATCTAATGTCCTTAGGTTTATTTTTATGAGGCTACTTAAAATCTAAAATATACGGAAATGGACGTTCAACTCTCAACAAATGGAAATTGTGGGAAAATATATTAAAGATATCTGGTACGATTTTTATCATTTTGTTATTTGTGAACTAAATTTATTTTTTCCATTAAATTACAATTTATTTTTGGTTTTGTGTAGGTAGTGATTTTTTTGCATCATTTCTGTCTAGGGTACACTACCTAAAAAGTTTGATTGTATGCCAATATTGAATTTAATTTACTTTTTATAAACTTTAAAACAGATTAGCAAATAAAACAAAAACGAACAACGTTTGAATAGTTATTTGCTGCTTCCAAATAAGGAATTACTCTCACACTGTTGCCATTAAAAATAATTTTAAAACTTTTGCTGGTGATTATACAGGGTTCGCCAGGCAGATATGAGACGATTTTTATGCACTCCTGCGTGGGGCGACTGTTTTCAGGATGGTTGATATCTACTCGTTGCGGTATGCCACTCCGATGGCCATGGAGCCGTGGTCTGTGGTACATCGTGTGTTTATTTACAACACTTTCATTGAAACTGGTCGTTCTGTAATGTTCTCTGGAACGTTTCACTGAGCGCCTGATTTCGTTGCGTGAGGATGTGAAATGGCCTCCTCGGTCACCAGACCTGTCACCTTGTCACTACTTTTTATGGGGCTACTTGAAAGTTAAAGTTTACATAGACATATCGCAAACTCTTGAAGCTCTTTCCAAAATCATAACGCGAATTTGAAAGAACTCATCGTGCTATACTCGAAAGGAGTATGGAGCTAACTTATGTTATGTATTCTTCAATGGCAATACACGACTAATGCATGAAAACAATAAATTTTGAAATTCGTTCAAAAATTAGCTTATGTCATTCTTTTCAAAAATACCGTACCTCCCTGACGGATTCTGTATCTCCGTTTATTAACAAAAACATTCCTGTGAAAGGGCTGGAAACTTCGATGCAGCAACAAAAACAGAAAAACAGTTTTTCACGAACGCAGAAAAATTACACGTTCCTCTGACTAAAACATCATTTTTACACTTTAGTATATGTATTCCAATGTTCACTCTTTTAGGTCTGTCAGTTAGAAAGTTAAAGAGGTGAGGGGTAGGCGGTAGTACTTTAGACAGACACTGTATATTCTCTCCATTACAATGTTTTCCCTAAACTTTCCATTTAATTAAATTCTCTCCCGTCCATTATTCTTCTTGCAATAAACAAGTTTTGTAATACAACATACATAGCAGCAACATAATATAATATATATTTCCAAATATATAATAAGAAGAGGCGCCAGAATTATTATTTTATTATCAGTAAGGTTTCGTAACTGCACAGTGATAATATGCATAGTAAGTGTTTTGCTAACAATCAACAATAAAGTAAAAGTACGTTATTGTTCGCTTGTATTTAAGTACCTACTGTAACTATCAAATAATTGGTAATACCAAAATGACTTTCAATAATTCACAAGTCGTGATGTAACATTCAACTTTTATGAGGAGGAACACAGAACGCAAACTACAACGAATATATAAATAGGGATTTCAGTCAAACGAATAGTAATTTTCCAGTTTACTAAAACACAAATAGAAGATTTTTTAATTATCATGAATAGCCCAATTAAAGTTAAGAAAGCAGGGAATTAAGAGTAGGTCAGTCTACACCATATGTTGGACGCTATTTATCTTTTATTGCGTTTTGATGGAACGTTTTTTAGGCCAAAAGTAAAGTGACACAATTAGATTTAATTGTACACTGACAATTCTGTTCTAAAGTACAAGAAATAGTTGGGAGTATATCGTGAAGTATGTCTCAAGCTCACAGAAACCCCCTTAAGTTTTCTAAGAATGAACGTGTTATTGTACTTAATTTGGATGGATTTAATTATTGCAATAATTATATCTGCTGCTATAACAATTCTATCAACCAAAACAACGGACTGCTAGGTCTCTTGTCTTTGTTCATGCTATTGTAACATTTAGGTATCCAAATACTTTCGAATAGTCTGTTATTAATTATACTTTAAGTTACTAGAATCTATTCTATGATTATTTTCGAAAGCACATTGGGCGACGGAAGATTTTTCTGATCTTCCATATTTTAAGTACGCCATGTGCCTCTTAAACCTACTTACAATTTCTCTCCTAGTCTGCCCAATATACTTTTGACTGCAATCTTGGCCACTTATTTCATAAATCCCGAACCTTTCGTTAGTTTCAATTTTATTTTTGAGATTTTCCAAAAGTTGTTGCAATTTCCAGAAGAATGCATCAATGTCACTCCCAAATCTTTGAAAACTCGTGTGAGGCCTCTAGTAAATTGCAGAACATATGGAATCGAGACAATTTTAAGATTTCTGGTTTGGCGATAGCAAGGATAAAGAGTGCTTATGCCTTGACCGGGAATCGAACCCGGCTCTCCCAATTTCCGGTTGGTTGCTCTGACCGCTGAGCTATCGAGGCACACTCATTATCCTTGCTAATGCGCCAGTTTAATGCGTCACTACACTGGAATATTTCTGGAATTTCTGGAAAGATCCTGGAGTTTAAAGGACTTACCTACACGTTACACTTAACTTAAACGTTACACAAATAAGGACAAACATACTCATACTCATACTCAGGAAGGAAGACTCCCATATATAAAAAATACAATAAATAGGTCGCCCAACTATGAGATGACCACCATTAACGGCAAAAATAATATTATTCCATAAAAGGTTTGTATCCTGTATTAGGTATATGCATTATGTTAAAATAGTTGGCACAAAATAGATCAATGATATTAATGGAATAGATACGCTTTACTAAAAAAATAAACCAAAGGAAATTCGACACTGAAATAGCCTCGCAAATACTGCTCATACTTGCAGCTCTTGCTAATCGATCAACATATCTATCACCCGTAACTATTTAGCACGAAGTGCAAATAAATTATTATTTAAAATAAACCGGGAATGTAAACTTTCACGGGCTGATTCAATGAATTCCAAGTGGAATTCGTTTCAATCTCAAGATATATTTGTGAATGATACGACTGATACTCGAATATTTACATAGTAGGCGTTATACAGGATGTCCCATTTAAAACTAAACACCCGAAATAACTAAAATATATTTTGCTAGGAAAATATCGTGACACGTCAAACAGTTTTTATGAAATAACCCTATTACGTATTAACTAACGACCAACAATAAATCACCGCCATTGTTGAGAGACCTTTCAAATGGTATATCACTTGACCTATATTCCCATTTGAAATATTTTAAGACGGTAGTTATTAACGGCAGGGGGTGTTAGTCACAGAAAGTGCGTTTTCCTATCACAAAATTTCAAAGAAAAAAAGATTTCGCGAGTGTATTATTTTAACCCTTTAGAACCTACCGTCTAAATATTCATACGTATGCTGGCTATAGTTTAGCGTGGTGTACGGCCAAGAGATGGCAATAGTATGTATTGTTCTGGTTAAAATGCCGATAAAACATGTTTTTTTATAGTGTCAAGCATTTACAATGTATGGTTTGCAAACATGGCTTCCACGTCAGGTCAAAGTGAACAGAAGCAAAAAAAAACCCTCAAAATGAAAGATGAGGTAAGTTTTTGTACAAAATAATATATAAGATATTGATATTTCATTTAGTTTTACACTGAAGTATATTCTAATAAAGTCGAAATAATAAGTGATTTAGCAAAATATTGACATTATTCTAGGGTTATGTTATTATTATGTATGAAAATTCATTAAAAATTTAAATTTAGTAGCTAGGTACATTAAATAATGCATGAAAAATGATTTTTCTCTAATTTCCAGGAGACCTCCTTGGCGATAGCAAGGATAAAAGTGCATTTTGCCTCGACCGGGAATTGAACCCGGCTCTCCCAGTTTCCGGCTAGTTGCTCTGACCGCTGAGCTATCGAGGCACACTCATTATCCTTGCTAATGCGCCAATTTTAATGCGTCACTACAGTACTCCCTCCCTAGAGACATGATTTGTCTCGATACAATTTAACGGAATGTGACCGCGTTCGCCATTCTTACGAACCGTTGTTCGGTAACCCCCGGACTGTAGGGCGATGGATAGGACGGGAATCGAATCCGCGAATTTGAGATGTAAGGGAGGTTGCATATACTGGAGCGACGAATCACGTCGGTGTCACCACTTTGGCGATAGCAAGGATAAAGAGTGCTTTTTTTTTGTCTCGACCGGGAATCGAACCCGGCTCTCCCAGTTTCCGGCTAGTTGCTCTGACCGCTGAGCTATCGAGGGACACTCATTATCCTTGCTAATGCGCCAATTTTAATGCGTCACTACAGTACTCCCTCCCTAGAGACATGATTTGTCTCGATACAATTTAACGGAATGTGACCGCGTTCGCCATTCTTACGAACCATTGTTCGGTAACCCCCGGACTGTAGGGCGATGGATAGGACGGGAATCGAATCCGCGAATTTGAGATGTAAGGGAGGTTGCATATACTGGAGCGACGAATCACATCACGTCGGGGTCACCACTTTGGCAATAGCAAGGATAAAAGTGCATTTTGCCTCGACCGGGAATTGAACCCGGCTCTCCCAGTTTCCCGCTAGTTGCTCTGACCGCTGAGCTATCGAGGCACACTCATTATCCTTGCTAATGCGCCAATTTTAATGCGTCACTACACCTCTTACAACAGAAGAGTTTATGGCTAGTCTGGAAGAATCTGATATGGAAAATGAATTTATCGGTGCAAATTCCATCAATATCACATTGATTCCTCCTAAAGGCGACGGAGATACAGATGTGGATGAGGTCGTTGAAGACGAAAATATAGTAAATATTGACAGTGTGAATTTGTTAGGTCCTGGTGTAGTGGCTGAGTGTTCAGAAGTAGAATTAGTCGTGCGTGATCATGCAAAAAAAGAAGTTTCAGTTCCGAAATCCTATAAAAAGCCGAGTAAGTCTCGTTCCAAAAATAGACTTGAACAAAAAAATAAAAAGCCAAAAATTGAGAAAAATGCACGTCTTTGAGAACCTATTCAATTTGAAGAACAGCAAGAGCATTTTTATTTGAAAATTAAAAATATGATTCAGACACATTATTGAAGAAATTTTTTGAAAATTGAAGAAATGGTGGAATCAGGAGGACGCTCTATTGACTTTTTCAAATTATTTTGGCCATTAGAATTTGTAGAGGAGATATGTAATGAGTCAATAAAATAATAAAATATACAAAGTATAAGGATGTAAATGAATCATATATGTTCTTGAAGAAGTGAGATACGATCGCTTGGATCACTGGCCGAAAAAGAATCCCACCCAGAGACTATGTGCAGAATGTCATAAGTGTGTCACTTTTATATGTAGTAAATGTAATGTTGGGTTAACATTATGTTACAAATGTAACAGAGGGTTAGGTTTTGAAGAGTTAAATTGCACACCCTGTATAGTACAAGGCCTTTTATTACGAGTGTTAAGATTAAATTGCAGTTTAAGCAACTTTAAACTTTCAAAATTAAATGGTCTCGTTTACTTTCCTCTCAAGTATGTAAATTCCTATAATATATGTACTTAAGTTTGTTTTCATGTTTATTTTTTAATAATCGAAATTCCAGTAAAATAGCTATTGAAGCAAGTAGTAAAGTATAATTAAGAAATTTGGGGTAAATAGTAGGTGAAGCCGAATCGAACCGAACTTGTTACTATCAAATAAACAATATAAATATCTATTTTAAAAACTCTTTCGAACTCTGTTGTTATTTCAACTACTCTAATATTTTAATGTAAAAAAGATGTAATATGACATATTTATGCCAATTATGCCGATTAGTCGAAATCCATACATTCCTCAAAATATTTGTACTATATTCAGTTCCTTGACTTATGTATGTCAGTTAGCTACTTAATAACACTAAGATGATGAACATACATAGATGAATCCTAAAATACAAAAATTTGGTTGCAATAATATTTTTTGCGATCTGAAGGTGTTATAGACTATTGTCTAAGTGTAATGAGTATCCTAAAATTAAGGTGAAAATTTATGAAAGAATCATTAAATTATATTTTCGACTTTAATTCGACTTTAAGATTTCCAAATCTTAAAAAAAAATGCAACGATGACAATAGGATCTGACGAAAAACATAGTCGAAAAAAGTAGCGATGACGATGAAAATAAATTTATTTAGGAGTTTCCTTTTTCCGTATTTCTGGCTTTATTCGATAAGCTTTCCTATCTGATTTTAAATTGTTTTGTAGGGTTTTGCAAAGCATAATGTTTATTCAAGCCGAATGGTACGTTGAAGATCTTCGTCCCAACACTGAAAATATGTACATATTACTTTATACTAAAATTGAATATTAAAGGAACATAACAATTTTCCTTCAAACTTTTGTTTAATTGAGTTAGTGCTTGGATAAACCACCTTTCTTGGATAAATAAAAGCAAAAAAACATTTGTGTTTGAACTTGAAATGACATATATATATATATATATATATATATATATATATATATATATATATATATATATATATATATATATATATATATATACATATATATATATATATATATATATATATATATATATATATATATATATATATATATATATATATATATATAATTAGAGGAGATATATACGAAGATGAAATGTATTCATTTCCAGTATATATGGTATATGTACATACATATGTATATCGATTATGATTAACGTTATGATATATTTAAGCTACAATTAATTTACAATAATGATGCCTATTGTGGTGTTTTCCAAATTATGCTTGATTTTGAACTTCAGTCAAGTGCAGAACACTTTATTATTATTACAGTTCGATACCATTGAGAAAGAATATAGCCAGACACTTCCGGTATGTTCCTCTGACGACAGATAATTATGAATTAACTTTCAAGATAATAATGACTAATGAGTTAATTATACTTTTGGTTTTAAAATGGTCACGCTTTATATAGACTAACAGCATAATTAAAGCGAAAATTGATTAATTATTGCTTATCAGTGACGTCGCCAGGGGGGGGGCAGGTGGGCACGTGCCCACTAAATTATTAACAGTGTTCACCCAAAAAATTTACTATGTACAAAATTATAACATGAAACAAAATATAAATATAAAATTTTGACTACTACTATTTGAAAATTTGAAAACGAACAAAGTGTAAAAATCAACAATATTTTACAGCTATCCGACATGCTGAATAAATACAGATTGGCATTCAATGAGATTTATAAATTATGTTCAATATGTATCTCAATTCCTGTATCGAGCGCGGCATGTGAAAGGACCTTTTCATGTCTGTAAATGTTAAAAAATCACTGAAGAAATAAAATGAAACACGAGAGATTAAGTAATTTGGCTGTACTAAATATAGAGAAAAGAAAATAGCTAAAAGCTTAGATTTGGATAAGATTGTTGAGGAATTTGCAAAACATCCCAAAAAATTTATGTTGAAATAAATTCATTAATAAATTCATTATTATTTAATGTATTAATAATTTCTTTTGTAAATTGTGTTTATGTTAATATGTTTATATCTTTATATTGTTATTTGTTAGTTGGTGCTATATAATTGTTATATAATTAGTATACTTATGCAGATGTATTGATAAAGAATAAACCCCCCTCCCCCAACACAACACACACTCCAAAATTCCAAATATGTGCCCAACACAAACAATTTTTTACCAGTTTGTGCCCACCTATTTTAGAAATCCTGGCGCCGTCACTGTTGCTTATAATATGTCAAGGGACTGTGTAAAATGTATTTGTATTTTATTCACTTCTGTTCTATGGTACACTGGAGGAAGAATAATGTTAATTATTTGAAATATAGAAGATGTAGAACATTTATGGGGCTACATCCCCCTAGAAACATGAAAAAAATAGTCGACTTTCCGTATAAATTTTCTTGAGAACTACTAATGATAAATAAACACTTTTTTTTAAATTGAAGAGAAATTTATTGTAAACATGGTAAAGCGAACACAATTTAAGACTATTTAAAACCGGAAGTATGCCCCCCGGAAGTCGAGCGTCTATTTCGCGACCCGGTTTGCGATGACCCTTCTCCTGCTAAAACTGATCATCAGAAATCAAATATAGTAAGTTATCATGAAGTTAAGTGCATACGAAACATATTGACGATCGCCGTTTCCGAAATTTGTTCTTAAAAAAAAAAAAACGACAAATGGAACCGAAGTACGAAAATTCGGTAAAAAACAGTTATTATCGTAATTTGTTTAAACGATTTTGGATGTTTTTGAAAAATACGATAGTCACTCTATTAGCAATAGCTTAAAACGTAACTGTGCCAAATTTAAAATAAATCTGTCGATCGATTCTCGAGATATGACGGTCACCGTTTCTGATTCAAAGGACGTTGCCTCTTTTTCAGGGTGATGAATTCTCGTGTGTGTTTCATCTTTCTTGGCGCGAGAAATTTTGTGCGCATACCTAGATTATTACAATATAGTAGGGAAACAATGCATGAAACAATGATTCCTCAAGTTTGTGGTTGATTAGTCGATCATCGTTCCGCACCCGACGAGGGCGCTCATTGAGGGGCGCAGGTAGCAGCTTTAGCCGCCTTCTACCCCGTGACTGAAAACTTAATATCTCTGTAACTTTTAAAGATATCGACTTGAAACTTTCGAAATATATTCTTAACCCTTCATACTATAATAATACATAAAAAAATTATGGAAAATTTTAGAAGATTTTAGGCGGATGCAGCCCCTTAAGTGGGCACAATTTATTGGATGAAATTAAAAACGAAAAAGTAATTTGAACTACAGAAACTAACTATGTAATGGTCTACACACAGAGATCACTCCAATATAATTTCACATAACTAGAATAAATTCAGATATCCAAGGTTACTTGAAAGGAAATTGTATCGATCACCGACCCAATTTAATTCTAATTTAACTTCGAATTTCACCGATTTAATAATAAGTCGAAAAATAAATTCTACAGCTTTTAGATTTTTCAAATAGAAGTGGCAAATATAGTCCATCCCTCAGTATATTAAATGCAATATGTAAACCCCTCCTAATAACATTGGGTATAATCAGGCAAATCAAGAAAAACTCTCTAAAAACGGTTTGAGCCAGACGGATTTTTCTCAAAAAAACAGGGAACCAAGGTTTTTTGAGAAGTCCAACGAAATTTCCCGAAAATGGTCCATATTACGAATACACAAATTATATAACAGTAGTTTTTCACTGCTAACATAAATTTAATATCATTTTTATCGGACCGGTACGATACGATAAAATAACAGAAAGAAATGTTTAAGTAAATAACTGCTTTTTTATTTTATTGCAACGTCTATAGGTCTACCGGTAAGTAGACCTCGTCTCCAGTTAATCACTTTATTCAAACAACACGTTCATTCCCCACGTACTTCTGTGAACGTTCTTTAAACTCCAGATTTAGTTGTGACTGGAGAGTTTTTAAGGATTTTATCTTAATGGCGACACATGGACTACATTCAGTTAAATAGAGCAATTTCACTTAAACGAAAGGGTTTCAATCACAACATGAAAATATAGGTAACAGACAAGGAAAGAAAAATTTGCAATAAATCTGTTTCTATATTTTTTTTATTTTAGAAAATAGCTCTAGAAAATATATAATTATACAGTTTAAATAATAACAATTATGTCAATTACGAAATGGAATACGATAAAAATAAATATATTTCTAAATAACAAACGTCGTTTCTTTTAGGTCTATATTATTATATAAATATCTATAATACATATTCCAGATGTCAGGTAGACGTAATACTCCTTAATGTATTTATATTTTTAAATAAACAATGTCTACTATTTTAATATAGATCTAGATATGTAGCTATGATATTTCATATTTCTCTACTTTCTGTAGGTTTCTGTAGGTTGTGTAAATCGTCCTATATAGTTTGTTAATTGAAAAATAGAGTAGAAAATAGTGAAATCCACTGAACTCCTATGCAAAGTTCTCTCTCCACATGACTCGAGTAGTAGTCCTCCAAGAACCATTTTCGATTAAAGTTGTTTAAGTAATATACATAGGTCCAAGACTACTAACATTACTATGACTAATAGTAAAAGTAAAGGTGAATATTTCATACTGTAAATAAGATAAGAGCCAAAAAAACAATTAATAAAAAATAATCATTAAGTATGGTTATTTTCAAACAAAAATTGTAATACCTAAGTGTACTATACACTCTTTAATATGTATATGTTATGTTTATAAAATACTTGTTAAAACATTATTTTATTTGTGTCACGTTTTAAACATTTATTGTTGTTGGTACACTCAACAAATTAAGAAATATATAATGCATATGTGTGGTGTATGGTGACTTAAATTTACCTCGCCTTTTATTTATTTCTTTTTACTTTATAAACATAATGGGTTGTCTGATTTTGGGGGGCTAATTTAAAGTCTTGTATGTTTTATACAAATTTTCAAACAGCAACAGAAACATCGAAAATGGAATCTTATGTCTAATGCACTTATACAAAATTTCATTTAAATATCTCTAGGCTTTATTACGGTGTTAAGAAGTTAAAAGAATGACGCTTATCAATATATACTACCAATTTATTAGAGTAATTTTCTTCTTACAAATAAATCTTAGAAGTATAATGTTGATTTGAGTAGGAATATAAAATTTTTATTAAGCAATGAAAACGTTTCGATTTAATTGAGGGAGAAAGTACAGATGTAGTAATATATAAATATGATATGATAAATATAAGTCTTACAAACTTTGTGTTAAAAAATATCCATTGCCCGGATTAGGTAATTAAAAAAAACCTGTACTTTATTCTCAAATATAGTTTATCATCTGAAATGTCTTCATTACATCAAGATAAATCTATTCCTACATAGATGCATATATTATTAAACTTCTCAAAACTATTTTAACTATGAAAATATTTTTAAGAATTGGTCGTCGTGTATGCCTTATCAGAACACCCCTCTCGAGGATTTATAACAAAAACGATCACAGGATTAGATGCTACTGAAGAATCATCTAAATATATTCTTTAAGGAATAATCTCTAGAATCCACAGTGATAATAATAATAAATTAAGGAAGTAATAAACTAAGTTAAAATATGCCTGCTGTCAGAAACGAACTGTAATTATGTAAGTCATGTTAATATGTTATTTTTGCAAATGATAGATAAAAAAGCTGATTTATAAAAGGGAAGCTACGCTAACTCTGACTAGGGGAAAAATAACCATGTTGGTATCATGAACCTCATTTTCCAAGCATCCCATTGTGTGGACGTATTGCAGAACGATACTCGACGGCACACTGATTAACTCTTCATAGAGACCCTCTATTGAGAGTGTAATAGTGAGGCAACTACTTAGAATCTATTCCGCAGTTTTATCTTCAACGTTTCTTCTTTATTACAAAGGACTATAAGTCCAATTTTCACTCAACTAACTCTTGGGAGTTCTTGAAAAATGGAAAATTCATTTTCTCAAAAACTGTGCCCGAGCAGATGAAACTGAAGCCAGATTCGTCTCCAGCACCCTCGAAAATAAAGGGCACGAAATATTTGGTAAGCATTTTCAAGGGTTTCACACTTGTAAATAATTACCATGTTTACTATTGATAGGTAGGTACGGTTTCCATTAGAGTCATTAAGTTATTTCATAGTTATAGAGTAATGATCCCTCCAAATAAGCCTGATTCCGAGTTATCCCATCACTCTGTTCATCGTCATTTCTATCTAAACTTGGTCAACAACTTTGCCACCATAACTAAAATTGAGCAATTTCGGATTTTCATGGGACCTACATCAATCAGTTCAAAAATCTAGTTTCTAGTTTCAGAAACAAAATAAATTTTTTGAAATGAAAAACGGTCAAGAATGTGAATAAAAAATATTTCTTAAGTTATTGAAATCTGCTGTTAAGGAATTAGGCCGGCAGTTAGTTCAATAATCAGTAGATATGTAGCTTTAGTCAGGCAATTTCTTAATATATCCGCCACAGAATTAGTGTAGACAACCTTATGAATAAAATTGTGCTAAACAGTTTCCTATTTATTATTTTTCAGTCAACAAGAAACCTTCTGTGCACGTGTTATAGATCATTATTGAAAATCTGTTTTGCTTATGGCTCCGTTAATAACTTTAACACAATATTTAATAAATAGAGAATATGTTGTCACCTACCCCTGATCCGTGCAATCCGAGCCAAACCCTGGAATATTTCTTCTTAACAACTCTCCAAATGACGTATGCCATTGCTGGTAAATCCACAACGCATCACAAGTTTAAACAAAATCATCCAAACCGTTTTGAAGGTCTTCCAACACTCAGTTTATCTATCCAATTAGAACCAATTTTATAATTACACAAACACCTTGCACAAGCTTTATGGTAAAAACAAACATGACATTTATCTGCGTTCACTGTTTAACTAGTAGGTTTTTAATATAATTCAGCATATCACACTAGAAAGAAGATGACACTGATAATTCGGTTTACAAAACGCAGCTAACAACACATATTTCTGTTTATTCGCCGTGAAATTTATTAGTATCTCGGATATTAGTTCTACGCAAAGAGAGTTAAATTGTGCACCGTACACTAAACCGGAAGTATCGTTAAACTACGAAACACCTAATAGGAACTAATGAGTAATATTAAGGCGCTATTTCATCACATTAAAGCACTTATCTACATAAAAAGTCCGTTATCGCGACGCGGTATACCCCTATTTTTCCCAGTTCTTGTCAAACGCCACTGAGGAACCTGACTCGACTCGAACTGTAGGTGAAAAAACAAACGGCGCGGCAAGCGGTAGCAAGCCGTGCATCCAGTTAACCGCGCGCGAAACAATTGACTGTCGCTCTGACCACACGTGCTTTTTCGTTCCACTACGATTGCCGGCGAAAAGAGCAAAATATTGAAACTCATGCGAAAGACGACGATAGCTTTTGTGAGCTATGCGGAGTCCATACGTGGTACCTGTGAGGCGATTTGAAACTTACCGGAAAAGTAGGGGATGTTTCAATTCATTAATAATTTGATGGACACCGTCTGGAGGCGTGTCGATTGTTAACTTAGCAATTTGCTGCATTATCCACATTTATAGCCAAGCAGTTATAAGAATACAATACTGTAAAGAGTTTTATGACAGTGGATGGTTATGCGGTGTAGAACACTACACTAAATTAATTTAAAAACTGTGGTGTTGTTATAAAGGAAGACATTAATCTTCTGCATTTATTGAATAACGAGGTCTTTAGCAAATCCTTACCTTTCATTCATTAGCAAATTACCTTTCTTACACTGAGAAAACAATTTATTTATTGTGGAACATTGAACGAGTTGGTTGAACACTACCATTTTTCGGACCATTTGCAACAAAAATCTAAAATGCCAAAATGGTAAACCTCAAATATTTTATGTATTTTTATATAAGATACCTTTTCACATGACACATTACTAACACAATAACAACCTATGTATATTTGTACGTATATACAGGGGGGTTATTTATCCACATAACATTTTACCCCCTTAACTGTTTTATTTTTTGAAATAGAAAAAAATGGTAAATACGAAAGTTGTAGGAAATTTTAGAGACTTCAGACATGTATCTAGAAAAACAATCGAATCTCACGTTTTGGAGATCTAGACCAAATCTAGATCTAAAAAAAAGATCTCTTTATTTTTTGTAATTTTGTAATTCTCGTAATTATTGCTTCAAATTTTCTATGGCGATCTTGATTTTGTCTGATATTCGATATTTCAAACGACGATACTGTGCAAACTACTAGAGTAAAGATATTACATGTATATATTGTTGTAATAGGAGAAGCACGTAGATTTCAAAATCTACTTAACGATCTACTTTGAAACCTTGTCTGATCGGGCAGAAACACGAGAAAAGGGTCGAAGATCGCTTTTAGGTATAATGCTGGCGAGGCTTTAGCCCGAGAAGTAGTTGTTTTCTCTAGCGATTATTATTTCCATTAGCCTTGCTATTCGGGAACTACTTGATAACCGCTTGGCGATTTGGTAGTTCCTTTCTCAATTTCCGACTTATATGTTCCTGACATAGATCGTATCGATGTAGATATGTACCACATGGATTTCATTCGGCATTTGTCCTGGATCGGCATACCGTGTACGGCACTGATGAGAACTAATAAGTTCGAAACAGCTGTCTGCCGTTCGGTTCCCATCGGAGATACATGTCGAATTCTACCCGTGGCGGATTTTATTTTTGAAAAAAAAATCCTGCATATGTTATGCCATTTTTTCGATCCGTGGCTTCGACCTGTGAGTTTCTTCCTCTTCATCTTCTTCAAGTCATCTTTCACATTTTGTATCGAGGTTGTCTTGATCTACTTCTACGTCTCTTGCTTGCTGGTTCCCATTCCATTATTATACTTATCACATCTTCTCGGTTCATTCCCCACACATCTCCCAACCGTCTTAGTCGCTGATCCTTAATTATATTCTCTCATTTTACTACTTCTTCAATTTCCAAATTGGTTCTCATTGTGTATTCCCATCTGTTGTTCATATTGGGTTCTAATATGATTCTCATGACTTTCCTTTCAGCAACTTTCAATGATTCCTCTTCTTTTTTTTTTCTTTTGTCGTAACGAGTAGGAAAGACATTCTGTAAATATAAGGATGGAAAAGTTACCTTTTTGGTTACATTAAGAAAAGAGGTGAAATAGAAGTGAGTGCATAATGCATCACATTTTGCTTGGTAAGTCAGTGTTCTTTTCGTTAGAAATATTGTCGGTAAAGCTACAAATTTCAATTGCAAAAATTTTAGGTGTATTTTTTCCGGTCAAGATATGCTCAACAAGGACATCAAAATTTTATGTCCGACATTTCCTTTCTGCATCTATATATGCTTTGCTTTCTTTGTCTTTCACTATAAGGAAAAGCAATTTCACTTTAGGCACTTTCCTAAAGTCAATCTAACACTTTAAGTAAAGGACTACAACCTTTGATGCAGTAACAAATACAAGACACCAGTTTTCCATCAATACCTAAAAATAACACATTATTAAGCGCTTTTTTAAATCTCTTGATTATTTTAAGTAATCCATTATGGACAAAAAATTTTATAGAAATAATTATAGAAATAATAATTCTTTTTATTTTAGTAAATGAAATTCAAATTTAAATTTATTTTAAAGAGGACGTTGCTTCTTTTGAAAATCGTATGCTTAAAAATAATCACGAAATTTAAATGTTTCATTTTTTAATTTTGCATATGAAAGTATAGTTTTTCTTGAGCGTTCACTTCATTTAAATAGTTATCTTAATTATCACCAGTGTTAACGATAATTAATAATGAAGTGAGGCAACAACATTTCTAATTGATACATAATGAAATATTGTAGGATATTTCTATGTAGCTTTATTATTTTACTATAACCAACTGAACAGATTTTTGAAAAAATATATACTTAAGTTTAATTCTAACCCAGCACTCAGTAGTTACTCTGTTTTAAGGAAGCTTCACACGACGCTAGTAACTCGTACGGTTCACTGGGGCGAGTACTGGAGGCGAGTGTTTCACAGGGATAGTGGCGTTTACACGCTAAAATTGGTTTTTGACGTGTAGACGCCACTCGGTTTAGTGGCTATTTCCAGTTGTCGAGTTTTTTCGTTTCATATATTCATTTCTTTTACAATTCTTAATAAAGCTGATTCACGGGCCGATTTGTTTTTATAATTATTCAGGCTCATATTCCATAAACATTCTTCGTCTCTATACAGTTCCTCAAATTTTAAAGTGGTATCTTCGCTCCACTTAGCCATTTTAGAAACCTACACGCAACGATCAACTATTACGAAATATGGGGTACGCACTATTAACGACTTCAGTAGCACTAAACTAACCACTCGTATGTGTTACTCGAATTATGTAAACGGTGCTAATATATCATACAGTCGAGTATTGTATGGGGGAAGTATTGGTGGGGGAACCAACTCGTTCCAGTAAATAGGATTGCTTTCTATTCGCTCGACTGGCATGGACACTAGCAGCGAGTACTCTACTGGAATACTGAACACCAATTTACACAAGGCGAGTACTAGAGTAAAGTACTCGGTTTTAGTGACTCGTACGAGTTACTAGCGTCGTGTAAAGCGGCTTTTAATTCTAAACCGATACTGCTTCAATCGTTATATATTGGGTTGTGCAAAACGTTCGTTCGGTTTTCCGAGTTGATCACTTACGTCACTGCCTATGATGTTATGAGTACAGCTGTAGCCTTGAAGCTTTTCTCCCTATTTAACCCTGATATTTAACTATTGTTTACTGCCGTTATACTCGTGAACTTGTTTTATAACTGTTGTATGTAAGCTTAATTGAAAATGAGTGAAACTGAGCATTTAGGTACGTGATGCTTTTTTATTTTAAAAAAGCAAAAGAGCCGTTGAAGTTTGCTGCAAATTGCGTTTTGTGAACGGCAAAAGTGTTATTCAAGGTCGAATGTGTCAAAAGTGTTTCAAGAGATTTCGATCTGGCGATTTTTCCCTCACGGACTCCCCGAAATCTGGCCGAACTAAAGAAATCGGTCCCGAGCCTTAGTTGAGGCAAATCATCGACAAGCCAAACGTGAGCTTGCAGAAAAATCGGGACGCCAAAATCTAGTGTACAAAATCACCTTAAACAACTTGGGTATATCACTAGACTCGATGTGTGGCTTCCTCACGACTTATCGAATCCAATTTAATGGATCGCATCAACATCTGCGATATGTTAAGAATTTGTCAACGTAGCGATCCCTTTTTGAGAAATATGGTTACTGGAGATGAAACGTGGATCATTTACGACAACGTGAGTCGAAGAAGATCGTAGCGAAAGTCCGACGAACCTTCTCAATACACACCAGAGGCAGGTGTGTATTGACTTCACCCCAGGAAAGTTTTGTTGTCCGTCTAGTGGGATTTCAAAGGAATCAATTATTTTGAGCTACTCCCGAGGAACGAATCAATAAATTCGGACGTTTACTGCGAACAACTACAAAAACTGAGCCAAGTCCTGTAGGAGAACTGCCCAGGACTTGTAAATCATAACAAGGTCGTCTTCCATTACGACAACGCTCGATTTCACACTTCTCTGCGGACCCGGAGGAAATTGTTGGAGTTAGAGTGGGATGTTTTACCCAATCCACCGTATTCTCCAGACCTCATTCCCTCGAATTTTCAGCTATTGCTCTCTATGGATAACAGTTTACGAGACTTAACAGTTGCCAATGACGAGGAAGTCAGAAATCAATTAAAAACGTTTTTTACGAGCAAACCGGAGTTTTGTTTATGAAAATAGTATTATGAAGCTTACTGAGAGATTTATTAAAAGAGAGAGTTATTGAAAATGGAATGGACGTGCATTATTTATTAAAATAATTTGTAATAACTATAATGTTAATAATAAATACTTATGAAAAAACCGAACTTTTTGGACAACCTGATAAAATAAAACCCTTGCGTATAGTACGATGGACATATTGCGACAAAGGAAGATCCCCCTGATAAGACCGTCGCTTATGGTATGATAGAACTATTTCAGCATTCTTTGTCATCTAAATTGTTTTAGGTCCCTTAAAATAGATCACTCTTAAAGATTTCCTCATAAACATCAAATGATTTGATGAATTGAATTGATGAATGAAATGAATGATCAAATTAAATCATCACATGGTTTCATGACTCACTAACCTAAGATTATTGACTTATCTGATATATCTTACCATTCAGGTGGTCTTCCATTTCGCTTCCTTCTTTTCTCTGTGTTCCATAATTCGTTGAAAAGTGTATGAAAATTACATCATATTGCTTTTAGTAAAATATAGTATAATTTAATAGTATATCGTTAGGATAACTAATATAAGTACCATAATATTGAACAGAATAACTGAGCTGAACTTCCCTTCAATCGTTTCCTTATTTATAAATCATTTATTGGCACATTACAACTGTTTTGAATATCCAATAAGGTCTATTTTGTCCTTACTTTATTTAAGAGTAGTCCACCGTCATTGTGTCATTCAATTCTGGATAGTCTTCATAATATTTTGAAACTAATATGGATTACAGTTAGTGGTCAATCCATCTTCTCCTGTTTCATTATCTTCTCATATCCATTCACATTTCTGTATGTGAAGAACGCCGAAATGGAAAAATTGTGCCTTGAAAAACTAATAAGTTTTCACGAGGCAGACGATTACAGTTCTTCAAGACATTCATGTAATTTCAACGTAGATAGTGTAGTAGCAACAATATTATGCGTCACATCTAAGTTTTAACTAACCTGTTAGTAAGTTGATTTTCATGACATGAAACGTCCTATATTTCCAAGAAATACAAATTAAATTGATTGGTAGTGTTTGGTTTGGATGTGATGTCTGGATTTGGAAAAATCCATATATTAGATATTAGAAGATCTAAATAGAATAAGTGATTATTCCCTTGTAAGTCAATTTATTGTATGCCATAAATATTAAAGTCAAAATGATATTAACAAAAATATATAACAAACATTTTATTTCTATTGCGCTAGTATATGTCGCTGTTGTTACGTTATTCGTAAATAATTTGTCAATTAAAAGTAAAAAGTAACTGCAACGAATTCCATACGAACCTTTCTCCCTCTCATTTCCATTAATTACCGTTGGGCAACTAAAATAAAAGGGGGAACTAGGTGTTCTTCATCCTTATTATATATACGCATATTGTCAAGGAAATTAACAATTGTAATCTACCGAAGGCAACGGTTCTTTAGAATTTGGGTGTAGCAAGGGACCTTGGAGTTAGGCTTCGAACATTTGGGATAGGTTCATTGTGTGCAAAAGTTTCATCGTCGGTTATGTCAGAATATGTAATCCGTTTTAATTTTGTATTGTAGTAATAGGCATGACTGTAAAACTAATTAACGTAAAGGTATGACAAATCGCGATATCGTACGTTATATGATAGTTGCGCAACTGGATAAGAGTTTTATAGGTTAATATATACCACAGAGTCTCTGCGTGGACTGTAGTAAAGAAATAAGATACAAACATAATTAGTTTAGATGTTAGATAATTAACCCAAAAAAAAAATTTGTAGACGTCTATAGGAAAGAAATACAAGTGGCCGTTATAAAGGATCTATTATAGCAACATTTATAACTACTGAATAGTTCACCGTCAAGTGGTCACGAAGACAACATACGGTGTTAGATTTTTTCAGTTATACTAGTTATAATATACCCATCGTGTTAGTATCCCTTTTTTATTTAATAAGTATATTAAGATAATTATCATAATTTAACATGCTAAAGTATAAAGTTTAAGAGAAAAAATGGCGAAAAAAATCTCATGTGCAGCACAGTACACGTGATATAAGTGAATACTTCTTTAGAATAGAGAATGAGAGAGATTAAGAGTGAGAGATTGAAAGAGAGAGAGAGAGAGATAGAGGGAAAAGGAGAGGGATAATTTCAAAAGAAATATAACAATATAAAATTTGTGTAAAAAATATTCGGTTTATTCATTATCTACACTATCATCGGCTGGTGGTTCAATTGGTAATACTGATATGATTGGTTTGTGATAACTAAAATATGAAATATATGTTCGTGATTCGATATTTTCTAGATAACGTGTAAAGATTGCATCTATTGTTGTTCCGGATTGTGTTGTTGATTCTTTGGGATTGTTATTTATAAGCAGACCAAATGTTTCTCGAAGAAAGTTAATCAACGTCAAAGAATCATTGGATCCGAAATTTACATTGAAATCTCCCCCGAGAATCAAAGGGATTTTGTCTTCGCCTCTTCCAAGTGCATTTGCACCTGTGTGGCTGTAAACCAGTAGGGAGCGGTGAATGAAATATATTATATCTTCTAGATTTTAACAAGTTAAACGGTTCAAGGATATTATGAAATAATCACAGAACACAGATGTAAACAACGTAAATAATTACAATACACAATGATAAATATTCGGTACACACGCGTGCTGCTTCAGCTGTTAATATATAGATCGAGACGCGTACATCTATAACGCGCGCATGCGCAACAATCTATCTATCCTATTCTATCGCTTCGTACTGAGTTTATATCGCTCTCTCTTGCTTCACTCCCGTGTGGCGTCAGAGTTGTACGTACCCGCGCGCATGCACGTCGTACTATATTTTCTTCTATTGCTTAGTATTCAGTGATGAATACGTGGCTTTCTCTCTTGTTCGTACGATGCTTCCTAAAATATTCCCCCTTCAAGCAACTTAGACCTTGGACTTGGCATATGAGTGGGCGTTAAAGACGAAGGACCGCACAAAAGGGAGACACGGATAGCCTAAACTGATATATATATATATATATATATATATATATATATATATATATATATATATATATATATATATATATATATATATATATATATATATATATATATATATATATATATATATATATATATATATATATATATATATGATGTATAGCTCTCTTTCTCCTTCTCTCTACGTTATATTTTTTTCTCTCTCGCGTAACGAAATCTCGAAATGTTACATTTTTTCCAATTCACTCTCCATTCTTGTCAAATATCAGAACGCCGCCAAAGAAGTATTCATTTCAAAAAATAATATCGGAAACAGCACAAACAATAACAAACAAGCCGACGTTGAATAAAATTATACCTTCAAATTATCTAATCCTGCCAATATATTGACTGCCGTGGGGATGTTGCCAAATTTACAGATTATGATGTACAATAACTACTATGTTCTTTGTCGGACAACCAGTATATTTTAAAATTTTGAGTTTTTGTTATATGGAGAGCAATCATATCTTATTTGGAATGGTAGCACCATACAGTTTTTTTATTAGTTATCTAAATGTGTGTACCATTAAGAAATAATGTAGTAAGACACTTTCGACCCTTGAAATATATGTAATTGGAAATACATTTTTGGAGTTTGTTATATCTTAAATAGGTCATGCACTTTATGTGCCAAAAACCATAATTAACCTAAACATTAATTCAATAGTACCTATATTTCAGGGAAATTTATCAGTAAAGTGGAAAAATATAAAGAAGAGAAGAGATAGAATGGTAGGCCACTTGCCGAGACATGGGGGAATAGTCCGCGATATTTTGGAGGCAGAAATAGGAGTGAAGAAAGGCAGAGGTAGGCCTAGATTAGACTACTGCTCGCAAATAGTAAGGGATGTAGGTTGTAGCACAATTAGCGAAATGCGTAGGTTAACACAAGATAGGAGAAGCTGGAGGTTAGCGTCCAACCAGTCTTAGGACTGATGACCTCATGATGATGATGATGATGATGAATTCAAAGTGTCTCATTACAGTCTTTGTTGATGGTATATAAAGAGAATATTACAAGGTAAACCAATAAGATTGATACAATTAATTCAGAGGTCGATTGTTTCATTATTCCTTCCTATTACAATAGGAATTTAATTCCAACCCAGTATTCGTCCAAAGCTATCTGGACAGTTTCCTATGAGAGTGTCCTATCTTCAACCTATTTTAAAGCTTCATGATTTTGTATAATGCTGAATAAGACTATATTGGTTAATATGCCTTGATTAAAAATAGACCAAAGTTTTATAGTTGGCCATTCAAAACCTAGAAATTACATTCAAATTCTAGAAATACCAACTATTACTTGCCAGTCATTCGATTAAGGAAGTTATACATGAATATAATGCAAAGTTTTACTTCGCAGAGGGTAATTTTCAAACTACTGAAGTAAGGAGATTATTATTATTCCACCACATCTGCAAATGCCTTATATAATAAGGACTAACAAATTAGGCCAAAACAGCTATTCTCCTGGCTATATGCCATCGACGAGCGCTGGAATTAAATGGCAAGATTTGTCGTATTTTGTATATTTGTATATTTTGTATAACAAAGCACTAAAGTACAGTGATTTAGATTGTTCGAAAATCACAAGAAAAATGCAAAGTGTCACCTATTTCAGGATACCGCTAACTACAGATCGGTTTCGACCTTATCTTGGGTCTCGTCAGTGCAATGTAAGCGAGAATACCTTTGACAAATGAGGCTCAAATCTTGTAGACACCGTTACGTTCTCCAACAAGAGATAAAAAATACAGACCAAAATAAAAATTGTCACAAAGGAATTAAATCTTATTAAAAAAATATAAAGTATACATTGAACTAAGTATATCTTCTAATAAATTTTGATAAATAGCGTGACAATTGGAAGAGCATAAAACTAGCTAAAGTAATAGAGATCGAAATTGCTTCAAGAACAGACATGTGTGATCTACTTTCTGGAAAATACGGGTACATTTACTTATGTCATTGTCATTTATTTATCTACTTATTTATTTATTTACAATATCCCACGGGGTTTAGCCCAACTACAGTATAAAGCCCAATGAATGCAAATTATATAACAGACAATATAATAACAGAATAGGAATATACATATGTATACATAACCATAGAAAAATTAATATACATAAATAAAAAAGAGTAAACCAGTATTTCATGGATTTACGACAAAAGATAATATTTAAATTCAATATGAAGCGTCAATCGCCCCTTGGGTCCTATAATGATGTGTGTAACGGTGACCAGTAGGCCATAAAGCTGTGCATCTGAATTGACTACACTTATGCCAGAAATTTACTAAAGGAAACCAGAAGCCAGAAATAAACAAAAATCGAGTTATTCATGGTGGGTCCTTTTGAAACAATTAGCATCTACAAGCTACTGAAGTGCGGAGATATCTCCACACCATCTGCAAATGCCTTATACAATAAGGACTAAACAAATTAGGCCAAAACAGTTACTTTCCTGGCTATATGTCATCGACGAGCGCTGAATTATATGGCGAAATTTGCCGTATTTTGTCTAACACAGTTAGCACTAAAATACAGCGATTTAGATTGCTCGAAAACCACAAGGAAGATGTAAAGCGTCCTTTGTCTCAGGCTACCACTAACTGTAGACCGGTTTCGACCTTATCTTGGGTCTCGTCAGTGCAGTGTAAGTAATATACCTTTGATAAAGTAAGCTCGCATCTTGTAGACGCCGGTAAGTTCTACTGCAGTAGAGCGTAACAATCGCCAACTCTCGACGATGCGAGCCTTATTTGTCAGGTATACTCACTTACATTACAAGTGATGTGCCTCAGACTAGTAACAAGTTCTACCAAGATTTAATAGCAGCAGTTAGCACAGCATGTAGCAAAGTCTAAAATAGCTGCTGTGGATAATTAAAGAATGTCAGTAATAATAAATTAATATTTCAAAAAATTATTTAATTACATTATGAATTAAAAACTACATTATAAATGTTATGTAAAAATTTATCACCATCCATGTCATATATTCTCTCTACATTATTACTTGATATTGAAAACATCAATTTTGAATATTCATAAATGTCGATGCGAGTTATTTGTTTATAAAATATCTAGCTTAACACGATGCGATACATTGATCTTTCAATGTGGTACCTATTTATTATCACCGCTTCCACAAATACACAGAATATTTAAAACGGTCTTAAATTAAACAATGTTTCGGTGTTTATGCGATGTAAAAAATGTTGGTCGCAAAATATCCCTTGTAAAAATATGCAACATCCGTTTGTTCTTTGCACATTTTTCATTTTTATAGTAAGTAGGGGAGATCTGAGGGCATATTTGTTATTCATGTAGTCAAATTTGTGTCGCAGTATGGACTGTATTGCAATATTGCATCATTTGAATGTTTCATATATTCTGAAGAGAAATTGAGATCCACAAACTTGATCTCAAAAATAACATTAATGCGATTACTCACCGTAGAAAGTAAAATTTACAAACTGATTCTTAATTAAGCTATTGCCACTGAATACAATATGACTGTGTGAAACTAGAGCTTACCAAAAACTAATAACTATTGGAGAACAACTGAGTCCCAGATTTGATATAACAACAGATTTTTAATAGCAATATTAATGTAATGAATGCCACATTTAAAAAACATCCTGATCCTCTTGAGTCCTGAATTCTAACAATGAATCTGGTAAAATCTCGATTGGTTTTTATTAAGATAGAAAATTTATGACTTATTTATGTATCTAGTCCATCTTAACTAAATATCTCTATTTCTATAAACCCTATATACACGTAAGCCGTATTTCATTCCATATTCATTAGGTATATTGTCAAAAAAGGGAATATTATTTAAATTAAAATAAACATAAAAAATAGTAATTTATTCAAATATGTAATTATTTTATTTAGTTAAATTAATATAAAAAGGAAATACAATTTTAATATTAGAACATTGAACTTTACTTGCTAATCTAAATTATAAGGAATTTACAAATAAGTTGAGGGAACCCAATTAAGGTCAGACATTTTAGCAATACTGCAAATAATGCAGTTTTGAAGAAAAGTGAGGAAATGGGTAGGGAGACTAGATGGAAAAGGTGTGAGTGCTCTAGTTGCTAGAGCCTAGAGTGAGGCAGTTAGTGAGTTAGCAGCGGAGTTAAAAAGACATATCTCCCTAGCCATGAAAGAAAAAGTTCAGTTGGTAATTATGTAAGTATAATTTATTTGTTTTGCAGTTTTATTTCGTCGTCGTCGAAACGTCGTCCTTGCAAATAGTGGGACCAGTCCTCCCAGAAGGAACAACGACATAATGATAGTTCCTTGCTATGTGAATGGGTATAAGGTTAGAGATATCTTGGATACAGGAGCACAGAAAAACGTTATTACGGGGGATATCCCCAGATACTTCAATAGGACTCATAACAGGAATTTGGTTATGGCTGGAGGAGGAAGAATCCTGATACTAGGAGACGACAAATTTAAATTAGGAATTGGAAAACTTACCATGGAGTGTAGAGTTAATGTTATTCATAGCCTACCGTGTCCATTACTACTTGAAATGGAATTGCTCAGAAGATGTGGAGCAATTATTAATCTAAAGGAAGAGTCGGTAATTTTAACAACTAACGAAAATAAATACACCAAAATCTATGTGGAAAATCCACCCAGAAAGGAGGAACGATACAAAAACAATACTCTACCAATGGGAAAATATTACATGAATTCCAGTATTCATGTAACAAAAACTGAAGCGATGAAAGATGAAACATATGAAAATAAAATGGGAAGATATTTTAAGCAAGATAGGAATGCCAGGTCCACACCTGATAAGCAACCTCGAAAATTGTGAAGAGAAGAAATAAAAATTTTAGAAAACTAAGAAAAAGAATCAAAAGAAAGGACAAGGGGCAAAAAGAAATTAGGAGAGCATTTAACGAGTCATCATCATGGGGTCATCAGTCCTATGACTGGTTGGACGCTAACCTCCAGCTTCTCCTTCTTGTGCTAACCTACGCATTTCGCTAATTGTGCTACAACCTACATTAACGACTATAAGAAATTAAAAAAGAACCATGAAGATGACATTTCAAAGGTTAAGATAGAAGAAAAAACCCAGGACCTATTTGAGAATACCAATAGTTACTCATTAGCATACTGTGTTTCAGCCGATATGAGAATGGATAAGAGAATAGCAAGCAAAGTTCAATGTTCTAATATTAAAATTGTATTTCCTTTATATATTAATTTAACTAAATAAAATAATTGCATATTTGAATAATTTACAATTGTTTTGATGCTTATTTTAATTTAAATAATATTCCCTTTTTTGACAACATTTAAATTTATCTTCACTTTATTTCACAAGTAATCATTTAAACGTATTACAAATTCAATTCACAATGTAACATGAATTTTGTAACTGAGATTAGAGTATGTATGCTTATGATAGCTTTATCAACATTCATCTAAAAAAAAATTATATTTAATGAAAAAATTTGCTTTTGTAGCCAGGGAATCACTATTTTAATATTTAAGAAAACCTATGATTTTAATCATTCATTTAGTTGAAAACACAAATATATTTGTATATTATTTTCATTGACTTCAATTGTTATGTTAACAATTATTAGTATACAAAATAATGAAAACAGTTTAGAAGTGGACATTGTTATTACCTCTGCAATGTTCACGAGTACTTTCTCTTACTAAACCGCAAATATACTCTCTCATCTTATTTTCATTATATTGGCCTTGATGATGGCGTTCGAAGTCCGTAACATCTTGTTGTTTTTAAATTTATCTAAATGAGCATATAGCATTTGCACTTTCAGAGACATCTTGCAACCAATGGCCGCCTTAAAGTTCTTTATCATATTTCCAACTAGCTCTTGGTAATTTTCAGCTTTATTACTCCCTAAAGAACCAGATACTACTGCTAGGAAATTATGCCAAGCGTTTTTTAGTAAGAACATTAGTAAGAAATTTATGAAATTTTAAATTTTTTTAATTAACGAACGAAAATACCAACTTTGGCTTCTGACAACGTTGGAACAAAATTGTTAAAAATTGAAAAGTTTTAGATTTATCATCTAATGCTTTCTCAGATTGTTTAATTAGCCATAACGTGATGTGTAGAGGTGGCATTAGCATATTTTCAGGTTCAGCAATGGGCTACCATTTAACGTTTTAATTTCCCACTTGAAATTTCGTCCTTATCAGCCATGATGGTCGAACATAGTGCTGAGCATCGGCTCTACTATCCCATAAACAAAAATAACACGGATATTTTATATACCCGCCTTGCAGTCCCATTAAGAATCCCATCATTTTAAAATCTCCTATGATCTGCCGCATACTCTGGATATTTTAATGCTTCCAGTAAATTTTTAACACATTCATAGTTTTCTCCGTAGATGTACAGAACGAGCGAATGGAAGAGAAGGGAATTTATTTTCTTTGTGTAGTAGGTTTATCGTAGATCTGTCGATAAATAAATGCCATTCAGTAGCAACGCAAAGTATTCCAGTTGCTTCAAATAAACGTGTTATATTGTCACAGAAAGAAAATCCATCTTCTTTTGTGAGAAACGTAGAAAATGTGCCCTGTCGTTGATCAGTTATTTCGATATCAGCAAGCAAACTCTATTGTTTTAATCGAGAACCCAAAATTTCTGCCTTACTTTTCAGTAAATTCAAATCTCTAATTAAGTCATTAAAGTCTTCAGCGGTAATAGGATGGAGTTTTGATTATTTCTGTGATAGTATAAATTCTTCATCTTCAACATTTTTATATGAACTTTGTTGTGAAGTTGATTGAGTTAATTTATTTGGAGGTTCAGGTACTGGGAATTCAGCTCTGTGTAAAATTGGAGCAGAAGAGGAAACAAGATTAGCATATACGATTGGTTTCGCATTCTCGCCTCTTCGTCGTTTAGCTGGATTCACTACGCAAAAGTGGCAGTCGTCAACATGGTCTCTCGATTTTCTCAAAATTCTCGGCACTGCGAATTTCGTACTCCTCTTTTGCTTCGATACCAATTTAAAATAAATAAAAATGTAGCTAAAAATTTTTATAATTTATTTTTCGCCGAAAACTGTTTATCTTCTAAACATCTTTTAATTGTTACAGGTAACATGTGAATCCCACGGCTTGACTTGCTTCCGAATAGGACACTCAAAATATGCTTTGTAAGCTTCGCAAAGTTTTGCTTTTTGTTTAATTCATATTTTATATCACGTACTTTTTTTCTTTTTAAGGAAGGGAGTGCGGAATTCCCCCACAATCTATGTGGGGATGCCCGTTAACACCCCTCATCCTTCTTGAAACAGCGTCCTGGGATGAGGATTCCTCCTATTACTTCAGTTACGCTGCGATATGCTTTTCCCTTATTGTGTCTCTCTTCTTTTTCCTTCTGCCTCCCTTTCTTTCATTATATTGCTTATGTGTTTATGTAAGTCTCCAGTATATTCCAATTTTCCCTGCTTACCAGCATAGTGTCAATTAACCTGCCCACTGTAACTTCCCTGCCCAGTTTCATATTCATATTCATTTCTTGCGTCTTCAATGTGTTCGCAGTAGACAACTGTGTGCTCCGCATTATCCCGTTCTCTACAGTAGAAACACTCCTCTCTTTGCGTTATCTTAAACCTGGTAAGGTAACTTTGGAAAACACCGTGGCCCGTAAGCACTTGTGTAAGGTAATGGTTTAGTTCATCGCGTTTCCTTCCTACCCATTTTGTAATATTTGGTATAAGTCTTTTACTCCATTGCGCCTTACTTTCGAACTCATTCCATCTTTCTTGCCATTTTCCTATTACTAAATTCTTGACTTCACCTACTGTAGCAGCAGCTGTTTCACACCAGCACCTTGAACTCCTTACCTTTGCAACAATATCCATTGGTGGTGTACCAGCCAGGACCAATAGCGCTTCCGTGGATACTATCCATACTGTACCATATTTTATATCACATACTTACTGTAAAAAATTCACCACATACATAACAAAATGCATCAGCATAATATTTACACTTTCTCGATGATATTTTAACTTTCTTTAAATTTCAACAAAATACGAATACGTTACTGTTGTTTGCGATGCGAGAGCAGTCTGAAGGTACCACGTGAATGGAACAATTCCTCTCCCTTTTCCTTTTTGTGTTTGAATATAAAAAAACCAATTTACTGTTTCTATGAAAACTCTAACATCTGTATTATTAATACAGAAGCAAATTTTGAGGGGGACATGGATATTTCTTCATCATTTTGATGCATAATGAATCATAAAATGAACCTAGACAGAAAGGATTTGTTTTTGTCGAGTTGTAAATTATCGTCTTAGTTTCAAATAAGTGTTTTAATTTAAAAATCGAATAGGAAATGAAACGTGGCTAACATTATGAATCCTAGCCCCAGTTACCACTGCTTTCCGTCACGAATATACCCGTATCAAATTACCGCGATCTTCTATTTCGTACCATAGCTTGATTTAGAAACACATCGTTTATTTCAGTTACATTCTTGTCAGCGGTATCATTTCCGGAGGGGTAATTTTACTATTCGCACTATTCCATACTGTATAATCAAGCTGGCTAAGCATCTGCTGTTATCTTGATTTCTAGTTGGCGAATACGCGAAGTTATATTTGGCATATCATACTAATTGTAATTGTACGGCTTCAGATACTTTCGTGATATTCGCAAACTTACGACGTCTTCATTGCCAACTGCGAGTAGATACACGACCTCTGACATGCAAATCTACGATATGCACGGTAATATAGGTTACCATATATGTATGTATTCGGGCTATCAAATGGCGATCTGAAACATTTACTGATAGCTTTGGGTACATCACAAACGGATCTGCAGCTTTGGTTTAAATTTCTACGAATACACGTGGGTAGTTAGTATCTAAGTATATGTGTGGTTGTTATGAGTTATGATAATATATATTTCTTCCACCGTTTTCGAGAAATTAGATGTAATTTTTTTAAAACCTAACATAGAGGGATATACTGGCAGTTCCAAATAAGAAGTTATCTGAAATAATTTAACTAAGAATAATGGAAACAAAATTGTCCCAGTATCATAGTAATCTCTAAAGTGCGCTATTATTCTTCATAGTGTGAATAATCTTCTGAATCTACGTATAAAATAGCACAATGTGTATGCTGTTCTCAGTTGAAAGTATGAACAACTTTACAGAGAAAGAAGTACCACGTTTTCGAAATGATGAAGTCCAGAAATTGTACGATAACGACTGTTATGGAAGACTGGAATTGTGCCTGATTTTTGGAAAGAGATTTTATTCTGTGTTTTAATAAGAAGAGAATAGAACTTATTTTTATACAAGAAAATTTAAATGACGATACCTCTTTACAATTATTGAGAAATTATCTTGGGCCGTTGATTGGTGAAATTTCTTTGACATACAATGTGTCCCATGTCATTTTATACAACATGTACGAGAATATGTCATTGAGCTGCTGTCTAAGAAATGGATTGATAGGATAGATTTAACTGAGTGTCTCGCTAGGTATTCTAACCTCATACCATTGGTCTTTCATTGTAGGTTTATCTAAAGTATTCTAAAGACGAGTTCTGACGATTCAGTTCCAATGAATAATTTTTAATGATTCATTTGACATGAAAATGAAAATGAACAGGCACTGGTTCACATGGTTCATTGGTAATGATCACTTGTTGATTATTACAAATGAACAGTGCAACTACCATGTCATTTATGTTAAAAATAGTGCCTTCAACGTCGTATAAAAAGTTGATGAGAGCTGCTGTTGGTGGTATATGTGTGCAGCTATCACATGAATTGCAAAAAGATATAAAAAAAGTATCGTAGATGGTGGGTTAGACAATGGATTGTATTGTCTATAATAATCCAAAAATTTGTCTGTATATTCATCCCGCCACTTGAATACCATTTTGGAAGAGTTTTATTATTTTACTCATAATCCCACTTGAATACCATTTTGGAAGAGTTTTATTATTTTACTCATAATCGACAATTATTACATACGCACAATTCCTTTTCTGTATACCGGTTAAAATGAATCAGTTTTGAATGTGCTCATGTTCCGGTTCTCACTATTCATTTTGTTTTCAGTTTTCACTACTGATCATTGAAAATGAACAAAAGTAGAACTGCTTTTCACTTTTAATGAACGCTACATTTTACTTTTTAATGATTCATTAAAACTGAATACGTACTGAACGTGAGAACACTATTTCAGCAGACTGAGCAGTAAAATGTTCATTAAAAGTGAAAAGCAGCTCTACTTTTGTTAATTTTTAATGATCAGTAGTGAAAACTGATAGAAAAATGAATAGTGAGAACCGGAACATGAGCGCATTCAAAACTGATTAATTTTAACTGGTATACAGAAAATAAATTGTGCGTATATAATAATTGTCGATTATGAGTAAAATAATAAAACTCTTCCAAAATGGTATTCAAGTGGCGTGATGAACATACAGACAAATTTTTGGATTATTATAGACAATACAATCCATTGTCTAACCCACCATCTACGATACACTTTTTTTATATTTATTGCAATTCATGTGATAGCTGCACACATATACCACCAACAGCTTTGTATACGACGGCGACGGCACCATTTTTAACACAAATGACATGGTTGTAGCACTGTTCATTTGTAATGATCAACAAGTGATCATTACCAATGGAGCATGTAAACCAGTGCCTGTTCATTTTCAATTTCATGTAAAATGAATCATTAAAAATGATTCATTGGAACTGAATCGTCAGAACTCGCCTTAAGAATCGAAGTGTATGTTAATATATTAAAAAATCAATAGAATTACCCGATATATTGTAAAATGTTAATTATTCCACTGTTATAAACTACAAGAAATAGCTTGAGTACGAAAGTAATAGCTTAGTTTTCATACACACAAATTATGTGAAAATTATCAATGATTTTCCATGCATCTATTATATTATTATTATTCCTTCAATAGATTCGGTGGTAAAGTTATTTTATAAAATGATTGTGATAGTCGAATTGACACTACGTGTATCTGTTAGACAACATATTTCAAATTTATGAACCATATTTATGTATTCAACTTACATATTATACTGTAATAAAAATCGTTGATTAAATTGTTCTAAGCAATTCCTTGTGAAATATTGTCCAACAAATATTTAATCAACTAAATGAAATAATATATTCGATGGTCTCATCTTAGCTACAATTTGCGGTAATATATGTACAATCAAGACAGCATATAATGAGACATATTGGATCAATTTCCTTGAAGTAATACTGAATTAAGTTTTGAATTAATTATGCTTTTGACCAATGAAGTGCGTGGCTGGTTGATAACAAGAGTATAGTTAACAAATGCTATTATTATCTCTATTTCATACAATGTATTGACAATTATATTATTTCTTGTTGGTACATCACAATTTTAAATGTAATATTTGACTGTAATTATTGAGGCACACAATAGAGTCGGACTAACGATCGATACGCTGCCAATGTCCGTTTCTACGTCAACGACATTGCCACCACATGTTACACATAGTTACGGATTCGTCTTCACCTCATGGCGGCTTTTACTGTTTACGCGGTCTTGCAGATTACGTCATCTGTTCGTTGTCTATGTTTTTATTTGTGTTGTAACGTACCTATCAACATGCGACGAGACAAGAATCCAAATACAAATTATGGCAAAACTGAATTGGTAGTTATTCGGACATGTGTGTTAGAGAAAATGATTTAGCTTGCAATGTGTGTGACGAATTATTAATTCATCTAAAAATAAAAAGGAATGTAACAAGACATTGTCACGACGACAAGACGAAGAATGTCAAAAGCCATGCTTCGTCTAGCGGTCACGATGATGATGACACTATATTTTTCTATGACCTCAGGGTAGTCTCTTTGTCAAGTGATATTCCGTTACACAAACTGAAAAGCCTACACTACGCCAATTTCTAGAAATATATATAGACCAAACATTCTTTAATCCAACCACACTCCAACACAACTCCAACAGCTACAATCCAACTTCCAGGAATAAATATGTTGATCAGATATACAGGGACGTATTTCAAAATAGTCGCAACCACGTTGGGTACAATTTTGTGAACTTAATTATAGGCGAAGCAACTAGCTAACATTTAATAGTTTCTAAGATATTAGACAGGACCAGTAACAAAATAATAGTAAACTGTGACTGAATGTGTTTGTGAAACACACTGTGGCCAAATACGGTTAACTTTCACTGTATTTGACCAGATCAAGACAATTCTGAAAAAGTGTTAGTAATACTGATGGACGCAGGCTACATATTACTATACATATGCAGCTCACGCACTTAATCGTATAGCATAAATAATAAGAGACAGTTACCTTTAGTTAATAAGATAATACCGCATATGGTAAATTTTTAAGAGAGACATTTAGAGTAGCTCTGCCAGACATATCTTTACCTCCTGAATCAGTTGTCACAAGATGGGGTCCTTAGTTAAAGACTGTAGCTTATTGTAATAAAAATTTTGAGGAACTAAAACTTGTTATCTTTATAGACACAGTGTAGAATTTACTGCGACTACAAAGTATACGATATGATGTTCGTTAAATTAATAGTAACTATTCCATTTTAATTAATGAAATAAAGAATGTGGAAACATACGGTTTATTATAACAAGAACAGTTTATGGTATTAGATGCTGTTAAACAAAAAATAAACAACCACAACATGCGTGAAGTCAATACTGTCATTAAGAGAACCTGTAGGATATGTTTACGAAAAATCCTGGATATAACCATTTGGAACATATGCATATAGTTAACCTCTCGTGTTGTCCTTTGGTATAACAATAACCGTTGAAAGGACTTTTTCATTCCGTAAACCAGGAGTTCTCAACCTGTTTCAACCCACGTACCCCCTTTTGTATATCAATTAACTATGCGTACCCCCAACAAAAACACTTTAGTTTATGAAAATGTGTTCAATTAGTTAGGTTGAAGTTTCGTTGTTAAACTGTTAAAGTTTAATTACGAATAGGTAATTTAAATAAAAATAAGAAATTTTATTATAGGAAATTTATTTTAAAAACAAGAAATTTAAATCATTACTCAAACTTCTTTCACAATTAAATTCTAGCATATATCAGTATTTACTTAGATCAGGCTATTTACTGCGCCTTCCTTGTGTAGCACCGTAATGGAACACACAATACAAAAGACTACAAAAAACACAGAACGGAATACTACGACTGTTAAATAATTCAGGCAGATATATAAACATACAAACATTACATAAGAATTCAGGAATGATAGACATAATAATACATAAAAGAAACAACATAGAAATTTTATAACACACGAATATACACCGTACCACTAAACCGAAAACAAAACAGATATATAACAACAACGAACCACATACTCACAAATAACTGCATGAAAACCTCGAAAACTAACGACGGATTAATACGGAAAACTTTAGATGACGATGCAACGAGTATAATATATGCCCATAAACCAATAAGAAGTAATCTTATTTTATTGGTAAAAATACACAGGTAAAGGAACTCGGTGATGCAAATTATCATCCAAAACAAAATACAGTTTCCTTCTAAACAATTACGAAATTATAATAGAGTTGATTAAAATAGGTTTTTAATTTCCTCTCCTATAATAAACTAACATGGAATATTATAAACTTGACAAACATAAAAAAAAAATTAATTAATGAAAGCATTAAAATAAAATATAATTCTAGATTAACCGGAGCTAGATATTTTAAGTTAAGTTAAGAACGCAATAGAAAACCAAAAAATCTAAGAGGTCTAACGACCGGTCCAAAGTATGTTACATACTTTGTATGTAAGATACGTAAATGTTAAGACGTCTACCATGCAAACATGTTAACATGTACGCTGGGAATATTGAAATATCCAGTATTAAAATATTTTATTTTTTATACAATGACACAGTAATACTTAGATTATGATTATATAATGTAAAGAACAGATCTAAAGAACAATAGGTTTTAAAGTAAGTATTTACTGCGCACCTCGTGGGCGGTCCGATAAAGGCTTGTTCCTATTCTTGACGAATAGTATTTTCTATGAACTATCGCTGTGCAATAATGCTAATAATAGGGATCTGAGTTTGACTCTGTTGCGACTCGCCGAAATACCCACTTTAGTGATCACTAAATAACAATCAACATTTTTTTGAACACTCATTATATCATCAATTCTAATGATAAATTGTTCTTGAACATATTATCGATGTTAAATTAGTCACGTGTTAAATTATCTTAAACGAGGTGTGTAATGGATCAATTACTAATAAATAATAAATAAAAATGAGCTACTGTCAGCTCAATAATTTAATTCAACCTTGATGAATGGGAATTAAAAATACGCATTTTTATTCCCGCTGACATCACACATCGCCGCCCTGATATATATTAAAATATAACGATTTATTATAACAACCTCTCAAACACTCCCACAACATGATATATTATAATGTTCATGTAATCCGTGCTTGAATAGCTTAAATTTTTTGCTTAATTTTGATTATTTCAACAGGTAATTATTTCACATCACAATTACATTAAACCAAAAGATATTAAATAAGAAACGCATACAGTCGATAACATTCATCTCAAATACATACATTATATACGTACTTAAATAATGAATTCCTGGTTGTTCAATGGTGCAATGGCCCTTGGCGCCAACGTTTCGTCATAACCTGAAGAAGTCAGATACTCATACGACGAATTGAATGTGACAATTTGGATGAAAAATTGGCATTACATTTTGGTTAGTCTTGTAGTCTATCTTATAATCAACAAGAATTCATTGGGCTAATCATTTATTTTTATCTCTCTTTCAGATTTTATAAATAAGATATGTTAAGAACAATAATATAGCCTTAAACAACTTTTTTATCCAACTATCAAATACGACGACATTTATTAATCACTATGGATACGCAAAATTTTCAATTTTATATCGATGAAAAGAAGTTTCTGTCATAGTTAAAAAATGTTTTTCACTCTAACTTCGAATTAAACTGTTTATGTATATTTATGATTTATTTAAAACTAAAACTTACAAACACAACATCACTTGGCATAACATCCCTGGCATACAACATACAATATTTTAATATAATAATTAATTCTAAAGTTAGAACAATTGTTTCCTATATTAATTCCTGAAGAAGATATGTCTCAGGTAACTGCACACTAAATTGTTGAATATTTTGTGAGATACAAGGGCTGATCAAAAAATACGGTGAACGAATTTTTATAGCAGAGACTGCTGACGTTACATCTGTGTGACGTAATGCACTCGATAGTTTGATCCTTTGAGATATTCGGTGTCAAGTTTCTGAGTCGGAAAAGTGAGGACATGCTTACTGTGCCTTTCGCGCAACATGGATTTCGAACAACGCATTAACATTTTGTTTTAAGTTGCAAAAAGTTGCCAAAGAATCTCATAAAATGTTAAAATCCGTATATAGTGATAATGTGGTGATTCTGAATACTGTTTACGAGTGGTATGCTACACCTCGGTTCTGATCCGCGAGTTTTTTGCTGAAAAAAAGCTTCCCGTCTGTCCACATCCGCCTTACTCTTCGGATTTAACACCATGCGACTTCTGGGTCTTTCTAAAAATCAAAACCGTGCTAAAAGGAAAACGTTTTTTGAGACCGTTTCCGACATTGACAGGCACGGTGAAGTAGCTGCAAGCATTTCCAAAAGACGCCTTCCAGAAATATTTCCAATCATGGAAATAACGTTGAGATAATTGCATCGCTAGCCGAAGGCAATACTTTGAAGAAGATTAAAAGCGATCGATAGTTCATTTATTTTTATAGTGGAAATCTTGATTTGACTGTTCTCTTGTTTGGAAGTAAATGGTTAGACGTAAAGAGCTATACGGTGACCTATATAGCTCTTACGCATGTCCTTTCCAAGACAGATAGCGGTCAAACTAGATCAATACCTCCTATTCTATTGACCATTTCATGTTGATTAACACATTTTTGCGTTGACATATTGCATAGCATATTCGACGATTTGTGGTATAGGACGGACGTAGAGCTATGTACGAGTATTTTCGGTATATCTCAATATATTCTAAATTTGAAACAGCAAAAATTCTTTCATAGTAAGTTTTAGAATCGAATACTTTAACAACCAGTATATGTCCCAAATCGTCAAGTTCTTTACGTCATTTATAGCCAAGATTAGTACAACCTACAACAAGAAAATATAAACCATACGTCTATATTTTATTAAGATTGTTGATAAATAGCCTTCTTAAGTAAATGATCACCATCGGCATTAAGAAATCTATTAATATAGTTCTTCCTTTAATGTTACATTCTATATAATTATATTATTATATGTTAATATTATATCTTTTATCTGTTAAACAATATTCGACTGAAATGAATTTCGTGCACATGAAAGTCGTGATTTCATTATTATTTTATTTTTACTGGTTGATAAGGCATCTAGTTTAGTATGTGAAGATGTTTGTTTATGTTAAACCTAACAGGTCAACTTCAATACTCTTGATTTGTTAAATTAAATCAAAGTCGATGTTAACTCAATGAATATATCAAATGGCTATTCTTCACAAGGATAATGTTTTAACTGTCAAAATTCGATTGAGTTTCCTACTCTTTTTATCTCGTTATTTGAAATTAAATTAATATTTGGCTATTCATGTTTAAACTAAAATAGTAAAATATTACGGCTAAATTTTGTGATAATGTGAGCTACAAGCATGTTGTAACATGTGTGGCATACATGCTTGATGCAGTCGATCAGGAGTTTTTCAAGTATTTTTTTAAAATTGAAGAACATTCTTCATTATAATATTTTCTTACCGCCTTATGCCGACAAGGAATTGCATACCTATCAAAGAACTTATTAAATCTTAAATTGTTAATTAGCTCATTAGTTTTTATACCAAGATAGTATGTTCCTAACAATACATAAATGTATCTTATTGTCTCCAAAGATTCCAGATAATTCAAATATAACAAAGCTGTTCCAGATAAGTTTTTTTCCGACATCTAAATCCTTTAGGATGTAAGACTCTCTTTACAAAACAAAAAATTAACCAATTCATTCCTATAAGTGGTTTCTAAAACGTTATACATATATGCAATATTAATTGAACGGTAGTTTTTTATTGTTTATATTCTGTGGGTATAGTCAATTCAATAGGATCTTCTGCAAGCGTTTGCTTTTTAAATTAGAATTCTTCGATATAAATGTATATTGATCTGAAATGAAGATGCATTGCAAATAATTCTATTTTCGTTTTGCATAGATGGCCAATACGATACACCTCTGAATAAATCATCGTCGTTTGTACCATAGAATAATAATTATGATGCCTATTGTGTCATTTACGGTAACTACATTCGACCTTGGCTTAATACGCCTCGAACATCCAAAAGGTTTACTATTCACTAGTTTAATAGTTGAAGTAACTGCATGAAATCCAAATGGATAAAATTTCAATCCAGATGGATACAGGAGATATTCGCACGTGCATTACAGGTGTTTCCTCAATTATTTTGAATTAGCTGTGGAGTACTTCGTTTTTACACGGGGCGAAAAATTGAGGAAGGTCGAGGAATACTTTGTTTAATATTTCTTGAACAATTCGTATTCTGTATATAGAAAAGAGCAATTTTAAAAGTAATTCAATTAGCTGAATATCCATCCTAACTAGTGTCAATAATTCTACTGAAAGTATATTTATACATTGTCTTTTAAACATGTCACCTGTGGATTATGGTAACCAAATTGTTATCACATAATAATTTTATATTTGAGCAAATTTTATACTTTCTTGTTTGACATTATGGTATTATAAACTAGGTATTCCAGTAGTACTTTTAACGACAGTACTTTTATAACCAGAAGAAGCAAAATAGTATAGCGGTATAGAATCTATGTAGAGGTATAGAACCTATACTCCTCAAAAAGCTGCAGAAAGCCTCGTGAAGAAGAAGGTGAAGAAATAAGATATACCGCTCATAATGTGATAAAAAAATATGATAATAATTATTTAAACAAAACTACTCAGTTCTAAACCTTCGAATCAGTGAATCACTAGGTGTTCATGCCACAAGTATGTGTTGTCATTCCAGAGGGGACTTGAAAATTTACTGACCAGGGAATTACTAGAAAGTCCATTGAAATACTTATAAACAGCAAGGCCACTTTGATGGCACTAAACAATTTTAGGACTAATTCCGATCTGATCTTGCAATGTCGAGAGTCATTGGGTGTGCCAGGGAAAACAAACGATGTCGCCGTATATTGGGTAGATGGGTATGTGGGGAATTGTGGAAATGAGGAGGCAGATACCTTGACACATCAATGCTCTAGTAGTTTTTCGCAATGATCTGAACAGCAATAATGCTTCGTTAGCCACTTAAAATACCACATTCCTATAGGACCAAGAGTCATAAAGACAAGTCGATCAAAATCATTGTAGACAAGTAAAAATATTAATTATACCTTGTAGCGAGTGAACGAACTACTATTTTAATCTATGTTAGTAAAACTTACAGATGATCTGGCCTATTGAAATAATCTAGTGCAATAAAACTTCAATGCTCACACGTTTACAGATGCAGATTACAGGTACAGATGAATACTGACGTATATTGATATACGTCAAGTGACTATATTGATAATAATAAGTGTAGAAAATGTAATTTTGAGGCTGAGACGACGGAATATATTCTTAAAACATGTTGTGAACTCTCAACAAAACGAAGCACAATTGGGCAAGTATTGAGCAAACAGAACTACTTGAAAATGGATAGTTCATGACCGATTGCTTGTCTGTAGTAAAATTATAATTTTACGACTGATGATACACTTGACGAAGAAATTAACTAAGCTCATAAGAGACTAAGCTCATAAACAGATTAATGTTATAGTATGATATAAAGACGTAGATACAATGCAATTGTACTTCAAGGTTACTTTTGAATAGAAAGTTGTTTTTAAATATAATGAAATAATTAATAACATTTATTAAATTTGTTTCTTTTTTACTACATTAGCGATCTTAACACTACTGAGCTTTTACAATATAACAATTATATATACGCTCTATTTTATTTACAGAAAATGCAATCAAACATTACATTGGAAATTGTACAGTATTATGGTATGCATTACAATTAGTTGTTATTCCGTTGGATTCGACGGCATTTAATTATCAACTTCATACGTTACAATGTGAAACCTAAATAATTAAAGCATTTTTATTCCAAATAAAGAAATCTAACAAGAATTAAAATAGTTTCCTATAATTTAAAAACTTTCTATGTGTGTGTGTGTGTGAGTAACTTTCATTGAAGCATTGGAAATGCTTTGGTTAATAAATAGGATAGGAAGATCAATAATATGTTTCTATTGATAATAATTTTATATATTTAAAAATAATTCAAATTTAACCGATATTAATATTTAGAAAACGAAAAGTAATTTTCAGTCTATCTTCAAAACTCTTCGTAAAGATAAATTGTTAATTCTATAAATAGGATGCCGTAAGAGTGAAATAAGCCACAAATAAGGAATACGTGTAACACTCATGATAATTGAACACAAATTCCAAAACACTGGTTAGTAAGTATGTCAACAAGAACTTGAAATGAATGAAATCACCGTCATAGTAGAAAAATGACCACCTAAAAGAACATACATAATATAGACGAGTTATAATTAAAAAATTTAAACTATATTTGTCTTTCGACGTATTCAGATACTTAAATAATGTTGAACAATAATTATTTATCTCTCTGCGAGTAATAACGAATGGAAAATAGATGAAGATGCTTTTAATATGTTTCATAAAACTCACATTATTTACGTTTATGAACATATTATTTACACCCACAAGATATAGCAATAACTCCTCATATTTGTTGTATCCAACTTTGTATTTGTAGTCAATTTGATGTCACATTAAGCTCTGCTGACAAAATGGAGTAACTTTTAATAGCACAGGCTTTATTTTTCTTATATAGGGTCTTTCAATAGGGACCCTCGAAATTTGTTAGGTTATAACGGCCATGTTTTTAATCAACATCTGCCAAATTGTTGTGAATTCTTCTCTAGTGTATGACAAATCATCGTAGAAGGTTGATTGGGCTCTGAACAATTGGAAGTTAAACCAAATTTCACCAAAAAATTATCTTTAGCGACGAGGCGACACGAGGTGGATGAATGAATATGTGAACAAGCAAAACTGTCGGATTTAAGACGATACCAAACCACACGAGATAGACTAGCACCAAATGCATCCCGAGAAAATCACTGTTTGGTGCGGATTTTGGTCTAATGGAATCATCGGTCCGTACTTCTTCCAAAACGAAACTGGTATTTGCTATAACCGTCAACGTCGAGCGCTGTAGATCTATGATAAGCAGCCTCTTGTGGCCTAAGCTGGATGATATGGATACCAATGATAAGTGGTTCCAACAGGACAGCGCTGTGTGCCACAAATAGCATGCAATGATGGACATTCTGCACGAGCTATATGAGGGCATGGTTATCTCGAGCATATATTTTGAGCTGCAGAACTATTTAGTGAGCATCAATGAACAGCACTCATTAATATTAATATCTTAAGAGGAAATATCAGCAATTTTCTGATATTTCGATGCAATTATTATTATACACGGTATAAATTTTATGAAAACTGTTTCGCTTTAAGACATCGCTCCATCAGAATACTTTGCCAAACAGTACAATAGGTACAAACATTTTTCCAAACAAATTTATATACTTTATCTGCAAGGAACATAGAACTATGATAAATAATAAGGGGAGAACTAATCCTATTTTAAATTTATGCCATCAAAGTTCTCAACAATCTCTTCCCAATTCTATTCATGCCTTTCATACCAAAATGATGCCATCGCGATGAATTTATGAGGAACTATCCTATCCCTGTAGTTTCATATTGTTCCCATTTTTATGTATCTACGAGGCAATTCAACTACTTCCATTGTGTCATAATTATTTCTTGTACAGTATAACTATGAATAAAATATTTCCAAACACGTTGAACTTGACATTAAATATGAGGGATCTAAAGTAGCTCGCTAAGATAATTTAGATATATGTACAAACATGGTAGTTTGAAAGTTTAGTCAATCTCAGATTTCCACAAGAGAAAGTCCTGTAACGCAATTTATTGTATTTCTAATTGATTGAATAAAACTTAATTTAATTTATTATCTGACATCTTTGCTATCTTTGTTATTCTGATCATTTAACTTTCTTCACCACATTATAACACTAACCACTATTCCTCATGTTTAAAAAGATATATATCATTTCTTATTTCATGATCGCAGAATATAATATTCGCTCATTAGCTGAATCTCATGAGAGACCAATAGGAGTTTTCATTTACATTTGTGAATTACATCGCTTTTATTTGTGAAGTTTATGTGGAATGATTTGGTTTCATATTAAACTGAATGAAACCAAATCAATCCACATAAACTTCACAAAGATAAGCGAGCAACAAATTTCAATTGGCATAAATAATGCCCAAATCCTTCATGCCATGGTGAAATATCTGGGTATTACACTAAACGCAAGATTTCGCCGGAAGGTCCATACTAAAAAGAAAAAGGATCGGCTGGATATAAGATTCAAGAAAATGTACTGGTTACTTGATAGGCATGTCAGCCTGTCAACATTCAATGTTTATACTTCTATATTAACAAGTCGTGAAACCAATATGGACTTATGGCATCAACATACAACTATAGGGTCGTGCTATGAAAAGTAACATCTTAATAATCCAGAGGTTCCTGAATAAAGCACTGAGGAATATCGTTAATGCACTTGATATGTGACCTCCATCGTGACCTTCAGATGGAGACTGTGAGCCAAACAATTGCCAAAGTAAGGAATCATAAACAGTGACTCCATCGACATGGGAACGTCGAGGCTATCCAGCTCCTCTCGATAATTCCAATATCATAAGAAGACTCAAGAGAATAAAGCCTTTTGAATTATTAGTTACTGAAAATGTGATTATTAGTTACTGAAAATCAGAGTATTGTGCGGTTGTGAGACACGTTAATATTGGTGTAGTTAACTTAATATAAATTAAGGAACATTAGTGAATAAGTTCTTAGATCTAAATTTTCAAAGTACCAATTTAAGTTAAAACCAAATTACTCATTGATCGACTCAACGATCAGATTGCTATATAAGTACAGTAAACCGGGGTTACTTTACCTACTTTTAAATTTCAAGTAAAATATTCGTGCACTTCTTTATCGGTTGGAGAGGGGGAACTTTTCTATTTCTATTGAAAACTGCCTTCAAAGTCTCTTCTAGGCAATATTACCTTTGTAGGGGATAAAATAAGCCAAGACAAACATGAGAACAGTTGATTCAAAATTTATTTTGCCACCTCTGAAGTAATAAACATCATGAGATAAGTTTCGTCGTAGTTCACGTACAGTGACTCGTTCTCGAGATACATTTTGACATTTGATTGTTAACTTATCTCTGTGGCGTTGAATGAATGAGCTGTGCAAATCTTCTCCTGGAAGGTTACCGCCTTTAAAATTCCTAACACCCCGACCACATCTCACCAAGTAGTCTCTCACTATTATAGGTATCGCTTCCAAAACACCTAAAGCATCCCCCAGTCAGCACATACAACAAATTGGTGGAGAATTTTAGACTCTTCAGCTGGAGAAAGCGCAGTTGGGTGACTAACAGACTTTGTGTGTTTTCCTGTAAATTTCTTACCAATGGTCTTTCTTGGGATGTTGATCTTTGATGCAGCTTGCCTTATTCACATCTCTTCGTTGGAAACAGCATTCAGAGCTTCTTCAAGATCCTATTGAGAATAATCCTTGTATTGACGGCGCCCCAACTTCGGTGTGTATTTTCGTGACATTATTCTGAAATAAAAATTAGGTGGTATCTTTAGATAGGTAGGTATCAAAATTTAGGTAGGTTTAGCAACTTTGTACAGTGGGCTGTGTTTTGCACCTCCCCCCAATCACCCCGCATACTGATATAGGATGGGAGGAAGGTATACTACCCAACTATACAGTACACACTACGAATGAAAACTATGTGGCTGAAAACACTATGGTAACCTACTTAAAAATCTTCATAGTTCGTCCATACTCAGCTCATTGAGGGGTAGGCAAGATAGCCCTAATTTGCCTACAGATCATGGGATAACATTGTCCATCAAAACAAACACATGAAAATGAAGGTATAAAAATTCCCCTATCATATTACTCTAATCGTTATTATGTGCGACACAAATAGAAATAATTTAAAAAATTTACCAGCTTTCGTTATTGGCTGTTCTGATGAAAGTTGCTTAGGTACTCTAATTATCTGTCTTGAAGTCCCCTTATACAGCTCACAGTTTCAAACTGATAAACTATCACCACATGGAAAAACTTAAGAGCCACCCTTGCCAACATCACAACTAGTAGCCCTGATTATTTGCTGCGCATTCACGCAATTAATTACCCCGCAAGCTAAAGTTACCCCAGTGGGTAAAGTAACCCCAGTTGACGGTAAATACCTCATAAGGGATGTTTAATAAAAAAAAGAAACTTACATTTATTCCAAAATTATCCGTTTACCTTTTGAACCAAATATAAATTTACAAGTGGACGCATGATTACGTATGGTTTGTATAACGATTCCTTACGTGTGCGTCACAGGTAACAATCGTGTGAATCAATAAACTGACATTTTTGAACAGTGTCGTGCCGAAAACACATTTTAGGATAACAGTTAGTACAATACAAAATCGTCAACCTATGACAGAGTAATGAAAAAGTTCTCCACAAAAACATTCAATGGAAGTGATATTTCCATCAATATAAATGAAATAAATTCAATAAAAATCAAAATATATGTAACAAAAATGAAATAAATTTTACAGAAATATTGAGACGCCAATGAATCAAATTATACAATAGAGCTAAAACGTGATTTCATAATTGCATTTTGTTCAGCAAATTATTAACTATCTATGCCGTACGTAGTTGAATGAAACATATGTTGCTAGACATACGTGCTGAGATACAGAGAAAGTTGAATGGATATAAATGGACCAATACAGTGGGCGCCTAAATCACCGGACTTGACCCTACTATACTTCTTCTTGTGGGGAACTTTGAAAAATAAAGTTTACAGAGCAGCATCTGTTAACTTGAAACATTTAAAAGAAAAAATCAGAGATACTTGCTATGAATGAACTATCTAGAGAAATGTTTCGTAAGGCTTCAGTGAGAGAAGTAAGGCGGAGATTGGGTAAATGTTTAGAAGTAGGAGGTGGTCACATTGATAATTTGTTGTAGTGATTGCCTACATTCTTTGTTTCTTTCTGTGGTAATAGTTTGTAACATATTATGTGTTTTGTAATGTTAAATTAATAAATAACACTAATTGATAACGTTTAATTATTGACAGATACGACTTTGCTATTTGTTGCCAAAGGCTACCTGTTTAAATCGTGACGATTGCTAATTTTTGCTAATACTTTTTTTACAAATTTCCTTATAAATTTACAACGGAAAGAGAGAGCTAATTATTTTCTTTACAAAATTTGTTCAGAAAAATTATCTCTTTCTAAATATGCCAAAACATAGGTATGTTTCTGGAGAAAACAATTCGATGACGTAATTACTTCAGTTTCCAAACATGGAAAAGTACGTAAATTTGACTTAAAATGGACCTTACTCAATCCCATTTAAGGACCTCTTTTCAGATTTTTTCTATCGATTTTCCTTTTCTTATAATAGAGCTGAGACATCGAGTTATGCTCACCCTGTACGCATTATCAATATCAAATTGTTATTTTTTGGAATTAAAACTTTATTGACGATATGTTGTTTAATAAAATCGCAGATTTTGTTATTTTTAATTAAATACTATAGTTATAAACTTTATAAATGTCGGAATATGGTGAAGAATGTGTTTTCGTGACCATGTAAATAATTTTTACTAATACAAACACTATTATCAACGAGCACATCTATTAATCATATAATCTTATCATAATTTATGATCTAGTAAACAGACAAAACGTTCACATTTTTCTATGCATACTATGATTAAGGTACATAGATTGTTTAAATCCTGATATTTAAAATACCCAATGCATTTACAACGTGACACACATAATTAAAGCTTTTTATGAGATATGGTAGAGACTATAATGTTAGCAAGAACTTTTTATTAACATGCTTTCACAGTTACTAATTCGCAATTAAAATATAATACTTTAAAATGCCATCTCTATACACTCATTCTGCGTAAGTGTGAAAGAATCCTGTTTTTATAAAGGTTACGTTTTGATGGAACCCATCCTATTCCAAAGCTCAGTGGAACTTCCTTACGAGGTTATTGTAATATTGTAATAATAGTTTATAACGGTCTGAACAGTTTCTTGTCATAAATGTTCATTTTTATTTCGCTACTTCCAAGAAAGTTATAGAGCAACATAATTTTGCGTGTGAAATAAGTGGCAACTTAACCCAGAGTCGTAGCGAGATAATTTTGATAAGGAGATTCATAAATAGATAAAGCAAAAGTGATCATATATTTGAGTAAAAAATATTTTTGATTTACTATTTTTGTTAGAGAATTGCAATTCTCCAAAATATATGACGCCTACTTTGTGATTTTTTAATTGTTGTACACTAAAGTTTATAGTACATAATTATTTGTCATTAATATATCACTAGTTATAATCGGTCATATTTTTCGGTAATTATGATTCTCCATGCATGTATGTAACGACCTCCACATTTTATTTTCCAAAATATTTCTCCTGGAACTGGTATGGCACAGGAACTCAGAAATCAACATGATATCCATCACCATCTCCAAATTTCGTAAACACTTTACTACATTTGGTTATAGTACATATAATGTTTATATATATATATATATATATATATATATATATATATATATATATATATATATATATATATATATATATATATATATATATATATATATATATATATATTCGGCCTAAAAACAAAAAAAATGGTTTTTAAAAAATTTTGTCTGTGTGTGTGTATCGTTGTCGTTGTCGTTGTCGTCGTCGTCGGCATTAAAATTTCTTGTTAGCACGATAACTCAACTAAATCGTGTCGGATCAATCGGGTTTTGACTGACTCTGATCGGGGACGTCTCCCAGATGACACCTATTAATTTTGAGGTGGATAGTACACACCACCTTTGGGTCTATTTGAGAAATATTTTTGTTAGCACGATAACTCAACTACATCATGTCGGATCGATCGGGTTTTGACTAATGCAGATCGTGGACGTCTCCCAGATGACACCTGTTTATTTTGAGGTGGATAGGACACGCCCCACCCTGTCCATGGGTCATGATAAAGCACGATGGTTGGACTATTTAAGAAATTTTTTTTGTTAATACGATAACTCAACTAAATTGTGTCGGATCGATCGGGGTTTAACTGATTCTGATCGGGAACGTCTTCCAGACGACACCTATCGATTTTGAGGTGGATAGGACACACTCTACCATGTTCATGGATCATGAGAAAGCACCATGGTGGACTATTTGAGAATTTTTTTTGTTAGCACGATCATTCAATTAAATCGTGTAGAATCGATTGGGTTTCGACTGATTCTGATTAGCGACATCTACCAGACGACATCTATTGATTTTGAAGTGGATAGGACACACCCCACCTTGTTCATGGGTCATGAGAAAGTACGAGGGTGGACTATTTGAAAAAAGTAAGACTGTTCCATAAAACAGATATTCTGCATTTATGTGTTGTTTATTTTTTCTCGGACACTCAATTTCGAGATAGAGATGTTCTACGTGCAGAAAAGTCCGTTTTAAGGTTTTAAAACTGTTTATTACAATTGTGCACTACTGATTTGTAAATTTTAGTGAATATTTTCCGAGATGTGTCATAGTATGGTGTAGTAGAATAAACCATCTCAATAATAGACATATTTAATTTATCCGGGGAAGGGGCTGGAACCTTCGATGCAGCAAACAAATACAGACACCGACAAACACCGAAAGATTACACGATACTCTACATGCGTTTCGCGAACCAAGTTGACATCATCAGGAAATTATTAAAACTAATTTCTAACTACCTCTATTCTCTATATATACCTAAGTTTTGATCAGGTTCAGTAACCCGTTAGGAAAAAAAAATAAACCAACACATAAATGCAGAATATCTGTTTTATGCGAAAGATTTACTTTTTTCATTGGCGACTGCTTCAGTGCCGTATCAATACGTTTGTAATCGAACGAAATTATTTTTGTTCTCATTCATTCGTATATAATACATGCCCGATATATGTTTTTTTCATTCAATGCAAAATCGGCAAATTTTTCTTAAATAGTCCACCATCGTGCTTTCTCATGACCCATGGACAGGGTGGGGTGTGTCCTATCCATGTCAAAATTAATAGATGTCGTCTGGTAGACGTCCCTAATCAGAATCAGTGGAAACCCGATCGATCCGACACGATTTAATTAAGTGATCGTGCTAACAAAAAAAAATTCAAATAGTCCACCATTTTGCTTTCTCATGATCCATGAACATGGTAGAGTGTGTTCTATCCACTTCAAAATCAATAGGTGTCGTCTGGGAGACGTCCCCGATCAGAATCAGTGAAAACTCGATCGATCTGACACGATTTAGTTGAATTATCGTGCTAACAAGTTTAAAATTCCGACGACAACGACACACACACAGATACTATTTTTTAAAAACAATTTTTTTTTGTTTTTAGGTCGAAAACGAAAAATAAACGCTAGAAAAACATTTTTTTCCATTTTTCTTCACACGATTACATTACTTTTCCGCTCTGGTATAGTTGAGTGTGGAAAAGTAAAAATCTTCCGTTGCTCAACGTGATTCCCCAGAACGACCATAGAGTAGACGCTAGATAGTTGAAAGTGTAACTGATATATGCGAAACGATATAAACTCTTGAATGCCTTTGAAAGTGTCAAGAAAGATAAATATGATAATAGTATTAACAAGGCCCCTATACTTAATAGTCCGTTGTTTTCGTTTAAGTTAAGAAAAATAATTACAGTGAAAGAGTTTGTTAACAAAGGATGAACACAACAGAAAGCAACATTCCTAACGGGTTACAGAACCTGAATAAAACTTAGGTATATATAGAGAATAGAGGTAGTTAGAAATTAGTTTTAATAATTTCCTGATGATGCCAACTTGGTTCGCGAAACGCGTGTCGAGTATCGTGTAATCCTTCGGTGTTTGTCGGTGTCTGTTTTTCTTTGCTGCATCGAAGGTTCCAGCCCCTTCCCAGGATAAATTAAATATGTCTATTATTGAGATGGTTTATTCTATTACACCATACGACTATGATACATCTCGAAAAATATTCACTAAAATTTACAAATCAGTAGTGCACAATTATTGTAAAAAGGATATATAACCCATGCTTATATGTTCCTTTCTTAATTATTAATATAAACAAGATTGCCGTTACTCATTAAGTCATAAAACATGAAATTGTGCATATAACGCACGTTATATGAATATTTTTACAACATATTTATGAGGTTGCAAAAAATTATACAAATACGTAGGAAGATGTGAAAATCTGTTATCTTAATATTAATTACACGGTATTTACAAAATTAGACAAGGTGATGTAACTGTTTTATTACAAGTGTACTAAATACCAGCAAAGAGGCATTTCAGATGCAAACAACCTATAATTTATTTTTTCATCATTAGCACTTATTTAAATATTTCTATAGCAATTTCAAAAGACTACCTAAGTCTATTATTTTACTTTCGTTGCATAACAGTTACATCACCTACACATCGAAATGTTTTGGTGCAATATGAATTAACTAGATAATGAAAGTTGAAAATAACAATGTTTTCATACAAAATGCTACTCTTGGTATAATAGGTAAAAAAATAATTATCGTATAATCGAATATAGTGGAAAGTAAATAAACATGTTCAGCACGATATTCATCTCAGTTGCCTTATTTTCATTGTATGATTGTTTTTTTTTATATTTTGAAATGTTTTTGCTCATGAATGAAGACAAAGGAAAATCTCACAATAATAGCTAATTAATATTAAGTAGCGCGCATTTTTTAAAACGCTACAGTAATGAGACGAAATTAATAGTGTATTTTAATGCAAATATAACGTTAAATTTTTACATACGTGTGAGAAATCTCAGCAGATGATTTAAAATTATAAAATATTAGTCATTGTGATGAAGAATAAATATCACTAGTTATCATATTAATGGTGGGAGGAAGGTAATTATAGGCGCAAAGTAATATGGACATATCAAACAGTGGGATGTCAATAGTATTATGAATTTCGTATTTAGTTTCATTCATTTTCATTCCGATTATACTACATCGCTATATTCAATTTCAATATCTGCTAACTATCCAATAAATTGCCTGAATATTGAACTGAATTTGAAACTGGGTTCGCTCCTTCCTTTAAAGCCTCAGGCTGTGTAAGGATAAGTTACATATAAATACCGGACCCTGACCCTCATCCCGGACCACAATATGAATAGCATTGCTTCGGAAACCGCTATGGGAAAATATAACAGGTCATCCTCCCATATTACAGTTGTGAAGCAAGTGCTTGACTTTCATTTTCCCTCTGTTGGGCAGTGACTGAATACCCACTATATTCTCAACCCCTAGTTTTCATGAACCACATTTATTTATATCCCTTTGATCCTTTTTGGATATTTTCCAAAATAAAAGAAAACTAGTTATCATAAATCTCAATAAATCGGATGGATTTATTATGTGGATAGATTATATTGAAATTATATTGATATATCATATGAGCAAATAAAAACAGGACACCAGTTTGCCACGAACACCGAAATATTCAAACCGAACCAACCAAGTTGGTATAATCGGGAGAAGATGATTAAAACTATAGTTTTAATCATTTACGCAGTTAACTACGTTAATGGAACTCGGAAGTTTCGTTTAACTTTCCAATAGCGCATGTTCTTCTATTTACAGATCCCAAAAGATGGAAGTGAGCCTCATCTCATCACTGAAGGAATCGATTGTGTCGTGAGGCATACCGAGAAGCGGACACGCATTTTCTCGAGCAAGCCAATTTATAGGGATTAAATTTTAGTTCATGAAGGATTGGCCTCACAGAACGAGCAGATAGCCCAATAGCAGCTGCATGTTTTCAGGCAGAGAGCTGAGGGTATTGCAAAACAGAACTCCTTACCATGTCAATGTTTTGGGGTGACTTTGCTGTTGATGGAAGCCCAGGTTTTTTTCTTCAGTTCACCAGTTTCCCTGTTGTTTACCCATAAAACAATCGACTGCCGACCAGGAACACGACCACCGAGGCGCAATATTGAAATTGGTACGGAATGCACGTTGCGTGGCGATGGTTGAGCGACCGTTAGCAAAGTATGCCTCGACAGTGAACGCGCGCTCCACCTTCGCCTTCTCCATGATGCTAACTAGACCAAGCGTAGCTACAAATTTACGCCTCGCTCTCTCGAATGTACGTACCCCCACCCTCCTAGAAGCAGCCATCGCTTTAGTGCGCCAAATTCAAATAAACAAGTTGCTCTGCCCCACCATGTACTTATTCATACATATGTGGCAGATCTTCTTGCCAAATGCGCAGTACCCACCCGTAAACACGTTATAGTTCGAGAGCAATAGGGCTATTTCTCTATTAGTAGCCTGTTATATTAGACAATATATGCTCTTTCTTGCAGGAGGTATAATAAATGCCATTAAATATAAGCTGGAGTCTGTAGTTTTTCACAGCATAGTATGTTTAGTCGTTGCTTTATTTAAAAAACTAGAACTGAAATTATTTATTAAATGTTTAAAATATTTCTTTGGTGTTAGATACTCCCACACCCTTCACTTGATATTTAATTAGTTCATCTGGTTTCTTGCTATTGCTATTCTCTCTGCTCTTGCTTTAGAATATAAAAAAATCAAATTGAAAGTAGAAACCTTGTATTTCAACTACTGATAGCTTCGTACTTGAAATAAAAAGAAGTACACGCCGCGGTATGCGCGCTTTGGAGGATATGGCTCAAGTTTATACACAAAACCTTTAACTAGATAAGTTACCGGCGTGCAGCTCTTTGAAAAAAAAATAGACGGCCCCGGCAATCGAGATCATACGTAACATTACTTGAGTACTTTCAAGACATGTCTTTATCTAAATAAAGGTAAAATTAAGTGTACTATGACGTGGGCGTGTCATATAGCAGTTGTAACCTTACATGGCTGTGTATTCGTGAGTTACCGATATTTACACCGCTAGAGGTTAAAGGGTACCTCGAGTTTGACTGCTTGCCGCCGCCGCCGTGTGGGCATCTAACGGAGGAAATATGATGAAGATTAATTCTCGCAAGTTATTGTTCGAAATCTATCTTGTGGGTGTTGTCAGCAGGATACGTTTCCCATTTTTTTAGGAGTGCGAAAAAGGGGCCATAAAATTATGTAGACCGGCCTACAGAGTGACTGATATTTTAATAGATGATGTAATTTTATGTATTTACATTCAGGCGCCTTATGTAGCAACATTAAATATGCAGTATACAATATACACCTAGTGAGTAATTTACGGAAAAAAATAAAAACATAATAACGCCTTTATAACAGTCAAAAAATCATAAATATACGATGAAATACTTATAACATATGAATAATTTATGCGATAGTAAAACGCTGTTGTTTCCTTTAAGATAGATACGCATTATTAACACAATTGTTCAAGTAACAAGTGCTCGACACTCTCGACACTGCATTAAAACTTTGTGACGTTATAAACACTGGCGGATTTTGACAGTACGTTAGTTCGTACAGTCTGGCAATATTTTTCTCTTGCGAACCTAGTCTAGGTATGTGTATATTAAACACATGCTTAGTAATGCGAGTTCGTTTAGACTATTGTGGAACAATTTAAATAATAATGAAAGGTTAATAAACATCCTTCTAGAGTTAAGTGACTGGATATCAAATCTTTATAGAAGCAGAATACGATCATGACCCCTTGCTAGGTAACAATAGTCTATGCGAAATAACAGATACTTTAAGGCTTCTCGCACAGTGGATGCATGTTCGTACGACTAGTCCGATCGTGCGAAAACGTCCGAATATAGGCGCGCGCAAGATCGCAACTTTACACGTGTTTAAAAATCCAAGATTATCAGCTTTTCAGTTTCAATTTATAGTTTTATGTTATTTATTGTATGGTATTTCCTTAGTGGTGTGTGGTGATAAAAGTATAAAATTTTGTTCGGGCTTCCAAAGACAGATAAAAACGTTTTTTTAGATAAAGACTTTTTGCCACTAGAAAACTAAAGAAACCCCACACAAAAATTAATTAAAAAGCCTACTCCTTCTGAATGTAATAATGTTGCTGTCAATTTAATGGCTAATAAATAAAATTGTCAAAAGGTAGCATATATTTATTTCTTTTATTTATAAGTTCGTTTATAGTGTATCTATAGATTTATTTCATAGCTGTATAAATGTTGAAATGTTCTTTTTTTGCGTAAAATTTACTTTTCTCTTTAAGAGAAAATGATGTTTGTTAAAGATTCATTTCGTCGAAGTATGAATGTGACATTGCTAGTCATATCTTTGAATAAATAATTCATATGACTTATGTACCAGGGATACCAAGTAAAGCTACAATATTCTAATTTCGAACGAACTAATGCAAAATATAAGCATTTTAAGATAGCAGTGTTATTAAACAATATCGTGTTTCTAATAACGAATGCATTGATTTTATACGCGTTAAGAGGCGCATGGTTGATATGCACAAAGAAAGATAGTTTATAATCAAAGTACACACCAAGATGCTAAAAGATAATATTATCAAAACGTATTAAAACTGTACCACCAAGAGAATAGTCATAGATTATTGGCTACTTCTTTAAGGCAGATGAGCAAACATTAAATTTGTTTATGTTTATTGATAGTTGACTCAACATGAGACAACAACGTCGCTGAGTTTATACAACTTCAGTTGATCGTCCGAGCAGGTTATATTTAAAAATAATTTTAAGTCATCAGAAAAAAAGACTTCAGTTATTTAGGAAGTAAAATAAATTGGGATGGAAGAAGCGATAAAGACATAAAACAAAGAATAGCGCAGGGTCGAATTGCTTTTAACAAAAAGAAAGCACTTTTATGCTCGGGGGTAATAAACTTAGAAACAAGGAAGAGATTTTTGAAAACATATGTATGGAGCACGGCACTATACGGTTGCGAAACCTGGACGATAGGGGAAGCAAGTAGGAAGAAATTAGAAGCTTTTGAGATGTGGTGTTACAGAAGAATGATGAAAATACCATGGACTGATAGGGTTAGAAACGAAGAAGTCTTGGAGAAAGTCGGCGAGAAAAGAAGTATGTGGAAAAACATAAAGAAGAGAAGAGATAGAATGGTAGGCCACTTGCTGAGACATGGGGGAATAGTCCGCGATATTTTGGAGGCAGAAATAAGAGTGAAGAAAGGCAGAGGTAGGCCTAGATTAGACTACTGCTCGCAAATAGTAAGGGATGTAGGTTGAAGCACAATTAGCGAAATGCGTAGGTTAGCACAAGATAGGAGAAGCTGGAGGTTAGCGTCCAACCAGTCTTAGGACTGATGGTCTCATGATGATGAGAAAAAAATTAAGCGACATAAGCATTAGAGACAAACCATTAATAAATAAGGTAAAGAATGATGCTTCCAGATTTGAGTCTTAAAGTGAATGCGGCGCGATAGTCGAGGAGTAAAACCTCCAGGAAATAATGTTAAGCAGAAAAGAGGCATGAGACGCGGTTAAGAGATCCGCGGGAGAGACTTTTGGAAGGAAAGAGGAGGGAGAAAGAGCGAGACAAAGGGAGAATGGTGGGTAATCGTAGCCGGAACAGTACAGGGAGTACATTACATTATGCTATATGGGTTTGGGCCTCATCAGCCACTGATCGCATGGATAGTCCCTTGGCTATCCCCTCTTTTCCGGGTCATTATCCAAAAATGCTATCCCATAAAAGGAGCAATTTAGGCACGTCCCCCGCCTTAAGCCTCGCCTCCTCTAGGATAACAGGAGTCCCTAATATAAGGTAACTCTTTTACTCCAGTGCGGGGCAAGTGTAAAGAAGATGAATCGAGGTTTACTCGTCTTCTTTACAGTATCTGCAGGCCGAGCTGTCAGTCAGTCTCAGCCTGTACTTATATGCATTCAGACTACTATGGTGGCCCGTTATGATTCCCACCAGGGTTCTGGCTTTGGGCCTGTTCAATTTAATGAATTCTTGGACCCATTTCTCTAAACCCATCAGTCTAAAAAATGAGAAGTGACTATGTTAAAGTCCCTGAGTAATCAAGACAATACAAAACAAGAAAACTTGGAATCTGATCATCATAAAATGCACATGGTCATTTTCTTATGTTTTGATGATTGAAATGAACGAATCTCCGTTTCTGTAAATTTTATTCTATTGATACAAGGTGAGTTATTACCAGAAATTATGTTTATAGCCTGAACATCACTAGTGGAAAATATACTGAAAAAATGTCTAGCGTATATTTTGATACTCCAAACTATTACTCATCGAAAAAAAGGTTGACGGAATAGGCGTCGAAATTTTCCTACTTTGAACATACAGTCTTATGCTCACCTTCCAGTAGATGTAAATACTTTCTAGTAAATTTAGTTTCCTTTGTTTTAATTTTAAGTTCTATAAAATTTTATTCCAGTGGCCTTGTACATATATGTACAGTACCTTATATACATGTTTTTGGTTTATCATAATGGATCATATTATAAGCCGTTTCATTAATTTTTTTCTAAAAAATAAACTATTTCGTTGACAGATTTTCTATAGCAACTAATTAGTATTGGTCCAACTCCTATTCCAGAAATATTTTTGCGAAAATCCGCATTAACTGATACGACCACGAAATATTACACAAAGTACAAATTCATTATCTTATATCAAAATTATATGTATTCTATATATCAAAATTCTTATATTTTGTAAAAATGTTCGGAAATGTTATTATGCATTTTATGAAATACCAACTGTTTAATAGTCTTACTTGCAATATTTTATGTATGAGCTTATATTATTTATTTTGACATTTAGATAAAATAAGACCTGTCAATTCCTCATTCTAATATTCCAGTGAGACATCTGAATCTATTAAAGTGTATTGCTATAACAATGTTAATTGTAATATAAAAATTTATTAACACCATATAATTTTTATTTTATAGCTTAATACATTTTTATATTAATTGAATAACTGGTTGCACTATGACGACTTTTATAATTGTTATCTTTCTGAATCATGAGCTTCTGACTATTTTGAAAATTTATACCAACACAAAGAAATTCTTTCAATTGAATCATTCAAAACCATCACCAAAATCGATGAATTATTCAACTGGGGACTACAATAAATGCCCCTAAATAACTAATTTGATATATTCATTAGAATTATGTATTCAAACGCTATTCAGAGCTTTTAAAAATGTCTTCTCGACGTTGGCTATTAATTTGTCTAATGTGAAATAGTAGTCTCTAACAGTTTCTGTAAGACGGTGGAGTCAATGTGCTACAATTTTAACTTGGTACATGCAATAATTTGACATAGTTGTGTTTGTTTTCTAAGCACACTGCAGATACTTTTATGTAGAAAGCTGCATCAGTTGTAAAGAGTAGCACACGTCCTTTATTGTTTTCTAAAACATCACCTCAAAATTTTCTTAGATTATTGTTCACAAATTCAGCTACTATGCCTGAATTTGTTCTATTTAGCACTTTTAAGGCAACTAACCGTGGTTGCATTGGCATGGTCTCGTACATCCCCCCAACTGATACGTAAGAGATGTTCCAGTCAGCAACATTGGTGGTTTGATCCACATCACCTATAGGTTATTGCCACGCAGCTCAGAAACTACGCTGTTTCTTTGCATTTCCTCTCATGGTAGCATTACATAACCAGTTATTGGGGTTGACTCGACAACGCATACATATTTTTAAATTTAATTCATCAAGTGATTGAAATACTTTGTCCAATATTCTTGTAGTAGAAGAAATGAATCGTTCATACATCTTAAGAGAAGATAAAGCAGTGAAAGCGGTAATGAGGGACATAGCCATCGATATATGGCTAATTTGTTAGAAGCTTTGTATTTTGTATTTTATATTTTCCGTTGATACAATTTTGTAGAAGTTGAATATTGCATTGATCAGCGTGTCCCAGTTGTGTTGCAATACTTATCATCGTATTAAAAAAACGTTAAATCATTTTTGATTTTCCTTAGCAACTCGCTTACCATTTAAACGAGTCTTATGTTTCTTAGTCGCAACATGTTAACACACAGACATTATTAATAATAATAAAGTTTTGGAATACTCGTTTATAAACATTCGAGGAAGGTTTCGTAAGTTAAGAATTACTGTTCTGTTATAATTAAACCCTGAAACAGAAATAGAACATGTTCTATAGTATATAATAAAAATCACAGTGACTGTTTGATATTGGCATTTATTGAGGCTAACTTGGTAGAGATGTCGCTATTAATAATCTAGTGAAACTGCAATATGCATCATTTGGATGGGTGATGGCATAGATCGCCTATAAGTCCTAATGGGTTTAGTGTCAGTGTACTTGCAGAAGAATACAAAGTTGGACAAAGCCACGAAGGAATTGTGTTTCTTATCTATGATATTCTAGGAAAGTAAATTCCAATACAAGAGTGGGAATTCGGCAGACTAGGTATCCTGCCGGTATCAATAGTAGGCTTTAGTAGGGGGGATAGATGAAAGATAAGTAAGGCATAAAAGTACTTTTAGATACTTACATATAGTTTTCTATAAATTTTTATAAAGCAAACAGAATATGTTATTACTACAAGCGGACAATAAATATTCCATAAAAGAATTTTTCAGTTTTCAGTGTAGGAAACCGCTTCCGAAATATAATCACATATAAGTGAGTGAAGTATTTATTAGAGTCTTACAATAGTTACTCATCTACACTGTGTACAACAAAAATAGCAACTATATGTACTGAAGATTCCTGGGAATTCTAATGACGTATCGATCTGTGTTTACAATCTATTTAAAGTGATTATTTTTCTTCAGTATTTCAAGTCTGAGCAAAGTCCAATATTAAATACGACATGTCTCTAGCAACAATTTTTATTTCTAGAAGATGTTTACAACAGGCATAAGCACCCTTTATTTTAAGGCATGTCTTGTCCAAGCGATGCCGGTAACGATGTATCTAATTTAATATTGTGGAAAACAATTCATCATATCGCGTACTACCTGTCAATAAAATATCCACTACCTAATGATTTCAAAACAACAAGCCCTGCTAGACAGACACTCCTGAGAATTATTGATTATGCACTAGGGTTGTTTGAATTTCATTACATTATTAAAGAGACGAGAGTTACTACTGCATGTATGTTTTTCTCTATTGACCAGGTTTAAGTAGTATGGCTAATGTCGAATAGTAAGCTGTATTCCATTGCTTATAACACAAAATAAATAACCATAAAATGAGATTAGAGTACCTATAAAAATAATAATAAACAACATATTTATGTACTTACAAATATACAACTTTGATACAGTCAACAAACGTATTGACATTCTTGAATACAGAACCAGGTTTACATATTGCTGGAATTATAAAAAAAAATTGCAAAATGCTAAAAAATCATTGCTAGACGTCACCAAGTACCATGGTACCGTTTGAACTTGAAAGGTTTTCTAGCTAATTAGGGGCATGTAAATTCGATGGCTTTATTGAAAACTAAAATTGGAAACATTTGTAACTTTGTTGTTACTTTAAATACAACTTACAGCAACTACCCGCTCACAAGATCACTGACATGATGTTTACATAATGGCTACAGAGCAGCGTAGGTATACTAGATTCCGCAAGCTCAGGTGACAACTGAAAGAACACATCAAAATAATTTAGCAGCCTAGTGATTTTTAGATGCTAATGTATGTGTTGTTATAAATTATTTTTAGTGACGGATTAACAGGGTAGGTAGGTGAGGCGTTGCTTTACCAATAATACAAAAGACAGAAACAGGAAGCAATTATTATATTTGGCTCTATTAATACTATCTATGTAGTTTTAATTACTTATAATTGTAATTATATTATTCATAATTGCCATCCACTTACATTGGTTGAATAGATCACTGGATTTAATAAATAAGCAGTTTTAAAACCTTAAAACGGAATTTTCTGCACGTGGAACATCTATATCTCGAAATTGAGTGGCCGAGAAGAAATAAACCAACACATAAATGCAGAATATGTGTTTTATGCGACAATTTTACTTTTTCCAAATAAACCGCCGTCGTGCTTTCTCATGACCCATGAACAGGGTGAGGTGTGTCCTATCCACCACAAAATTAATAAATGCCGTCTGGTAGATGTCCCTAATCAGAATCAATCGAATCCCGATCAGTCCGACACGACTTAATTGAGTGATCGTGTTAACAAGAATAGTCCACCATTGTATTTTCTCATGACCCATGTACATGGTAGAATGTGTTCTATCCACCTCAAAATCAAGTGCCCAGAGGACACCTATCCTCTGGGAGACGTCCCCAATCCGAAACTGTTAAAACCCGATCGATCCGACACGATTTAGTTAAGTTATTGTGCTAACAAGAATAAATACCGACAACAACGACAACAACGACGACAACGACGACAACGACGACAACGACGACAACGACGACAACGACGACAACGACGACAACGACAACAACGACGACGACAACGACGACAACGTTAACGACGACGACAATGACACACACACACACAGCAAACAATTTTTAAAAACCATTTTTTTGTTTTTAGGTCGAGAATCCAAAAATAAACCCAAAAAAAATTTTTTTTCACTTTTTCTTTACACGATTACATTAATTTTCCGCATATAGTGAAGAGCAGAAATGTAAAAATAGAGCTATCTAACTTTTGGTTAGATAAGAGAGCAACGAATTTTGTATCATCTGAAGTAGCTCACTCACAGTTTCCTATAAGACACGATACTTTAAATAGCTTATGCTGTTATTTTACGCAATAGACAGTTCTTTATAAAGGGCCGGAAGGTACGTGTTTTATGCTTGTGATTATGTGACCTCTTTCAAATTATTAAGTCAATGGTTGTGAAAAAATGAGCGTCTGTTACATCTGACGGTTATGGTAAATGGAAATTTTATTTACATTTTAGCCGTTTTATAAAAATAGCAGATTGCAAGCCTTATGGACTATGATAATAAAATCGACAATCGACAAGTTTATTCCGTGTAGATTTCACATAGCGAAATATTTAGTTGACTAACAATAAGTAAATAAAGTCTCTTTTCAATATACCTAACCAAACTTGTCGACTGCGAAACGTCCTTGATTGAATATAACATCACTTCCATTTAAAATTAGGAAAATGCATTTTTAAGTTTTAGTGAGAAATCTGTAAAATATTAAATGTCATAGAATCTCATGGAATCCACTTTACTTCTAGTTTAATGTAATTTATGACGTTGCTCTTTCTTCCTCTTGTACATTAAATTTATTTTACTATCATTTTCTACGTTGTATATCGGCGTTCATGGTGTTAAGATGTCTTATCTACCTCATATTATTATTACTAATACCTCTACAGTATTGCATATGAATTTAAAACTTTTCAACTAGCTCTACGTTGCCGATGTACAAAAATAAAACTAAATCAAATTTTATGTAAAATATATACACTAATATTAGATTGAAAAATAATCAAATAGATTATTAAGATATACTATTACAAAAACTAAAAATTGTATTAAAAACAACATGAAAGCATGGAAATTGTGGAAACGGTATTTTTATATTGTTGTTAATTAAATACTTATAATTTAACATTAATTTAGTACTTGGGTGATGCTGAGTGTGAGTAGAAAATATTTTTTAAACAGTAATTCTGATTTGACATAATTACTATTAATTTCATCGCTATTTTCCAAATAAAAAAACTCTCTTATCTTGCCGATAAACGGAACAGTCTACCTGAGCCTAGCCATAAAAACAAGTCACGGTATGAGATAAGAGCCGTTTGGGATTTTTTATTTGGCAAATAGCGATGAAATAAACTATATGTATAATATTTTGTTAATAAAAATGCCCGGAAAATAATCTGGGAGTTAAATTTACTGCACAATATACGTTTAAAGTATTTGTCACTTAACTGGTAGTGTAGGTCACTGAATATGTTTCACGCTAAATAAATTATTACTCTAAAATTGCATCATTTATAAAAACCTTAAAACTATTTACTTATTGTTATTACAAAGCTACGTCAGAGTAACATTACCTTACAGATTGTGATTTCATACTAAAATACAATTTATTATGTAAAAAATGTCCCTCTCTTTTTTATATAGACTTGCGTCATATTATTCTCTATCACGTTGAGAAAAGATGCGCCCCAACAAATTTTGAAATAGCGACGAGGTTTTTGTCGAAGTAACAATCACTAACAGTACATATCGGACATGGTTTATTCGCTTAAAATCTTTTGATGAATGGGAAAATATGTCAGGAAAATTTCCATGATCAGGTACTTTTGGTAACCGTGGAAGAAGGTAAAAGGTCGACAACCCTTTGGCTGACCGAAGAGTCCAAGCACTCCACGATCAGCTGCCTGCTCAAAAATCTGGATCAGGTATGAAATTAAACTGAGTGAATCTCTCATGAATTCTCCGATATAAATAAAACTGACCGTGTCCGAATATTCACCGATTTGCTGTAGACATAAGCAAACGTCATTCCTGAAAAACCTTGTTAATGAGAAGGAAAGCTACTCTTAAAAATGTCAAACGGACATAGGTTTACGTTTTTCCGAGTCAAACACTGAAAGGCATTCCAAATGATGTTCGTTGCAAGAAGGCAATGTGGTGTGTTTAATAGGAAATAAGGGGAATCATCCGCTGGCACACCTTTACAAACATCTACTGCTATTGGTGGAATAATAGCGTCAACAGTATCGTATTCTAGACTAAAACAGAAAACCACAGTTTAAACATCAATAGCATTCGTTCAACGTATACCTAGCCAGCTCGACCGTCCTCGTATAACCATCGACGTTAAAAGACTAAAGAAACAGAAACAAATCATCTTTCGTCATGATAACATACATTCCCATATCGAGCGTCGCGCGGTCAAATTCATCACCATCACCAATAAGGGATGGAAATTACTTCCGTATCCGTTCCATTCTCCTACTGAAGTATCCACGATCAACCATATCAACAGATTGGTGAAAAACTGATAGCTCAGCAAAAGCTACGATGATTTGGATAAATTTGTCGCTGATGTCATAGTCTCAAAAGACTGGAACTTATTTCTCGTGGAATCGATATGTTGCTAAGCAAATGGACTTGTAAATGAAGTTGATGATGATTATGTTCTAGATAGATATTGCTTATGTTTTGTTAATATTTTCATTTGAATAAATTAAATTTAAAAAATTTTTCGGTAATTATGCACCAACCCAATGTAATAATATTCTTAAAGATTATAAATAGACACCTATCCTTAGATAGCCTGCTTAGGTAGTAAAAACTTACGTACCATCCTCGTACAGCTAATAAAATGAGAATGAATGTTGTAAATTGAAAACATGCGTGATGTTTTTACGAATTATTTAACAACCTCCACTTATTTGATTACGTGTTTTTAATTTATTGCAAACTGCAACACACATTTATGAACTGGCGTAATTAACTAACGGAATGACAAAAAAATACTATATCGTAAATATTAACAGGCATCATGTTATAAATATAAAGTATGGCTATAGCCATGTCATAGTTTAATGCAGAACATTATTAGTTAATTACTGAATATATCAAAAAGTAATAACATATATCTGGATATACATAAATTGCGTAATACTAAGCAACAAGGCTTTAATTAATATAAGATTTAGTGTAGATTGAGAGAGATGTATTACAAATCAAAAAATCTTATACGAGTATATACGTTTATGTGCCTAACGCCTTTATGATGTATATTGTAAAATATCTGTTATAAATAATGGAAAGTACCTACATAAATAATCAAATAAGACAACGATAAGCTTAGTAACTTACGCGTATCTAAATATATATGTTAGTTTGCGATACCGACGATCAGCATGTTGCACTTTGATAGATAAAGTCTTGTACATTGTGTAGTCTTGTACATTCCGTGTCTTGTACACTTTGAGAATAATATCCGGAATAGTTCCCACAAGAATATACCTGAACAGGTCATGGCGCCCACTAGGCGTAGCCGACGATTTTGCACTGAGGCTCAGTGTAAAATCAGTATATCGATCTACCAACTAGTTTATTGCTGACGTTGAAGTAGATAACGTGGCGCCGGTAGATAGTGTACGTCTCAGATTTAACTTCGTAGTCACAATGCCACCCAAATGTAACAGACTACAATATACGTTATAGTCTATACACGTTATTTTTTTTGACTCGACTATATTTATTTTAATTATGCTTGGATTTTGTTTAAGTTAATGTGAAGGTTGTATCTGCAAATTGAGCGACTGTTGTTGATCTAGATATAGGTAAATCAGCCGTATCGATTAAATAAGTGTTGGTCCTAGGACACTTCCTTGGGGCACACCAAATAGAATATAATGTAGACTGGTATATGCATAGCCTTGTTTTACCGGAAAATGCATATTGTTAAGATAACATTTCAGTATTAGAAAGTGTTGATAGGGGAGATGCTTTTTTATTTTATAGCATAGTCCTTCCTGACAGATCTTATCAAATTTCTGGCTGACATCCAAGAAATCAGCAGAAGAGTGCCTTCTCTTTTCAAGGTAATTGTTGGTTACATTGATAATTCTGTTGACTTGTTCAATGATGCCATGCTTGTTCTTAAAACCAAACTGATGATTTGGGATGATGTTCAATTCTTTAAGTATGAGATTTAACTTTTTCAGACAAATCTTATATAGTAATTTTAATAGTATTGGCAAAACTTTTTGGCCTATGTGCGGTGACCTCTTCTGGTTTTTGCCATGTTTAGGAATCATGATTACTTATGCTACTTTCCGTATATTATGAAAATGATGGACCCGAAGAATTGCATCGAATTGTACCTGTAATTATGTTAGGTTAGGTTAGGTAATTAGGTCGAATCCAGACGTTTTTTTGGATTGATTCCTTTTATCATTGTATCTTTGGCTTCTTGGATCGTGATTTTTCTATTTTCTTTTGATGAGATTGTTTGTGAAAAAGGTTTAAAGACATTTTGAAGATGCTCAGCGAATATTTATGTTTTTTCGTAGTTTATTGCTGATGTACAATTGTCTATTTTTGTCTGTGAATTTGATTGTATAAATATTTTTATATTCCTAGTGGCTTTCCAAAGTAAATAGTTTGTAGTTTCAGTTGGGATTAAGCTCTCTAGATAAGTTTGAAAACCTTGACCTCTATGATTCCGTTGTATTTTTTCAGTTGTTTCACAGCTTAATTTAATCTCTTCTTATTTTCTTCAGACCTCTTCTGTTGCTACTTTTCTCCTAACTATTTTATTTTCGGAAATCTTGGCTGGATGGTATTTGGAATTATTTTTTTGTAGACATTACAAGTTGGCGTTGCTGCCAGCTTCTTCGATGTTTTAGTCAATGAATGTAATGCATGGTCAATATGAAGCTCAGTATTGAATGATATTTCAAGTTAAAGCATATGCTGTAATTTTTTTCTGAATAAGCTCCAATCTGTTTCTTTGGTGTGTAAAGTTGGTTGCCTTTCTTATTCAATTACTGTTAAGATTAAGAAGATAGTAAGGATTGACTCTCGACTCCAGCAGAATGGTCAGACTCAAGATCCAGATGTATTTCTGCTTTGGTTGTTTTAATATTTATACCTTTTGTGGCATCAGGCACCAGGAAGCAGATAACGTGACACACATTATCTAGGTTGTACCGACAATGTTTACAACATACAAGTACAGCAACAATCATGAGAAATGTAAATGTTGCAATATAGACAAAGCGATATAGGAGTCGGGCACTGAAGACCTGTTCTTTAGGACATTGCCACATAAACCGATATTAATCAGATAAACATAGCTTGAAATAGTTGCATATTATAGTAAGAACTTTTAGACTATGAAATTCTTCATTATGGAATTAAAATCGCATGAATGCACTAGTTTAAAATAATAAAATGATGTCAAAAACTATTTTCGCATCCTGAAGTTAAAACAAATATAGCAGAGATTCTGATATACATTATATGGTTACGGTATCTATTCAATAGTTATAATATAGAGTGTTATCTTTAACAGAAGCATAATTATTAATTAATTATTATTAATTATTGGTAACTTAGAAACGTCTCTGAACAACTAGACAGAACGTATAGGAATTGCTGTAGCTCAAATGTTTACTGCCATGTTAAATAAGAATTTAGACATACAGAAACTGCGATATAAAAATTCATGTATAATAACTAACAGGATGCGGAGGAATATTTTAAATTTGCAAATATTACTTCACTGCATTTTTCCGTCCCTCTAAACATGCATTTTCATCATCTTCCAGATATTTAATCTTCACTGGAAGAAATACTGATGCTACGCAATATACGTCACTGCTTTATAATGTGATTTAGCTTCATCAGCATCCACTAAAAGGTAAAATGTATTTAAATTTTTTTTTAAATTATATCAAGTAATAATCAGTCAATAAACATTACAATCAGTTTTAGGAATGGATATAGCATGGCCACGTTATTTTTATTGTAAATGTAACTGATGATATAATATAATCTCTTGATAACGGCTTGAGTACCGCATAAGTTTTAAAAGTTTAAAAGTTTGCACAGAAATAAAGCGATTTTCTTTCCAAAAGCGCTGAGTTGCGAAATTGAAGGCTACACATCGACACGAGAAAAAACACCGATGTTCAGAGAGAGTTGCCCCTCTTCTCCGTTGCTACTCGAATCCAAGAATGCTAAGGCAATACGCTACCCCAGGAGACTGTGCAAATAACATTGTTTGAGGCACCTTTACAGGAAAGAAAATAGATAGGCCATCCATCCATCCGTGTCTTAGATATAGAACAAAGGATGCAATTTAATTAGCTTCATATCGAGAAACTGACGTAAATGTGTATCATACCCGTTAAATAATACTTAGGCGTTTCTAAAGCTTAAAAATACAATGCCAAACTTAAATTCTATGGTTTTGATTCAGTCGTAAATTTCTTTAAATTTCATCTTGCAAGTAGACAATAAATAATTACGATAGGCAGTGAATCATCACCATTTAGTTATATAGACTCAGGAAACTGTTTTACTGCGGTTTATTGATTTTATATATGGATGCTAATAATTGATTTCAGATACTGATATTCTTACAAAAAATCAACCAAATATTATATTATTTTGGTTCAAAGAAACTTGATTTGCTTACACTTTACATTTTTACTAATTTTGAAATATTCAATATTATGCAGACCCCTGATAACAAGAACAGCTGTTTTATATTCACGCTATCAAACTTGCACTGTATTTAGTCCTAGACAGTCTCGAATATTTATTGAAAATATGTATGCGAAAACATAATATACAGTACGCGTAAGGACTCCTCATACAAAACTCCATTTTTCAATTTCATTTACATCGAAGTTAAAATTTAACTATCTCTTAATGAAAGTGTAAAATGAATTTAAGTTATATAAAGGGAAACAGAGATATATACAAGATTAAACTTTCTTGGCGAATGCTACAAGTTAAGGAAAACAAAGTTTAAATATATATTTACAAAGGAGTAAGCAACATTCTCTACTGGAGGCAGATGTGGATAGGATTTTCCTAATTTTTCTATTTAAAATGAACTATCGACTGGGCTGAATTTTGCGAAAATCCTTTAATCCGAACATTTCAATTTACACTGATGGTTCAAAAATGTTAGAAAAGGCCGGATATGGAACTTTCTTTAAATATTAAAGCCTCCGAATTAGTGAGACGCTGGGCGTACATGCAACAATATTGCAAGGTGTTGTTATAGGGGCACTACAGGCAACCATAGAACTAATCAAGGAATTAATAGTAAAAGTATTGGCATATTCACAGACAGTAAGGTCACGTTGATAGCCGTATATAATTGCAGGACTAACTCCGGGCTGATTCTGCAATGTAAAGAATCATAGAATGTGCTTGGAGAAATAAAAATGTCACTATATATTGGGCGAAGGGACATATAGATAAGAAATTATGGATACGAGGAGGAAAACACCTTGGTAATCTAAAATTCCATTCGATATTTCATCATAAAAGACTATAATAAAAGACTATACACACTGCGCTACAGGGACAAGTAGGTCAAAAGTCACAGTTGTAGATGAAGAGAAATACTACTAACTACACTTTGCAGCAAACTAGTAACATTTTGCTACAATTTGTCTTATTCAAATCTACAAATCCTAATAGAATTGTTGTTAGCATCTCCATGTTATGGATTGTTCTGTCACTCCTATTTGTAGAGGAGGCAATCTGAAGGATGTGACTGCAGAATATATCCTAAGAGCTACTCTCAACAAAACGAAGAGCTAGTTTGGGAAACTATAGGTTACAAAGGACTAACCTTTGTCGACTATAACTGAGTCCACTTCTTCAATACGTTCGCGCAATGAGATGCCTGGGGATCTAAGGTCTGTTTTTGACGACACATTGGCAGTTCTGATGGATGCAAAATAATGGGCCCAACATACCTGAGGGCATCTGGGCTCCCTTTTATATTATTCAAATTCTAATAAATATTTGAAGTAGCTTCCAAATAAAGTGGTACTCGCATACCGTTGCCATTTAAAAAGATATTTAGAAATGGCACTATAACGTCACCTTTGATGACAGTAACACTATTTATTGACTAAAATACAGGGTTCGGTAGGGACGTATGAAAGATTTGAACGGGGCGCCAAGCAAGGTGGGGTGAACCTAATGTTTTCGGAATAGGTAGTATCTACTGGTCATCAGATGCCATTTTAGTTGCCATGGACCCGTGGTCTATTGAGCATCGTGTGTTTGTTTACAACACTTTCATTGAAACGGGTCGTTCTGTCATTCAAACACAAAGACGATTCCGAAATCATTTTAACGTTGGCCGTCACGATCGTGTTCCGAAGTTTGAAACGATCATGAAGTGGGTGAACAGCTTTCAAAGAACTGGATCTTTGAGACCTGGAACTGCGCGAGGAGGTGATCGAACGGTAAGGACCCCGGAAAACATTGAAAGGGTGCGTCAAGCAGTTGAAGCCGGCCCTCGTCGATCAGCCGTACGTCACGCTCGGGCTCTACGGATGTCAGACCGCTCAGTGCGCCGAATTTTACACCTCGACTTGCATTTTCATCCGTATAAGATGATGGTTGTTCAAGAATTGCAGCAAAACGACTACGGCAGACGGATGAGGTTTGCAGAAGCTATGTTGCAAATCTTGACAGATGACATTGTTTTGATAATGAGTGACGAAGCCCACTTTCATTTGTCAGGGGTGTTTAATAAACAAAACTTCCGTTAATGGGCCTCTGAAAACCCGCAAGAGCTCCATGTACGACATCTCCACTGCGAAGGGGTAACTTTTTGGTGTAACATTAGTCGAAACTTCACTATTGGTCCGTACTTTTTTCGTGAAAACAGTCGGACCGTCACTGTCAACACAAATCGTTACCTACAGATGTTGCGTGATTATTTTCTGCCAGAACTGAGAAGACGACGTATCAACCTGAATACTGTATGGTTTCAACAAGATGAGGCGACTTGCCATACATCAAGAGCGACAATGGGTTTTTTAAGGAACACATTCCCTGGACGTCTGATTTCATTGCGAGGAGATGTGGAGTGGCCCCCTCGATCACCGGACCTGTCACCATGTGATTACTTTTTATGGGTCTATCTCAAATCACGAGTGTACATAAACAAACCACGTACACTCGAAGCCCTAAGTGAAACAATAACCCAAGAGATTCGAGCAGTTCCACGTGAAATGCTTCAGAGGAGTATGCAGAACTTCTCACAACGTCTTCAGGAGTGTTTCGACAAAAATGGACGGCACTTAACTGACGTTATTTTTTGTACCTAATCAAATTTTTTTTCTTACTCTTAACTGGTTTTGTAATGGCAACATCTAAGGTACACATTCAAAAAATAAAATTTGAGTTTAGGTAAAAAATGAGTGAGTTACAGTTTTTTCAAATCTTCCATACCTTCCTGCCGATCCCTGTATGTATGCCAGTTGCCAGTATGTATGCATGCCAATTTTCATTAATTTAGGTTTCTTAGTTGCAAAGTTAAAGGGGGAGGGCACAGGCACTTTACATGCATACTGTATTTATAGGAATATTAGAAACCTGTGAAATTCATGCACAAGCCAGCCGGGGCAAGTATTTAAATAGGATTTTGAACTATAAGTGGAACAATGGTTATTAAGCACGATATAATTATTTTTAGGAAGCACGATTGTATTTTCACCTAGATTAACTGAGTAATTAAATAGTATGAAGTGTTACACTAGACACATTTCATGCCTATCGATTTTCCACCATGGTTTACGGTAGCATGTTAAACATTATCTCGCTATATTACAAGGGTGGGTCTATCTGAGTCAATGAACTTTGCCTATCCCTCTATTTAGCAAAAAAAAAATGGTATAACTGTGAACTAAATTCGCTATAATGTTTCAGGAGACGGCTGTACTTTTAAAACTTAAAATGTATCGTTGGTCACGCCACCGTCATATATCAAAAAGTCGGTAATTTATAAAATAAACTGGAAAAGTAATTCAGATGATTTATTTCCGTTTCATATATACCTTTCATTAAATTTAATTCCTGATATATTATTCAAATACAACAAATTTTCTCTAGTACGTCAAAACTAATTTTTTAATATACCATGGGTCTCATTTAAAATTAAAACATAAAATGGATATTTTCGTCATTTTTTGAAATACTTAAGCTTTGGCATAATTTAAGTGCAATAATAAATCCAGTACAAATGAGCAGTGACATTTCAGCTTTCTAAGTTGGTATGATATATTTTTCCCGCAAAATAAGACGTATATTTAGAGGTAACCAACTTAAATTTAAGTAACAAGCTGCTCCCCGATATTTTACCCCGCGATAAAGACATCGAAAAAAATTAAAAAAAAAGTTTGAGCCCCAACACTAAATTCTAGTATGAAAATCGCATTTTTAGTTTTTTTAATATTTTTCCGCAGTCCACATATGATTTTTTTTATTTTCAATTTAATGGGATGCCACGAAAACAAAAACTATGATTAAATTAAATGCCAATGTGACAAAACTTTGAGTTATATTGTGTATAATTTTAGTTTATAATCGTACGATTGCATTTAAAGGAAGAATCGAAATAATAATGTTATTTGGTGATGGGGCTCGTGGTGGCAGAGAATTAGCCGCATATTTAACCGAAGACATCGTTTACGAATCGCAATTAGGCTTCCTTCACACTATACGGTGTTTCACCGTACGGCGAAAAACCGTACTGCAAATATCTGAAAGGGCAATTCGTGCACGGTTTATACACGGTTTTATTTCCATCACAAGCTTTTGACCTTTTTAGTACCTAGTGAAAAGTATTGGTGTGCAATGAACCGTAAGCAAATTACCGCATTATTATTGTATCGTCTGTGAAAGAAGAATCAATCTCCATTGTCTAAATAGAAATGAATATCAAACTAATGAAATTGAATTATTAACTAACTAAAGTGAATATTTATTAATTAATAACTTATTAAAGTGACTAATATTAATATTAATTGTACAATTTATAAAATAATTATTCGAACTTGAGCACGAAACTACAGAAGCGAACTACCGAGAGCAACTGCCGTACGGTTTAAACCGTCCAATGTGAAAAGGTGTATTTGGCCACGTAAACAACTATATATCCGGTTGCCATCCGGGTCCCGTGAGTTGTAGTGGCAGCGGACGGCGGCTACACGGCAACCGCGTATTATTTTGCCGTGACCGTCTAATATAAAAGGGGTCATTCTCTTCATCGTACGACTAAAATAAATTCGCCGCACGGTTTTTCGCCGTACGGACAAAACCGTATAGTGTGAAGGAAGCCTTAACTATGGACCTGGAGCCGTCATACCGTGCTTTCATTTTAAAACTGTACATAGGTTCCACCGTTCGGGCCTTCTCGGAAAATTAGCCACCGCTCAGGTGGGGAGTCCGGCCGTACGCCGTGATGATCGACGACTTAGATTTCACATTTACCGTCACATACGTGTTTGGCATTTAGACGAGTGAACTTCGTAGTAATACGTATAATTTTAAATAGATTCTTTTAATTTAAAACTTAGTAATTATGACGTACTCACTCGAGGAAAAAATTGATTTGATATCATGGTCTCTTCAAGGACATTCATTACGTGCAATAAGGGACCTTTTCTCAGTCAGATATGTAAATCGTCCGATCCCTGCCTTGAACACAATATCGACAGTAGTCGAAAAGTTTAAGTCAACGGGATGCATTTTAGGTTGTAAATGCCACAAGACATCTAGAATTAACGAGGATGCTGAAATGCAGGAATTAATGGTGTGTGAAATGGTAGAAGAAGATTCAAATATTTCTATCCCAAAAATTTCCGAGGACACTGGTTTTAGTGTGGGTAAAATTCACAAAATTTTAAAGAAAAATAAATATCATTCCTATAAATACGAAGCCCATCAAGAAATTTTCGACGAAGATCAGTACCGTAGAATGGAATTTTGTAACACGGTAATGGAACGTGCAAATGCGGATGACAATTTTATTTATAACATCGTGTTCACCGATGAATCCACGTTTCCGTTACATGGTAGGCACAATCCATCAATTCTACGGTATTGGGCTATTGAAAATCAGTATCGCCTGTTAAACACAAGGACACAATATCCCGAAAAATTGAATGTTTGGGCTGGTATTTATGGGAATGATATTATTGGACCATTCTTTATTGATGGAAATTTAAATGGGGAGACTTATTTGAATCTTCTTCAAAACCAAATTGTTCCTGCATTGGCAAACATTAACCCCAATTTTGACAACGTTTGGTTTCAGCACGATGGGTGTCCGGCCCATAACTCAAGAATAGTCATTGACTATTTGAATACGATATTCCCCCAAAGAATTATATCTACGGGAGGCGTAATTCAATGGCCAGATCTGGCAAGATCGCCAGACTTACCCTTAATGATTTTTTCTTATGGGGGTATATTAAATCAAAGTTATACGGGCATCCTCATGAAAGAGCTAATAATTTAAATCAAGTGAGGGCTAATATTGAAAATTTATTTGAAACTATTAGCCCTCTTATGCTGACCAACGTTCGTTCAGAATTTTACGACAGGTTGGGTTGTTGTTTGGCGCAAACCGGAGGCAATTTCAAAAATTTTCTTTAGTTTTCTTTCTTATTCAAGGGGATATTTTGTAAGTATTAAGAGTTTGTATTTTATTTTTAATTATTTTAAGAGAATCTATTTATTTTTAAACGTTTTATTAGAAGGCACTTTTTTTAATGCAAAACCAATTATAAAAACAATGCAAAAAAGATTTAGTTTGCTGTTAAATATGGCCAAGATATTTTTTCTTTAAATACCTTGATCATCTTTTAACAGTAAACCCATCAACATCACTTCCCACGTAAAAGTTTTTCCCCGTTATAAATACGATGTACACTCCCTCACGTGTAGAACGTAACTGTCGTAGCGCCGCTTATTATCGACACTGGACAACCTGAAGCAGGGCGTACCGTCCGCGTCCCCTCCCTACACATTATACGAAATCGACCGATTGACTTGCTGTTTAGTAAAAAAATGAACGGTATACGCTTCGCAACCATCTGTTAAAGGTGCGCGACACATCTCCACCTTGCGAGCGCGGTTCGTAACTCCTAGTCTTTCATTTCAAATGTTTCATGTTGGAACACGTATATTCGTTTAAGACAGAATGCACTGAAATTTATTGTATAGCATAAAAATACTCGTATTATAATAACATGAGCATTATTATAAAAAACTTTTTTGGAGTGGTAGATACTTTTCTTTTTCGGCGAAAAAGTATTTCAAAAGAGAAAAAGCTTGTTGAAAGCTGTCATGTCAATGAAGTACAAGAAGATATAAGTAACGAGAGTTGACTGGCTTAGTTTTAAGAGAAACTTTTGGTGCTTATAGCACAAAAAAACACGAAAATATTTATAAGCCCGTAGTACAGGTATAATTAGCGATTTTTTTAACCTAAAAATTATTTTATCCATTCATAAAACTTTTCTAGCTAAACGCTGATCGTACCGTTAACGATACATATTGTATTTGCAAAGCAGGCCCGGCCTTATGCAAACGTGCAGCTGCAATTTGCATATTTGTCAATATGGAAAATACATGCTCCAAGACAAACCAAGCCATGATATGGAACTAGCAGCCACCCCAATCTGAACTTGACAAGTACCACAGACGCGCTGCGATTTAAATTTTATTTCCTTGATTATGAAGTAACGAATAAAGTAACGTTTCCAAAGCTTGATTTATTGAAATATAATATGAAATATAATAGTGAAACATAATATTTATTCATGTACTTTCAAGTCGTTTCAGTATTTTTACATATTAAAGGTTCTTTATTGTTATCAAAAATACAAGCGACATGCATTGCTTTGTCAATATGAGGTAATAAATCCGTGGGTATATATTTTAAAATTTTGATTCTTTGCATCGCTCGTTCTATATGTATTCTCCCAGAAGCGATTAAACATCCCTCTAAAACTTCTTGTTTGGTTAATTGGGGGTTAACAGCAAAAGGTGGCATAATTAAAGTGCATTTATTTTTAAATAACTCAGATTTTATTTGAGGGAAACCTCCCATATTTTATGGGAGAAACTTTTTCTACGTTAAAAAATTAATTTGTCAACTTTAAAAAACATATACGATTGAATATGGTTTGTTTACTTTTTATAAAGACTAAGAGTTGCACATTCTTATCGCCGCGATGGCGCCACCAGCGATACTTGCGAAGCGTATATGATCGATGCAGCTGGTAGTGTTATTAAAAGATCTCAGAATGATCAACCTCGTCGAGTACATCCGCATCCTCAAAATAACACAATCTGAGTAGCAAATCAAGCGAATCTAAGAGTGAGTCTGCGAGATTTAGCGTCTCAACTGGAATGTCGACAAGGAGAAAACTAAAAAATGTTTCAGTCATCGTAAAATCAAGCCTTATAAACCAAAATTTCTATATATTCGTACATTGAAAGAAGGTGATGAAAATGAATGACTAGAATATTACTGTTGGGCCCTGAGAATTTTTTTTATGCGAACATAATTTTCTATATCAAATTTTGTTTACTGATGGGGCTAAATGTACCACTAATGGGGTGGTTTCTTCTTAGAACTATTCTATAGATACTGGGCTACAGAAATTCCTCATTGGGTTGTTGCTTGCTGCTGGGAGATGACTTTTCCAGCTAGATGATATGCCAATCCATAATTCCAGAACTGTTGGTCAGTGGTTGAATGAACATTTTCCAACGCACTGAATATAAAGAAATAGTCTTTTTGCACTCTGGTCTCCTAGGTCTCTAGATATTACATCATTAGATTTTTATTTCTGGGGAACAGTGAAGAATAAAGTTTACAAAACGAGGCCCAGAAATCGAGAAGAACTTTGCGCTAAAATAAGACGCATATCAGCATTCCAGATCTTATAATCATAAGATAATTGAGAAATGTATTCAAATTGAAAGAGGATTATTTGACATCCGATACTCCGATACATCCGATAATTGATTAAAATCTTTATATATGTAATGAGTAACTATCTCAAATCTGATTATTACTTGTTGTTTTTTAAATAACTATAAATTGTTGTTTTTTTTTCTCTTAAAATGTATTTTTTATCAAATCAATACTTCTGTTATTGATTACAAATCTGGATTTCAAAAAATGATGAAAATATTCGGACGTCTTCATTTTAAATGAGGCACCTGGTATTCTCTAACAAATTGAAAATGACCATAATTTCTTAGCTGTTATAGATATTTCTTTCCTTGATATTCATGTTTTATCACGATTATAAAATATAACCTTTAAATGCCTCTGTGTTATTTATGTAAATGCCTCTGCGTTCAACATACCAACGCATTTGAGAAAAAATTATACCGATTCCTATATTTTTGGAATAGCAACAGTTTTCATTTTGAATATCAAAAAGAACAATAATTAGGGTCGATTATTTGGATGATATGGAAATGTAAAACTATCATTTATTCTTAGAAGTTGTAAATAATGCTATTCAATAAGTGAAACTGAGGTTTCAATATTTTGGTGAATTAAAATTTGTTGAAAATGTAATTTTAAGAACCATAATATATTTCATATACAAGAGGAAGTTGTTGGTAGCCTAAAACTAACTTCCTTGACCCAACTGTTTGTGAAACTGCGGCTTTGCATTTACAGTTATTTTATAGGGTACTACTGAAGACAATAATAAAAAAACACTCTTTAATATGCTGCCGTTACTTAAAATAATTTCCAATAAGTTTAAAAAAGAAAGATTATATGATAGATATCGATAAAGAAAGATTATATAATTTAGTAAGGATATTTATAGAAAAGGAGTGCAGGAAGAATTCAAATAAAAAAATCCAGAATTAAATGAAGATATAATAGACAGGTTTACAAAAGTGACTATTAGGATAAAATTATATCACAAATGAATCTATATACAACTGTACATACAATTATTTGTATAATGGATCTTCGCGCGTGTATCAATTTAGTGACGACGCACGGATCACATGCTACACCACTCGCAATTGTTACTAATATGCCACAATTACCAGCACGTATGTCTAGCGACATATGTTTCAATCAATTACGTACGGCATAGACAGTTAATAATCTGTCAAACAATATTCAATTATGAAATCACGTTTTAGCTTTATTGTATAATTTGATTCATTGGCGTCTCAATATTTCTGTAAAATTTATTTCATTTTTGTTGAATTTATTTCATTTATTTTGATAGAAATATCACTTCCATTGAATATTTTTGTGGAGAATCTTATCATTACTCTGTCATAGATTGACAATTTTGTATTGTACTAACCGTTATCCTAAAATGTGTTTTTGGTACGACAATGTTCAAAAATGTCAGTTGATTGATTCGTACGATTGTTACCTGTGACGTACACGCAAAGAATCATTGTACATGCCATAAGTATGTTTCTTTGTTTTTACTTGAAAAATGTTTCCCAAAAAAATTATCCTTCGGTATCCAACAATTCACATCAACACCCGCAAAAAATTAAATGAAATAATATCATTGTTAGGACGCTTTCGATCACTGTTTTATACCCAATGAAAATATTTACCATATCAGAATCTGATGGAAGATTGTGAGGGTGGTTTTTATTTTGAATTACTTGATTTGGAAATCCCCCTTCTTAACCAGGATCTAACCAGCGATTTAGGCAAGCGGTATAAGAAACAATCAATATAATGTTAATAAAGGAAATGAATACATGCCATGCTAATGAAAATACAATATTGTAGTCAATTATCTATATATGAAGCGGGAGTTTCAAAAGTGTATTCTGAGCTGTATTCAAAGAGAATTTATTTATTATTTATGTATTTGTGTATGTATACATATGTGTATGTCAAAAGTGTTTTAATTATATTAATATTATATTAGGACTCAAATATTTGTATTTCATATTTTATTGATATTTGCTATATAATATATTGTTCATATAATATTTGTATTAACCATATTATATGATTATATTAAATTATATACGTTATTTTAATATATGATATTTTGTGGTGTATTATATTTATTATGTTTATAATATATCATATATTTTTATTGTAGCATTATTGTGAAATGGTAATAAATATTAGTATCATTATATTATGAAGTTAGTAGGGACAACTACACATATTACAGAGTTAGTTTTCATTTCATATAAGTATTTCGTAAACAGTATATATGTGTATTTTACAGTTATGTAATGAAGACATTTTATTATTATTATTATTATTATACTACCTACGTAAAAAATACATATTACCCATTATTGGATTTTTAGAGATGGTTGCATATTTAGAGAATGTACTATAAGTTATTCCTTGAATCTTAAACCAATTTATTCTTTTATTATATTTATTATTTTACGCAAGCACTGTATATAGAGGCACAATTATTTTCAATTAAATTAAGTCCCCATATAAAATTATATTCAGCAACATAATTTTAATCCATGGATAATATGTTGTAGAAGTTATAGTTATTAAAAAAACATGTATACAATACTGGATCCATGTATTGGAGGGAAATATTTTCTTGTATCCTTCTTAAGGGATATGGTGTAGATCGTGTATTAAGTATTTATTTCAAACATTTTTCGAGAACAACTAACTGTAGAGAACATCGCCTACAATAGTTCTCAGAAATACAGCTATTTTAATTTTTGTAAAGCTTAAAACATGTAACTGATGGAAAATACGCATTATTTTTTCATTGTAGTTTTCTATAAAACCAAACACTGAATTAGTACAATTTGGTCAGCTACCAGCCAAAGCTAATAAAACGATAAATTGTCGCTAGTATTCTAGTAATTGAACCTAAATATAAAACTTACCTCATAGGAATATTTATAAATTCCACTAATCTTCGAGAAAACCTCAAATGCCTCTGCAGTTGCCTCGGAACAATCACCACAATACATTTCTTTAATTACTTTTTCTATTTCAATGAAACACTTTCACTATTTTTCTAATAATTAACTCACACAACTGACACTCAGTTATTTCACACGCACTATTTTTATAACTTTTAAACTTGACCACTTAATTGTAGGTAGCTGAGGAAACAATGGAATTGCTACCACATGGACCGATCAATGAACAGGTAGTACCAAACCATGTGACAAAAATAGGTTTATTTGTATTTGGCACTGGCAGTTCACTAAATCAAGGGTGTAGAAATCATATGTAAAAATAGATCCTTCTGACGTAAGTAAACAAAGATTTCTATTGAACTGTGCGATTTACAGTTTTACTGTCTTCGAATAATAAATAATTCATATTAATAATTATTTACTATTAATTTATAGACTTTTTGTTATGATAAAGTAACATGTAAATTGTAAATAACAGAGTTGTCAAAGGATAAAATATCGCATTAAATATAAATATATAAGTATGTACATTCATAAATATAAAGATATAGGTAGATAATTCCTTATCATTGATACACTTGTAATAAAATATAACATTTATTTTAATTCATCATATTAAAATACATCTTATATAACGTACATGTAAGATGCGATTTAAAAAAAAACATTTATAGTTATGTTAGCTTATAATCCGATAATAATAAAGTTATGGGGATAAATTAATGTTCTCGATATATCTATTAATAGAAATGGGATTTATCTATTAATGGAAAGGGGCTGTATATTTCGACGGAGCAAAAATACAGAAGACCAGTGTTCCACAAACACTGAAAGATTACACGTTTCTCGAAGCACATTTCCCAATCAAGTTGGTATCATGGGGAGGTGATTAAAGCTGACTGAAACTCAAACTGATTTTCATCATCTCCCGATTATGTCAACTTTGTTGGCGAAACGCTCATCGAGAAACGTGTAATACTTCAGTGTTCGTAGAATAGTCTCCTGTTCCTATGGAGATTTTAATTAATGAGACTAAGAGAGAGCTGCGACCTTCGATGGACTAATAAAAACAATGAATTTACTTTCCAGGAATATCAAAAAATGTACGTCGTTCGACGAACTTTTTCATGTTTTCATTCTCCTGTGTCTTCATTGTTCAGTGATTGAATGCCAGGTATTTATTTCTAAACTTAATAATTTAACCCGCCTTCTGTTTTCTGTTAACTCTTTGTTGGCAAGATTCTGTGATACTGACAATTTCAGATAACCAAATAGTAACGGTTTATTCTTCAACATCATATAAACCGTAAGTGTCATACCACAGCTATGTATTCAAAGCAAGTCAAGCATTAGTTCTAATTATATCTTATAGAAGCTTCTTAAGGAAATAAGAAGTAAGGAATATATGAAGATATAACTCATAAATGATGAAATTTTGTTCGTAGATATTTCATCAAGTTGATATCCAATTTGTGGTAGACTTTAATTCTGCACTTAAACACTGCTTTAATTTGAATAGTCTGTTGCAATTTGAATGATACTCACACTTGAATAAATAAATTAATTAATTATTTATCTATTCACCTTAACCAGATACTAAAGGTTATTTGACTAACCACGTATGCTGTAAGTTGTTGACCCATGTTTTTCAGTACGATCATTTTTTAAAAGTTCGAGTAAAAACAATTTAAACCAGTGAATATTGCTGATAAATAAACTGATTTTTCATAATTTCTTACTAACTGCAGAAGAAAATATTTCAGTAGAAATTTGTTGAGCTCCAGATCCACCAAATCATCAGTAAATTCCCTCCCCAATTATTATTGGATTGAAAGACTTTATAAACATTTTCACCTATCCTACGAATACAATGAAAACTACCTCGTCCCGTTCGCACTTGTGCAGTACCAAATATAGTTGTATCTAATTCTTGTGATAATCAATAATTTAAATTCTAGTCAAAACTGCTCAGTAACTCGGAATAAATTATAAAAAAACACCGCATACTTTGCTAAAATTGATTGAAGTTGGTATAGCATAATTCAGAACTGATCCATAAAAGGTTCCAGTGGGCATGGGCGCCAAATATCATAATGTCGCGAAACAGCGGGGTCGAAATTGAGAATACACAATCAGATATCTTATACCATTAGCGTATCAAAATAAAGTGCAGGTATTTAATAACATGCAATAAACACATATGCTCACGGTATTGACAACTCGCAAAGCTATTTCAACAAGAGGACAACATCATGGAAGTATCTTGGAAATATAAGTGACACCAGGAGGCAGTCATGGCAAAATATAAACATAATACTCTAATGGCATGATCCAAATGAGGCAACCGAGACACTCTGGTAGTTTTGTCAATTGCGCAAAGTCCCTTAGTGGTTGAACTGATACCGAATCTGATCTTAATTATTTAGATTTTACTTACCGGTGAAATATATTGCCTTTGTTAGTCAGACTGATCTGCCACTTTGTTTCAGCTGTCTAGATTGCCGTAATATTTTGGCATAATTATCTTGTATAATCTTCACATTACTAAGGCTACACTATAATATCACATATAGAGGTGCCATTAAATAACACCAATTAAAGAAATTAAAGAAATTACCTACCTGTTTTTCAATATAATAATTTTATGTAAATATGTTTTATTGTATCTATATTATTTTATTTATTCAATTTTATACGAGTATATACATTTTACAATGACATCTAGTGATTACTGTTGAAGTTCATTTAATGAAATAGGATATCCCTTTAGCTTCGTCTATAAATTGTGTAACTACTTCTAATACAATTGGATCTCATTTGCAGGTCACTTATTTAGTTTTTAATCGTTTCCATCAGAAAACTGAAATACAATTTTCTTTTTCATAATACGGGTTATATATGTAAAATAATCTGTATCGAAATAATGTTCAATTTCTTTTCCTCTTTAGTTAAAAAACAAATAGAGAAACTGACATATCGATTAGTAAATAAGCCATAAGATAATTAGATGGATTTCCCATTTTTGTTCCTTTCGAGATATGTTTTTTTAATATTAAACAGGCGAAAATCGTAGCAAACGATAGATCAATACATTTTTGCTTACCATTTTCGGCAATGCAAAATGATGCATTATCTCGTCTGTTACTATTCATAGATAAAGAAATTATTATAAGGAATCGGGTTATTAGTGAACGGAGCATAAAACCAGAAAAAATATTCGTAATTGTTTGCTGAACCTGAATAAAATTATAAATATAGAATAGAGGTGCTCTGAAACACAGTTTTAATCACCTCCTGATGACGCCCACTTAATAGGCGAAACACGCGTCGAGTGACCATTTCTTGGAGATTGTGGAAAACTGGTTTACCGGTGCTTCAGTGAGGGTTCCAACCCTCTCCTATTGTTAAGAGGTGGTGAATTGATAAGCTGATAATTTTTTTTTAGTAATTATAAATTATTATTGGTAAGCTTAAAGTGCCAGTAAGGAAGTAATGTAAAATAAACTGATGTAATAAATACAATGACAATCCGGTAATATAGATCGTTTTCACAAATTCTAAATATTATCTGTTATCCAGAAAGAACATAATTTTTCCCAATTCCATTAGTCCAATTCAAATGTGTTATAGGGTGAGGTTATTTTTAATCATATACATAGTGTTTTTAAAATAAAATCATAAATGTAAGATTTTATCGATTTCTCTATAATATTTTTCTGTTGTTTTTAAAAACATGAATTTATATACTTTATTATTATATTTACAAATTTGTACATATAATATAAATCTGAATACATAATACATATGTTTCTCGAAAATTTTTATTAAAAATAAACTGAAAAATACTAACTAAACTAATTTTAAAAAAACATACGGACAAGATCTTTTGATTGAACAAAACATGATTATGGCGAAAAAGGGAAATCCATTCTATAGAATTTCGGAGAACGATTTGTTCAATCAAAAATCCATTTGCATTCGAATAATCTTTTTTTTTTTAATGAATAAGATAAATTTCAATAAAACGACGATTATGGATTTAAGAATTTATTTTTCCTGTGAATATAAAAAATTCTCTTCTCTGTCTATGACAACGAATCGTAATATAGTATAATCTTCTTAATGAAATACTGTTTTAAAGCAAGTTCTTACATATTTCATCAAAATCTAACTGTAGCCAAGTAAAGAGTTTAAGTGAAAAAGAAAAGTAAAAAATATTAACTAGTCAAATATTTGTATTAAGTTTAAAACTTAATTAGTTGCTTATTCGGATATTTTTTTACAACAATATACTTATATTGTTTGAATAATGGGATTCAATAATACTGTATTATAAAATAATATATATAGTAATTTTTACATGTAGAGAAACCTAAGTATATAGAAAAGAAATATATAGTTACCACTTAGGTTACTTCGCCATCCTTTCTAACATGCACAAAAGTTCTACTAGTGGTCCATAGATAGCAGAGTATGATATTCCGATGCCCTGCTATATGTATACAAAAATAATATATAACTATAATATTAACATTTTATTACGAAATTATGTATAATGTAATATTTACAACAGGTTACTCTTAAATCACTAACTAATTAAACAATTAATAAATTGAAATCATAGATTTCAATAACGTTTTTATCAAATTTTTAAACTGTGGATATACAATTGCCAAAGAGAGTTTTACCAACTTCAAAGTTGCATATTAAAAATTAAAATGAAGCTTCCAAAAACATTCAGATATTGCCTATGTTGGGAACAAAATAACATATTAGAAATTAATTTAAACTGTATGTGCAAAGAACAAATGTATAATAAAATAAGAAAAGTAAACTCAAAATTTTAGATGTGGTGGCAAAATATTATTTCTTCTTACATTTCAACCTCCGTAATATCCATTTTGGAATCCTCTTAGCAACTTCAGCTTGAAGCTGTCTATAAGCCATTATCAGCAGGACAGGTATGGCCAGTAACTCATTCTTAAATAAATACAGCCAGCATGCAACCACAAACATAGCAATATCTGTTATGTAATCGACCATAGTACGTACTTTAACTTCGGCTTGAGCCATTAGTTCTTCTTGTTTCAGGGATCTTTCAATAGGTGATGAATTGCCTGAACGAGAATCGCTATCGAACTCTAAACCTACAGATGTCTGCGTCATAATCTCCCGAAGCATTGGTTTTCGAAGGCCACTTATTGCAAGTGAATTAGAAGTAGATGTTGTCCTAGAATTAGTTACCTCCCTCCTTAATGGGGACGGCGATGTCTTCCTTGGCTTCCGTAGAGGAGATGGTGAAGATTTTCTTCCGGTTCCTTTCCTCATTGGTGATGGTGACGTTTTTCTTTTAGGTTTTTCTATATTCATTCTCAAATTACTCCAATTTTCTTGTCGTACAGGAGACATCAAAGGTATTGACCTACCTGGCGATCTTCTCGGAGATGGTTCCCGATTAATCACCTGTTTAGGTGGAGATTTTGATATTGTTCGTTCTCTGTTTCTTTGGGGCGAGACATCACTTTGTTTGGAAGAGTAATTTGGATGTTCTGTTAAGCTATCTCTTCTAGGTGCATTGTCATAATGATCTGTGAAACTGCTTTGATTTAATGACTCCCGACTAATCGTTTGTTTAGGTGGAACATAGTTTTGTTTGGAAGAATAATTTAGATTTTCTGTTAACCTATCTCGTCTAGGTGCATTGTCATAATGATCTGTGAAACTGCTTCGATTTAATGACTCCCGACTAATAATTTGTTTAGGTGAAGCATCGCTTTGTTTGAAAGAATAATTTGGATTTTCTGTTAAGCTATCTCTTCTAGGAGTATTATCATAGTGATCTGTGAAATTCAAGTTTTTAGTTATCGGTGTACTATGATAATGATCTGTAAAGCTACTTTTTTTATAAGAACTTTCTGGTATTCGATTATCCATAGGTTCTATGGATTCCGCCTTATTTGTATAAAAATCATTAATTCTACTACCTTCTAGGGTAGTCTGTGGCGTATCTATATTTTCCGCCACTTTCTTTAAGGAATCTCTGTCCACATATATCTTTGGATTACTTTTCCTTCTCTGGCCGAAATTTTTTACAATATCCCCATAATGATCTATTACCACTTTGGCTTCTTCAGCGTCTTTCTTTTTCTCTAGTAGTTTTTCCGGAATGACAATACTCGCCGCCGTTATTCCCGATATTTGTGCTACAGCGGTGATGGTGTGTCCAGGAGCAACATATCCAGGTATTTCAGGAATACTCATTTTTTCTGGTATAGTAGCCTCTCTTGTTAATAGTTCTTTTTGTGGTACAAGAGAAAACGATCTTGGCCTTGGTTCTTCTCGAATTTTAGGCTGAAATTTGTTTTTGATCGACTGTATATCTAACATTTCTCCAGCTAAAGACTGTGATCGGTCCCTTTGAGTACGATCTTGTGGCCTTGGTGACGATGAACGTGGTTTAGAATTATTCTGTGGGGATAGCTGTCGTGGTTTCGTGATGTCGTGGTATTTAATAGACTGTTTATCTAATATTTCTCCAGCTAAAGAGTGTGACCGTCCCCTTTGAGTACGATCTTGTGGCCTTGGTGACGATGAACGTGGCTTAGAATTATTCTGTGAGGATATCTGTCGTGGTGGAATTGATGCAAACTGTTCCTCATATTCTTTTTTCTTTAGAATTGGCTTGGGAATAAAATTTGGATCCGGAGGTTCCTTGCGCTTAGTCAAAATTTCAAACGGTTCAGTTCTTAATGCTCCTGGATGGTAAGTCTCTTCTTCTTCTCCTTGTTCATCATCGTAGTAAGTTACTCTTGATGGAGTTTCAATACGAGGCCTATCATCTTCTGACGTTTCAGAGTCATCTTCTGTGCTCGACTCGTAATCATCTGCCCATTTTTCTACATCAGCCACGGCTATTTTTCTCTTTTTCTCAATACTAGATTGCTTTTCTAACATCATACGTTGGCGTACCTGTTCAAAGGCTTCATCCTCTCGTTCTTCCGATTCAGATCTCTGGCGAATCATCATCGCTTCCTTTTTTAAATCACTCGTCATTGGAAATTTGTGCAACTTACCGTGCCCGGTATCATTCTTCAGCTCAGAGGAACTCCTTAGACTATGTCGACGTTGTGCCCATAGGGCTTGCTGGTGACCAATGCTTGCAGCTGACATTCTCCTGAAGGAGCTCTGTCTCTCCAGACCTACTATGTCCTGTTCGTCTTTGGAATTAATCTGTATTTTTGGTATGTCTTTAATTTGATCTTTGTTCTTATTGGCTCTTCTTCGTTTTTCTAGCTCTGCTTCCTCTGCCTCCGCTGCTTGGTAGAATCTCATCACAGCCCTTTCATGTAAGAGTTCGGTGGAACTTGCCGACGTTTTTAAATTGTTCATTAATGGTGGTTCTGAACCCAACTCGGGAGCCGACAACGACAGCGGAGGCGGAACAGAATTTTCGTCGAATTCAAAGTCCGAGTGACCTAAAAATAATGATTTTTTAGTATTTGATATACTATTTATCGAAAGATATGGTCATGTACAAAGGGATTGCAAGGTTTAAGAAGGGTACTGGAGACTTTTTCATTTCCTTTTACACACAGGCAATGGCTTTCTGTACTCCATATAAAGCAAATGGAAAAAAATTTGAGAATAAGAGAAAATAACGTCCATATTCAGAGATAGTTGTATAGCTCTGTTAATTGTAGTTCAACTAACATTATACGGTTGACATTATTACAGACACAAAGAAAAAATACCCACTATCCATCTAAGTTATCCATCCACTTTCTGAACATGAGAAGAGGTGCTTGACTTTTATTAGCTTTACATTGGGCACTAAACTGATTATCCATATTCTCTTATATTACTATCATAAAAAATACAATCGCCTAAATACATTTAAAAATCGCCTAAAGAAATAGGTATGATTTTTTAATGTTATATATAAAACCAAAAGAACGTTTGGATATAGTAATAACTGAATAAAAAAAATGCTTATCAAATTCAGGTATACTTGGAGGTGGGGAGAGGAGTAATTTAAAAACAATTAATTTCCCTTGGAATGGTTTATATTTATACATACTCGTATTTCAAACTGACCGTTCAGTTAATATTATGTGTAAATTTAAATAATTATGTTTACAAGAGACTCTCTTTTCTAAATACAATTTTCTAAAGAAGAAAGCTTGATTACTATATTTTCTTTTCTGTTTGCCTGAATATTTTCAAGCCCAAATAAAATGTAACATCTCCTACATGTTGTTACTTTTCTCCAAACATTATCAGTGCCAAATAAGTCAAATAACTATAAAATAATGATAAGAGTTCTACTTTAAATATCGCTCACTATTTCATAGACTTCAACAAGGTATCTGTAAAAACCTTACCAGTTCCTTATTTTACCTACTTTACTGAGCTAAAGCAACAAAAATATTTTTTTTTCATAGCCACAACCTATATTAGTAATCAAGAACTTTTTTTAGACAACCATATGAAGAGAAATTCACCTACACATCATCTAAATTGCGTTTTACAAACTTTAACTTTGATTTTACTAGCTGCTATTTTAAATAATTTATGGAGTTTACAACTCACCTCTCTCGTTTTCATCGGAATACAGTACTAACATAAATTCTGAACTTCCAGTAAAGTTCTCGGTATTCTCTCTGGGCAACTTGGTCTTCTGAATATCAGGACTCATAGATCTTCTAGATGCCGCAGCATTGGACACTTGCGAGGGTTCAATTTTCACCGTGTATACTTTATGATTAACGTCCTTCTCCAGGATAGGACTTGGAGACTTGGATTTTTCTGAACTACTTGACAAACTATTTACAAGACCTGGTGACAGATCGTGATCTCTTTTAACTTTTATTTCGGGACTTCCATAAGCCAAATCTCGAGCCACGGACGATCTCTCAGACGGCTCGAAAATTTCCTTATTAATTTGAAGACTGGTCTCTTTTCGATTGGTCATCGGCGACATCTCTGGCGTTTTGGGAGGACTCTTGATTTTAGTTCTTTCAGGACGAACTGGTACAGGATTTTGCGGGACCGGACTAACACTTTGTGGTACATAATCTTCTACTCTTGTCGATGATTGTGAACGAGGTTTTCTTCTTTTGATGACTGCAGGGCCGTTGATATTAGGTGGCGTATCTCTCGGCTGACTCCGTCCCCTCTCTTGAGGTTTCAAGATGCCTCTTTTTGGATCTGGTATAAATATAACTTCAGACTCTTCGCTTGGGTCGCTTACTCCATAAGGGCTTTCTGCTTTAATTCTAAACTTGTATTCACTTCCTTCAATTAAATCTCCAAGTATGGTTGTAAGCTGTCTACTCGTGGCTGCTTTTAGCCATACATTCCACCCTAGTCTATAGTACTCTATGATATAATTCCCAATTTTGCACCCGCCATCATCATGAGGCGTACCCCAAGATAATGTCACAGATCGTCCGAGTGCCATAACAACCCGAGCTTTACCTGGAGGAGACGGCTTATCTGTCACTGTTACCAAAAACGATTGTGTATTTTCGCCCAATTTGTTTACAGCTTTGACTAGGTATTCACCTCTGTCTTCTCTTATGGCTTCGTTTATTTTCAAAACTGAAGACCTATCGATGTATTCGATTTCATATCGATCGTTATTCTTTATGGATTCTCCGTTGTGGCTCCAAAACACCAGCGGAGTCGGACGTCCTGCTACCGACACTTTTAATCGTATCGTTTCACCTATTTCGAAAAGTAAACCGTCTTCATACTGTCTGGGAAGTCGTATGCTGGGAGGAGCTTCTACAGTTAGCGCAGCTTTCGTAGAAATATGGCCAGCGCGGTTAGTGGCTGTACATTTGATTTCTCCTTCGTCGGATAAAGAACTTTGATGTATAGTTAAAACGCTTCTGTCGCTTTCCGTTAGTATTCTTATCCGCCTGCTGCTAAATATCTCGAATCCATCTTTGTACCAACATACTTTTGGTGCAGGTTGGCCAAGGAAATGCACGACAAATTCGACCTTTTCGTTTTCTAAAGCGACTGTATCTTGAAGCTCCTGGGTAAAGCGTGGGGCAGTTATAGCGGATCTCTGTAGCGTTACTGTTATGGGTTCGGAGAGCTCACTAGCATCTGACAGACCGACGGCGTTTTCAGCTCTAACTCTAAATTGGTACCGCCACCCTGGTTCCAATCCACTTATGGTAACTTCGGGTACTTGAACGAGCAACGGACTAGCACGCACCCAGTGCGGCGATCCAGTACGGCGATGTTCAACGAGATAGCCCGAGATAGGCGACCCTCCATCGCTGGCTGGTTTCGACCAACGGATGGTTACAAGATCGGGAGTGGCTTCATTTTCGGAAATGAGTTGAGGCTTTCCCGGTGGAAAAGGCCGTGCTGTAATACGATACAAAATTACTAAATTTAACTACATGTAATATACATACCTATAGCATATTTGATATACGTATGTATGTATAGATATAGATAGATATGTCAGTGAGGGATTACTGTTTATTGTACTGGCTAATTATTAGAGTAATGATTAACATACTGATGGAAGGACTTATACAGGAAAGGTATGTTAAGTTCTACCATTTGAAGGTATTAATTACAAAAAAAATATGTATACATTTACGTTGAAATATTATGTAAGCGTTAAGTTATCTACATATTTTAATTGGTAATTTTAAAATTAAAAATGAGAAAAAAATTAGAGAGCTTTTATTCAATTAGACTATAATTATGTTATTCCAAGAATGTTGTGTTTTAATTAAAAAAGATAAGTCATTATATTTCTCTGAAAGAAGAAGAATAGTGCACACCTTAATTTGAAGCTTTCGGTTTTTATCTTTTCAGTATTGCATTTTTTGAATCACTGCTATCAAAAATGTTTAAACATAAGCCTATCTTTTAGAAAAGAAAGCCCGCCATGGGTAGGATTCGACATCTGTTCCGCATGGAAACCGAACGACAGGCAGCTGTTTCGAACTTATTAGTTCTCATCAGTGCCGTACACGGTACGCCGATCCAGGACAAATGCCGAATCAAATCCGTGGGGTTTCATCTTAATCGATACGATCTGTGACAGCAACTTATAAGTCGGAAATCGAGAAAAGAACAACCAAATCGCAAAGCGGTTATAAGTAGTTCCCGAATAGCAAGGCTATTACATAATCGCTATAGGAACCAACTACTCCTCAGGCTAAAGCCCCGACAGGCATTGAATTATACCTAACGGCAATCCTCGATCCCTTTCTTTTGTTTCTGAACGATAAGACAAGGTTTCAGAAAAGAAAACCCGCCACAGGTAGGATTCGACATCTGTCCCGGATGGAAACCGAACGACAGATAGTTGTTGCGAACTTATTAGTTCCCATCAGTGCCGTACACGGTACGCCGAATGCAGACATATGTCCTGGATCGGCGTACCGTGTACGACACGATAATAACTAATATGTTCGAAACAGCTGTCTGTCGTTCGGTTTCCATTTGGGACAGATGTCGAATCCTACCCGTGGTGGCTTTTTCTTTCTGAAACTTTTTCTGATCGTGCAGAAACACGAGAAAGGGATCGAGGATAGCTGTTAGGTATAATTCAATGCCTGGCGGGACTTTAGCCCGAGGGGCTGTTTCCTATAGCGATTATCTAATAGCATTACTATTCGGGAACTACATGATAACCGCTTTTCGGTTTGATGGTTCTTTTCTCGATTCCCGACTTGCCGATTCCCGATAAGTTGCCGATAAACCTATATGTTTTGTAATAAATTTATAAATAAGTCGCTATCCTGAATATCATACCAATATCACACTTACAAATTGATCGAAAATTCTCACTATTCCTCACACAAAATATTTAACAGGTCCCTTGATTTAGTTTTTATTTTTAAATTGATAATACAAAACAAACACTAACATTTCATGTTGTATAAAAATAAACCAGAGAAAAAGAAATCCCTTAGAAATGAATATACTATAAAATAGAAATAGACTTACTATATTTACATAGTTAAAATACCTTTAAAATGGAATATACTGAATATACTGTAAGTATACTGTATCTAGGTATGTAATACGAAAATTTTCAGTAAATGTACATTTTAATGGGAAAAAAATGTGGAAAATAATAAATATGTACAATGAGCACATAAATATAGATCAAATTCGATAAAAGCGTTACTGGTCAAGTAGAGAGAAAAACTGAGACTCACTGCATACTGTGCTCTGGCATTCTTGATTTAGAGTACTGAAACCCCTCTTTTCTACCCTGATGGCATAAAAATAGTATTTGTTGATTAATAATAATTAATAGTTTAATATCTTAAGATAAATAGAAAGTAAACTTTATATTTTAGATATTATCATAGAAGAAATTATCACAAAATATGGTGTGCAAATTAAGTCATGGTAAGATATTGCGGAAGAGGAAATACATGCATAATTATTGTTAATATATCATGCTTTCTACTAACCTAAATCAAAACTGGGTAGTCTTGAGTCCCCAAAACATTTCATTAAGGACCCTAATTAAAAATAAAAAGCAGGAAAAAAACATAAAATCATTCTATAAAAAGCAACATAAAAACAAATAATAATATATCTTAAATATAATAAAATACAATATATCTTAAGTAAAGTATCTATTTGAAAATTTGAAAAATACTTAAAATTCATTGACGTAAAATTAACTTAAGCTTTCTTTAAGGAATATTGTCAACTTCCTCTAGTTTTAAAAAAATTACCTTAATTAATGAAATTAAAATTAAATTAATTAATTATCTGTGTGGATAAGAAAATTTGAATCTGAATGCCTGTGAAGTAATTATTAATAGCTATTAATTATTAGTATAATTAATAATAATATATTTTTTCAAACGGAACAATTATTTATATTTTCTTTCGAGGAATTCTTGATTTCTCAAAAAAATAAAATTTTTAAATTTATAATTATTTTAATTTTTATAATTGATTTATGAGATAATAAATAATTTTCTATAAATTGGAATTCCCTGAGTAACGTTGTAATTCAAATAATTCAGAAGTCAATTTCTGTAATTCATAAAAGTGATATAAACATAACTTAATTTGTTAAGAAATACTGCCATTAACGTAATAAAAATATTCTTTATTTATCGTAAACGAGACCTAAATATACTTTATATATATATATATATATATATATATATATATATATATATATATATATATATATATATATATATATATATATATATATATTTATATAGAAACATTCTACTGAAACATTGAAGAAGATTACAAATATTTTGTTTTACCTTCAGTAAAAATGAATGATATATTCACAATAAAAGTCCAAAAACATTTTTACAATAACGTTCAATACAATAACAATAATATGTTTGAAGGATTGCCAACTTCCAGTGCTATATATATACTGGAAAAAACTCAAGTGTTCTTGTCTTTATCTAATAAAATATTTAAGATTACATAAAATTTTTAACGCTAAATTCACTAGGAAACAATGTACAATTTTTAATAATAAAACTTAAGGTTTTACAATAGTTTGTTACTAAATTTTCAGCACGTAAATAGAATTGTGCATTAAACACAAAGATATGTATTTAATTTTAATAAATCATTTCTCGAAATTTTTACATCATCAGTGTTGTAGCTGTAGCAGCAACGGGACTATTTTCGAAAGTAAGTTAAATTTTTAAGTTTATCGATATTTAATGATTATCTATTAATAGCTACATAGAAGCTATTAATAGAAGAATCTACATAATAGAAAACGATAGCTACAAATAATAGTTATTATGTAGCATTAAAGATTTTTAACAATCTACCCAAAGATTTAAAAGAGTTATGTGGTAGTAAGCAGAAAGTAAAAACAAAACTCAAAGATTATATCAAAGAGAACGCATTAGCCTAATAAGAAAAAAAAATTATATAATTGTTGAATAATAAAAATTATTTGTCATTTTATTATATAATATTTGTAAATATAGCCATTTAAGAGTGCAAACAAGCACTGATTTGTTTTTAGTTTTAAGTTAGTTTTAAGTTTCTATGTATATTTTCTTTTTCCATGTACCATTTCCTATGTACAGGTAATTTTATTTACCTCTATAGAATGCCTTCTCAAAGGCATTGTAAAATGGTTATAATAAATAAATAAATAAATAAATAAATAATCCTAGGAAGGAGCTGGACCCTTTGAAGCCGGAAAAAAAAAAGGAAGACCTGTTTCCACGAACATTAAAAGTTGCACGTTTCTCGATGCGCCTTTCGCCAACCAATTTGGCATCTTCGAGAGATGAGTAAAACAGTTTTAATTATCTCCCGATAATGGTTTCGTGTTCGGGAAAAATTCTCGAGTTTTCATAATCTGTTGATGTTACGCCACTGTAGCACGATATTAAGAATGCCAAGCGCCTAAAGCTTAGCATCCATCTGAGTTTGTTATTATATTATACATTGAAGGGATGAGCCATATAAGGGATGGCTACCCGTAATAAATTCACTTATCTCGTTTATATATAGTAAATATAAGAGTGGCCGTAAGTTCAAATCCTGAGGCCAGGACTGTCATCTACAAACCATACGACGTCAACATGCCTGGGTGTCTCAGTTGAAACTATAGGATGCGATTTGTGAATAAAACTAATAATATTTGACAAGCTGTATATAGTTTATTAAAACATAGTTAGCAAAATTGTCCATAACACGGGCACATAACACTGGCTCTATTCCCCGAATAACACGTGGAATGTTTGCTTTGAAGTCATTGATTGTTGCTGGCTGGGTGGCGTACACTTTTCCCTTGACATAATCCAAAAAAGAAAAAAGACCAGTGGCGGGTATCAAATCACATGATCTTTCGGGCCAATTAATATTAGAATTCCGCGAGACAACATGATAAGGAAATTTGACAGATACAATTGTTGTGCACGAAGCCTAATTGATGTGTTTGGGTACTACGTACACTTTCTCTCACTGCAGCAATATTTTCTCGATTAAGTTAATACTGTAGGCGCTTCATTTTGTCCTAATTTTGTGAGAATTTTTTTTAGTTCAACTATAAATGGTCGCTCATTTTCATAAAACAGGTGTACACAAACTATTCGTTGTTGAACTGTTAATCACGACATGTTGACGTCGTATGGTCTGTAGATAACAGCCTGTAGATATGATTTTTTGTTGTTGCATTCCATGACAGTATTGGCACTGATAGATGGTGTGCGCCCTTGTTTTCTATACGTAAGGCATATAAAACTAGATTATTGGATACATTACATCTAAAAGATATGTAACACATTAATTGTTAAGAATTTCTAATCATACCAACATTAGTTCCAAGTCATTTTCCACCATAGTCATCCATTCTTCTCATGTGTTAGCTTTGTATAAGATAGGGGTATTATCTGTAAAGCCGATAATATCGGTTGTGATGTTTAAACTGTATAAACTGTTAATATATATATATATATATATATATATATATATATATATATATATATATATATATATATATATAAAGAAAATAATATCGGCCGTAGCACTGTACGCTGTGGCATACGTATTTCACTGTAAGTTCATCACTATATACGTTATTTACCTTTACACACTGGTGTCTATAAGTAGATAACTTTCAAGAAGTTTTGACATCTTTTTCGTACGTCAATATCCTCCAGTGCCTGTAAAGGTAAGGGGGTGGCTAACGATATCAACTGCTTTTGAAAGATCTACAAAAACACATGAACAAAATTTGCCATCATCTAATGTAGAGTAACCATTAAATAAGGGCTAACAGGGGCGTAGCTTGAGAAAAGAATCTAGGGATGTGATAAAAATTTTATAAGGGGAAGAGGTATAGTCAGATGTATGGTAGGCTATATGAAAATGGTAAAAATAAGATAAAAGACACTAACCTAAAATGATTATGCCGAGGTATATATCCTAATTTTTAAAATGAAGATCAATTCTTCGGTTTTTGTTTGTCCAGCGAAAACGTCTGTCACTGTTTCTTCAAATGTTGGAGACGATCTCATATCTTCTAACAAGGCACTTTCAATATTTATTAATGCTAAAGCTGACAGTCTTTCTGGCTTTTGAGAATTTCGAAGATAAGTCTTTATTCTCTTTAAACATGAAAATAATCTTTCCGCGAAACTGCTTGTGACAGGAATAGTCAAAATTAAACGATACAATTTTGACGACTCCTAGAAAACAGAAGATAATTGAAGGGCCATAATATATTGGTAAAGCTCAAGCACAGTGCTCTTTTTCATATCGTGATTATTATAAATCACTGAATGTTCACTTTTTAAACGATTTGCGTCAAAGAATGTTCCATATGTATCTACTACAGAAGGAAAATGTTCATCAGGAAAACGTTTCACGAATGAAGTAAATTGTGTGTAATCTAGATTTAAGAATTTTAGTTTAGAAATTTCACTAAAGCGTTCACTAATGTTCAAAGTAATAACGTCCAAAATTTCATAAAACAATCGTGCGTAGGTGCTTTTCGTATCTTTTTCAGGAGTTGGTGGTTGATTTTCTAACACAAATCTATCCATATGGTCCCAAATGTCACTAAACTCGTTTCTCACTTTTTGAATATGTGATTTGAAATCGGCGATCTTTTTATTGCAGTAAGTAATATCTGACATTTTTTTCTGTAGAATTTTAAACAGCCTCTCGGAATGTGGGAATATTGCAGAAAACACTGCTAAGAAAAAATTAAAATCAAAGTCGCGCAATAAAGTTAAAAGGCCTCTAGCACAAATAGCGGTTTCTCGATCCCATTCCTCATTTTAATTTTCCACAATTACCTGAAACAGCGCTTCCAAATCTTCCTTGTGTTATGGCGACAGTCGCCAAGATGCATTCACATAATCTCATAACTGAGACCGGAATAATGATAACATCCACTCGAGGTTCCACTGTTGACTGCGTAAGATCACCGACCCTTTCAACCATCTAACGCGTAACTTGGATGTAACGTGAACCATCGCTTCGCATTTCAGCACTGCAGCAAGTAACACAGTAGTCCAATAATTTCGGGCGCCTTCACGGCTGATTTGAAATAAAAAGTTAATGGTAGCGTTTAAAGTAAATAATGTATGTTTGCGGTCGGTTTAAAATGATTAAAAAATTGTAATAATTGAATAAATCTATTGAACTCTTAAATAACACTAATTTGCCAATTTTTTAAGGGATGCGACGCATCACTCGCATCCATGTGCGTTACGCCCCTGAGGGCTAACAATACATACAAAATGAAACATCTCACATTTCCTGTTTGGTTATTCGATGTTAATTAATTTACAACTCCTGATTATGTCAGTCGCATGGATTGGCCATAGTCGAGCGTGGAAATTATGTTTCGTTAGTTATTCATGGAAAATTAACTTTCTGCATACCAAAATTCATTTGATCTACGAATCGTTGAACGCTATAACGTCACAATATTGTATCTTTTTTTTTGGAACTGACAAACCCATTATACAATACAGGAAAAGTGATGTCACCAATATTTTCTATTTTTATGCTATATAATAATATAATATATAAAATGCTATATAATAATTAACATCTAACTAAAATATAATGTAACTCAATGTTTGTTTATTGTTTGCTAGAATCGTAGAGTATCCTAATTACTACTTATACTTAATTTTACTCATTTAACAGATATATTCTTATTATTTACAAAAATTATTTAAATCCACACAACCCTACGAATGTTTTTTAGCGATGCAATATATAAATAGCCTGTATTGTCTTACATTTAAAATTTGAACCATTCTCAATATAATCTACCGATATAATTTAATCGAAATCCGACATACAGCTGCGGCAAAACGGTCTTGTCTACGAGTGCGAGTTATGCAGTTAAAAATATAAGCCAACACATTAACCCAAAGCATCCGAAAATAACACACAGTTCGACAGGAAACATAATCGTTACACGATTCTGTCCTAATAGCTCACACACTGGAACAAATTATCAAAGAAAAAAATTACCTGCGGCTTTCCAATGTACTTGTTTCTTATTTCGGGTTCGGGGATGGGGTCTGACATGTGCGTTCCCCATAGCACACTGTCATGCCACGGAATCGTCACCGACAAACCCAGCCGGCCGCGTATATTTAGAACTACTGTGCCAACATCCACAAGACGGATTGAACAAACTGCGCCTTTGAGCGAAAATCGAATTAAAATCTTCCGAATATGAGCCATCTGACACACTTTCCGCTCCTTCATTAGACCTGAAATATATTTATTGACAATAAAATATTACTAGCAAAATTGTATTGTTTGGATGTGAGTCCAGATGTTTATCAAATTTTACATGAGAATGCGAGGAATTTTCTGTTTACTTTTGGTTGTTATATAATTATAACTTTCTAGTTTCAACGTTGTAGATTAATTAAAATAATAATTAAATAAACACAATACTATATGCAATTACATTTTTAGACATAACGTTGTTACCTCTAAGGTGTCATTCTACAGGATATGCAACCAGATATTGTTTCTCAGCTATTTAGTAATGCTTCACATTGACTAAAGATAAGTTATTATTTGAAACAGCGTCGGACAGACGTATTTTTAGTAACCCATAAAATCAAAGCTCTAGAACATAAAAACCAACAGTCTGTAGCAATTCATTATTGTTAACTCTGTTTTCTCCACTGTATCAAAGGTTAGTTAGACTTGATCTCTAATCTAATTAACCTTACCAAAAGGTAAGATTTTATCAAAAGAGAGTCTTGAACAAAATTATAGGAAAGTGAGTCTTACACAAATTTATTTTACACCTGTTAGTACGTGGGCTCTAATGTGAAATGCTCTTACTTGAAACTAAGAAAAGAAATTTGTTTTTACAAACTCCTGAAGTGGGGATATATCTCCACACCATCTAAGGACTAAACAAATTAGGCCAAAACAGCTATTCTCCTTGCTACATGCCGACGACGAGCGCTGAATTATATGGCGAAATTTACCGTATTTTGTCTAACAGATTTAGCACTAAAATACAGTGATTCAGATTGCTCGAAAACCACAAAGAAGATGCAAAGCGTCCTCTATCTGAGGATATCACTTACTGTAGACCGGTTTCGACCTTATCTTTGATCTCGTCAGTACAGTGTAAGTGAGTATGACTGCCAGCTCTTCGGTCTTCTCCTGGAGGCGGGCCAGAATGATTCTCTCTATCACCTTGCTGAACGTGGGCAGTAAGCTGATGGGTCTGAAATGTGACGGATGAATTAAGTTCTTACCTTGTTTGGGTATGAAGATTACGTCGGCAATTTTCCATCCTGCCGGGAAGTGGCGGGTCCGCAGAACTTCGTTCGCGTCCCGGGGTTTTCCTGATCTTAAGGGTGCTCAGGATGGCCTTGATCTCCTCCATCGTAGTTGGTCGGAAGTGGAAACCGTCGTCGTCAGCATCGTGGATACGACGTGCTCTCCTCCTGACGTCGTCCGTCCAGTTACCTTTGACAAACGAGGCTCGCATCTTATAGACGCCGGTAAGTTCTGCCACAGTAGAGCGTAATAAAGCGCGATTTCTCGAAAATTGATTTTCGCCCAACACCTACCTCTCGTCACATGTGGTGATTGTTCTGGTTCCATATTAGAACAAATACTTACCTTACCTTAATTATTCTTAATATTCGAGCCATGTCAGAAATGCTTATATTAAAATTAACAGTAATTAACGAGATAAAACACTATTAATAAACAAGAGGAAACGGTTAATTTAATGCTGTGACTAGAGTCCCGCCTCGAGACCCAGGTCCCGAATAACGTCATAAAGTGACGTCATAGGTAGGGTTTCGCGACTGATATTCCTTACCGACTCGGGACCAGCATCCGGTCCCGAATAACATCATGAGTATCTTTATCGGGACTTATATACCGCCTCGACGCGACGCCATACCTCTCATCCGAACCCGAATTTATGAGAACCGCACCTTCGTTAGGTACAACCATTATTTACATACATGGTATACATGGTGTCCGAGTTTTAAACATCCAAACTTCACAGACATGTAGACAATCTCATTCTAAGTGAAAAAGTTCCTACTTTTAAAACATGATATATTCACAACATTTTTGCTCTCTTGTAAGTTTTCGATTTCTCGAACGGTTTTCGAGATATTCTCATTTCTTGTGCATGCTGCAAGATTCTTGTGCTATAATATATCTCTTTAAAACCCCTTCATGAAGGAAGAATAATGAATGTTTGTAGATCTTTGCCTAGATGTAGTAGATGCACTTAGAGTATACTCGGTTACTCAAACTGTTATTTCCTCAAAAATTGGGTCCTCAAAAAACCTATTTGGATTCCTAAGGTAAACTAGATAGTCAACTTATTCTTCTTATAATTACCCACTATAAGCTCACATTTTGCGTCAATTTTTGACTTTAAGTGTACCTATCTAAAATGTCTTAAAAAATTTAGCTCACATTTTTGTTATGTGCAAAAATTTTGCAGCATGCGCAAAGAAATTGGAATATCTTAAAAACCGTTAGAGATATCGCAAACTTACAAGAGAGCAAAAATATTGAGAATATATCATGCTTTAAAAGTGGTGTATAGAGACACACGTCAGTGGCATACGACAAAAAAGTTCTAGTGTTTGAAATCTTGCCTGGACCTCAGAAAATGAACATCCAGAATATCACTGACCATGAAAACAATAGGATATATTAGTCTTGCTTCCGTAAACAAGTGTACAAAGTTTGAAAACTGTATCTCCATCTTTTCGGAAAATATTAATGAAAATAAAAAAAGTAAAAAAAATAGTTGAATTCCAACACCTTGTATCTCCCTTAGGAAGCCAGGTAATAGGTATGTTTATAGGGACTTTCTTACTCAGAATGAGAATGTCTACATGTCTGTGAAGTTGTTTATGTTTAAATGTTTAAAGCTCGGACACCATGTATACCATGTACGAGTATGTAAATAATATTTGTAACTAACGAAGGTGCGGTTCTCCTTATAAATTTGGGACCAGATGAGGGGTATGGGGTCGGGGCGGTATGTAAGTACCGATAAAGCTACTGATGATGTTATTTAATGACGTTATTCGGGACGGGATGCTGGTCCCGGGTCGGTAAGGAATATCAGTCCCGAAACACTACCTATGACATCATTTTATGACGTTATTCGGGACTTGACCTGGGTCCCGAGGCGGGACTTTAGTCACAGCCTTAATTTAATGATACAAAACTTAACAAAAACATAAAAACAAATGGAAATGAGGAATATTAAGACAGTTTAAGGTTATTGATAAATATTTGAGAACTGATACAATAAAATATGGTAAAATTTTATACTGACCTACAGAGGTAACACGAAACTAGCAACAAAATTTAGGAAAACAATTACAGTGATCAAAATATTTACTGAAAGAAGAAGGAACAGAATTGTAACTTTCTTAAAGGGCTCAACATTCCATGGGAGTGGTTTAGTCGAAGCAGACCAGGATTGGTTGAGATCTTGAAGCTTCCATACTTCGACTGATAATATTAATTTTCCGTTTACTGTCCATACAGATGTCGAATATAGACACACTTTTTATCGTACGAACAAAATATGATATAAACTAATGACAATTATAGATGCAATGATAACATTAAATATAGATTATTTAACTCTATCACTAATATCCTCCCTCAACTTAAGACCACGTGTCGCGGAATTTACATGATCGGTTTATGATTGGTCCATGCCTCTTATTATATAGAAAGAGAAACGCGACCAAATTCTCCTTGGGCCAATAGGTGAGTATTTACTTAAATATGTACTACAGTATTAATTACTTGTACTTAGTCGTTCCTCTGTTTCAGTTAACTTCCTACCAAATATAATTTAATCTGATGAAATTGTCTCTCTTTAGACATCCATTATGTTACCTAATTCAATCTTTTATAATATAAACTCTTTATCTAAGAGACCTTTGTTGTGGGAATTTGGAAAAATGTAAGCCAATTATACCTTTATCTGTGCATGTTTTAAGGGATTATGTTTAAGGGATGCACTCTACCCAACCACTTGACTGTAACCGCTCACATTCAGGGAAATGTTAGGGCACTTTTACAATGCAAACGAACATCGTCATCAGCTTCTAAAGTCCTAATCCTGAATATTGAAAAAAGGTTATTCTTAATAACCTTTAAGCTCTTACCTTAAAAAGGTAAGAGCTTAATTGCAACCATATCTTCACAAATCTGTGGATCTGCCTCAAGGGACGATATACAGGGGCCTTCAACAATAAGAATAATATATAATTACCATCTTGTTACGACGCATTTTATTGTAATATTAAATACAATCCTGGGAAAGGACTGGGACCCTAAATGCATCAAAAACAGGATATCAGTTTTCCACTAACACCGAAAGATTGTACATTACTTTCCGCGCATTTTGCCAATCAAGTGGACTATAATAGAGGATGATTATAACTAAATTTTAAACCACTACTAGTCTCTATTTATACAAGTCTAGCAAGTACAAATCTTAAATCGACTACTTATGTGTAGTCTACTTATGTAGAAAATAAGAGAAATGAAAAAGCTCAAGTGATAGAGAGGGACAGCTCTTATCTACTAAGAAACTAATTTTTAAACAATAAAGGAGCGGGGATGCATATGGTAACCACGGGGGTAGCTATCAAGTAATGGTCGTAGCTACGACTTAGGATACGTAGTTTTATATTTGTATGACGCTAATTATTTTTCATTATTATTTGTGACTTTGTATTGGCGAGATAAACTAGTATTCAACTGCTTACAACCGCGGAAACAGCAGATTATTCAGTTGTACTATAGAAATAATATTGATTCGGAAGTGTTACGTGATTTACATTTGCATTTGAAGATTCCACACTGCCGACTATTCAAGCAATTATGAACATCTTTCACAAGGTTGGATATTGGGGATGTGTGACGTCTTGTAGAAAGTATAAACTCTTCAAATTGATAATGATGACGATACAGTTCGGTTAAACAAAGAACTTGAACAACAAGAAATAAATATAGTTTTGCGAAATTAAAGGCATCCAGTTCTAGCAGGCAAAGTTCTTCCGGAGTTGGTGTACCAGATGGAATAGTTTGAGGTATTTTAACGAGATCTTATATGACAGATGGAGTTTTGTAAGAGTATGATGGAAAGCGGCAACCAAAATAGGAATTTCATACGAAATGTCTTATTCATAGACGAAAGTTTTCGTTCCATGGTCACCATAATTCCATCCATAACTGAGTACTGGTTTAGGTTACTGGGTATACAAATGGCTCTGGTAAGCCTTTCAGTTGAAAAAATATTTAAATTTGTTAGAATATTATATAATTCTGGCTGATCGAACTTTAGACGTTGACCTTAGGGAGATTTTATATCAGCAAGAGGTTGTCTTGTTCAAAGTTCAAGAGGGGTACAAGCGTTTTTAGAGAACACATTCCCCTATCATATTGTAAGTGAAAGAAGCACAATTAAATGGCTTCCAACGTCCCTGAACGTGGCCTCAAATTATTTCTTGCTATGGGGTTATACGAATATAAAAGTTTATTGGCACAAGGCACAAACATTAAAGAGCTCATAACCTTAATGAATTACGTGCTAAAATTATAGCTTACCTAAAAAGTGTGACGCCAGAAACTCTCAAACATTAGAAGAGAATTATTTGATCGTATTCTGTGGATAAGTATACGAGCCCAAAATCACATGAGTTCACCGGTACTGACCTTTTAGTTAAATGAGCTATAAATATTTTAAAACAAGAAGACTATTATGATAATTCTCATTCCTAATGCCAAGTAGGATCAATTTGAGTAAGTATTAAAATAATAAACAAAAATATCGCCTTCGAGAATATAATTTGTGCTTAAATGTCTTGATTTGAGTAAACCTCGCCACCGAAGTCGAAACGTAAATACTGGCGTCAAACCATTATTTTATATGAAACTAGATCACTATACCTCTGCCGATGGTGTTTTGTTTCTTGTAAACGACCTTGTTGACAGTTAGAGTCGAAATGGCGCGTGAAAAAGCATTATCGTAAAGTTTACGGAAATTTTTGATAAAACTGCATCATCAGGGTAAAAGTGCCTACCAGATTGCAAAATAATTAGAATTATCCCGTTATATTGCTAGATACATTCTGCGTTTGTATAAAGTTACGGGTACAGTGTTGGTAGAAAAACCGCAGTGAATGCTGCAGAATTACGAATTTTGGGACGCATCATAAAGAAAAACCGTCGTGCCAATTGCAGTGCTCTAACAGTTCTATGGAATGAAGCGACAGAGATGCAGTATTCTAAATCGACTTGTACGAGGGCACTGAAGAAAATTGGATTCAATTTTTATAAGGTAATTTTGGTTTTATACTTCAAATTATGTATGGTAACTCTTCTCGTTATTAGGGAAAAGAAAAACTTTTACTCACTCAAAAACAGAAGAAAAACCGCTTACTATGGGCCAAAATACATAAAAACTGGACTTTGGAACAGTGGGGGTCGGTTATTTGGAGCGACGAATAAAATTTTGAGCTTTGTGTAGGAGATTCGCGGAGTAGGGTGATTCGAACGAAAACCGAGGCTCACAACAAAAACTGTCCTTGACTGTCTTCGGCAGAAAGTGAAAGCTTCAATTGTAATGTGCGGATGTATGTCCGCCAATGGCATTGGTAGGCTTCACTTTGTTGAGGGCACCGTAAACGCAGAAAAATACATAGTCATTTTAAATCAGTGCCTTCTTCCATCAATCGAGTCTCTGCAACTATGTAGCTAACCGAGATTTCTCGGCGTGGCTTGCCATACAGTCAATCGTTTGAAATCCTGGATATCAGAAAACGATATTTCCGTCCTAAGTTAACTCTCGAGTAATCCTGATCTTTCTCCGATCGAGACATTATGGCATCGAATGAAAAACGATTTGCGTAATTGTCCGGCTAAAACACTTCAGTCATTGCTACATCGTCTCCAAGAAATATGGAAATAAGTATGAATACTCTATTTCATTAGAAGACTGCCAGAGTCTTGTAGATACTATGCCTAGGCGTATAAATGCTGTTTTGAAAAATAGAGGTAACGTAACACAGTGGTAATTTACAACTCAGTGCAAACTAGGTACTGAAAATTTGAGATTTAACTACTTCAAGTTTTTATGCTTTCCTTTGTCACTAGTTTTCTTGTTATTGCGAATAAATGGGTACAGTTCTTATATTTCTCAAGTACAGATAAAATCTGTTGTATTTATTAGCGTAGTTTATTCCTACCTTACCGTTTGTACTGCATGGACGTGAAAATATCTAACGGGCGAACTCATGTGATTTTAGCCTCGCATTGTTTAGCGAAAAAAGGGAAAAACATTTTTCTTTAATATTTAAAATATGCATATTTCGGTTAATAATAATTTTCTTCTACGTTATTGGTTGGGTGGTATACTCATTGTCAGTGAAAAATACATTTCGATCAATGTACCTTATTGACTTCAACTATATAAAATATTTCCTTAATTTATATTTTTATTACGATTGCATTAGGTTGAGAAGACAATTTCCATCTTATGAAATATGCAGCTTATGAGCAAATATATGTATGTGGAAAAACATAAAGAAGAGAAGAGATAGAATGGTAAGCCACTTGGTGAGACATGGGGGAATAGTCCGCGATATTTTGGAGGCAGAAATAGGAATGAAGAAAGGCAGAGGCAGGCCTAGATTAGACTACTGCTCGCAAATAGTAAGGGATGTAGGTTGTAGCCCAATTAGCGAAATGCGTAGGTTAGCACAAGATAGGAGCAGCTGGAGGTTAGCGTTCAACCAGTCTTAGGACTGATGACCTCATGCTGATGAGCGAATATAAATAAGCCTCTTGAATTTGTTCTAGATAAGTTCAGTAAGAAATAGCCAAATAATTGTTGTACTTTCGGTTATATTCTAATCTCCAATTTAAGTTTCTATCTATAAAATATGTTAAATAATCGGGTGAAAGACACAAGCTTCAAGTTAAACATCCTTATTATATAATCAACATTTATGAATTAATATATGTCACAGAAATATTTCAATTGTTCAGGTTATGCAAGGAATTATGCCAGTTTAATTAATTACCACTTGTAAGATATATCAACAAAAGTACCTTATTTATCCTGTTCGCGCCACGAAACTGCCTGATTATGATTGGGAATAAATCGATCACGGAGTATTGAAAGGTGTGGACAAAAATAATTCATATTTGCATCCAGTACTTCTAAAAATAAAATATATAGTCACACATAAAATATAAGGACCTTGTTAGTATTTTCTATTTTCTCCTGTTTACTCATAATCAGTCCTCTATGTTTATAAAAGATTCCACCGCTTGTGTAAATGATTTCATCACCTTTAAAATGATAGCCGAAAATAATGCATGAGTGTACTTAAAAAGCAGAGGTTAGTGGAGTAATGGACCGTAATTTTTACTATTAGTCATAACGTTTTTTTTAAACTTTTATAGGTCACATTTTGTAGCACCTTTATGTAATAAAATACTTATACTTGTAAATGTAAATGTTTGAAGACGTTTATTCTCAATGTGCGAATGTTAAAAATGCGTTATAAAATAAGAATATTATAAATACGCCGTTACAAATTCATGATATTAGTTTTATAGGGTCCTTCAATAAGGACGCTCGATTTTTAAATGTAAATAAAAGTTGTGTTTGAGATATCCACTCAATTTTCTTTTGAAATAACATTATTTTTATGGCATTAAGTAGGGAATATAACGTCGTTCAAATGTTCGCCGCGGCTTTGCTTGGTGGCACGTACTCGGGAGGTCCAATTTTCGATGACTTTGTCGCATGAATCTGGCTGAATTTGCTGGATGGCGTTCGTTTGTTGACTCAATTGTTTGCAGTTTATTCGCATAGACCTGCTATTTAAGATAACCCTAAAGAAGTCTAAAGGCGTTAAATAGCACGATCTCGGTGGTCAGTTCATGTCGCCGCTGTGCGAGATAACCATGCCCCCAAATCGCTTGCTTTTCTGAGTGCTAACGTCATAAAAGGGTTATCAATATTAATTAATATTGATAACCCTTTCATTGTAAAATCTAAATATACTTTTTATAAAAATTTTATTAACGAATATTGACAACTCTTTTATGACGCCTGCATTCAAAAAGGCAAGTGATGGGAAGATGTACAAAATAGGTAAACAAAATTATTAAGTGGTGGGGGTGCGTAATCTCAAAGTTGTGTGGCCGGGAATCGGTTATATCCCTCTACTCATTTCTGTATATTCAACGTTAGTCTCCAACAATTAATGTTCTTAATTTTAAAAGTAAAAAATTTCTTATAAGAGAATATACCATTGCAACTTTTCATCCTTCTACAATTTTTGGTACTTCTCCAAAGTGTTCCATTTCTGATATGTCTTCGATAAATAAGCATAAAACTTAAATCGATAAATCGACGAGTAAAAAAATCAATATTGGGAATTAGTGAGTACAGCTCATCAAGAATAGGAACAAGTCTCAAAACTACTATATCGGACCACCCACGAGGTGCGCAGTAAATAGCCTGGTCTTTACTCAGTCGAATTGACAGCTTTGCAGAATGAACATCGATAAATATATATTTAATGTGAATGTACACAGAGTTCGGTCTGGCCGCTCGTAAAGTGCATCCTTGTCCCACCGAATGCTACCTCACTCTTTCTTCTACGGATATCTAGAGAGTCTCACACTTTTTCCTCTCCTTTATAAGCAGTATAGTTTATTTCATCGCTATTTTCCAAATAAAATACCCCAAATGGCTTTTATCTCATACCGGGGCTTGTTTTTATGGCTAGACTCCGGTAGACTGTTCGGTCCGTTATCGGCAAGATAAGAGAGTTTCTTATTTGGCAAATAGCGATGAAATGAATAGTATATGTGTACACATATTTACACATTTTGCTTCACAAAGCCACCACAGCATCACTGCTGGAAATTGACCTGTGTCACATCCATGTCTTTATATCGATTGTATATCGATTAGCTTGTCGCTCTATAACGACAGCAATTCGTACAATGCAAACTCTTCTACATGTACAACTTTTAAATATCATTATCAAGGGAGAACCCAAGACAAATTTTTACCCAAGGAGATATTGGTTAAAAAATAACCAAAACTGGAAAACCATGCAGAAACATGGGCATACCATGGCAATAAAAAATGTGGTAACAACGTTTTCTGCGTATAGATGAAATGGAACATACAAGAAATTTGTCTAATTGTAAGAAAATATCTCGCGTGGTACACCAATGAGTCTAAAACAAGCAAAACAACAGGAGCAGGAATAAATGGTGATTCCCCAAGTCATGCTTGTGGTATGTCACTGGGTTATTGCGTCATCCCTGGTTTTGCTATGCCTGCATGTTCGAATATTAGAAGAAGATTTGCAGATAAGTATATCTCTTCACTGATAGTCAGGCAGTTTTTAAGATAATCATACCTAAATCCATTAAAACTGCCTACAAGAATTTCAACAACTGACCAATCACAACGAAGTTAACTTAGGTGCCAGAATAAAGGAAATGATAAATAATGAAACAACAAATACTCTGGTGCGACTTTGTAAAAGGTTTTCCGTAAAACACTGATTTTGGCCTGAAATACAAATAACATTTTTTTATCCAACTGTCCAAATAATAACGTCAGTGATTATTTGCCACTGTTATTAACTTTTTGAAAAGGCCTCCACCAGGAAGTAATTAATATATACCAAAAATCGAATCAATACAGCGCCAGAGTACAGGCATAGTAAAATAATTATGGATAAGATATTCCAATCATTAACAGATGAAATACAACTATTAGATTAAAATTAGAATTGTGACTCGATGTTGACCGCTCGCTGTGGTTTGATGAAGCTACACAAAATAGATCTATTTAAGCAATATCCCATTTCTAGACTGTACGAGTATAATGAAAAGGAAATAGTTGCCTCTTACATTATATTCGAGTATGAAACTCTATGAATGGCAATATATTTACAAATTATAATTAATGTTACACACTTTTCTAAACTCAAATAAAATAATTATAAACAATTCTTACCTTAATCACCCAATTTTAAGAAAAATTTTTAAAAATGTATTCCGAGTTGTAAAACGATGCCAAATAAATTTAATAATGATAAATTATGTTTACAAAGTAAATCTGTTAAAAAATGAGGTGCAGGCCAGTGAGGAGGCGGCTATTTAGGTGAAGTAGGTAATGTGCCTCTTCACCAAAGATATTGAAACTGGTATTTATTTTTTTTTATATTTTTGGGATATATAATCATGTCTTTAATATGTACATTCAAATAAATTTTGTTATGAAAAATCTATTATATTTTTATGCCAAGCATAATATGCCGCTATGTTACTAAGACACTGTGTTTACATTGAAACGTCCTTTAAATCTTCAATAGTCCATGCGCGCATTATCTATAATATAAATAACTCGCAGGTGCAGAGATGAAAATCAAGTGCCCTCAAATATGCACTGTTACAGTGGATTTCCATGGTAACGTGTCGTCACGCAATTGTCTACGTCCGGTTAGTCCGTCTTCTCCCTCCATCTAGGTGAAGAGTTTCCCAAGATTTTATAGGGCCTCTGCACAGTGGACTTGCATCTATTTAATGTACTTGAATTTGAACGATTTATTGAATTTGCGTTGTCTTTTCATAATTTTTAGACTTGCTTTTTTGATTTTAATGTGTTGATTGACCAACTGAGTGATCGAATAATTAGTGATTTTTCAACTTTGTTAATGACAATATTAAATGAAACAATAATTTATATTATTTATAATGAATCCAGTTAACGATATTATTTGTAATTTGTTGAAAACACCGTTCTATCGCTGAAAAGACAAAGATAAAAGAAACATTTTACTGGACAGAAGACCTATGACTGTTTTATCAATATTCGCCAAAAAACAGGTTAAGAAATCTGGTTCACAAATTATAAATGGTTATGTAGCAGCCCAATATTAAAAAAGTATATTGCTGGCCCTGTTTAATATTTTCTAATAAATAATTGGTTTGGGACAGGAATGGATTTGTAGATATTTTAAATATTACGAGGGCATTATATAAACATCCGATTGTGCCCAGGTATTCTATATGACATCCTATGAAAAGAGTCATTAGTATTAGTTTTTGCATGCATAAAATAAAACAGACACGTTAAATATTGAAGACAATTTCTAATAAAACAAGTATAATGATGGAATTACAAATTACAAAACGACAATACGCTGGTCCTTCTAACGAAGTAATTAGTACAATATATAAGGCACCTTTCTGTGAAATATTGGACCATATTTTAATGGAAACAGACGTCAGGTTTCAGGATTGCGAAAAGTTGAAATTTGTTTGTCTCGCTGATACTGCAAAATTTTAACAATATAGCCCGTGTTTCTCTTCTAATGCTTTTGAAAATTTGTAACAATTTTATCGAAATATATTTACCAAACACCAACGACTATAGAAACGAACTTTGCGTGTTATAGTGATGAAAGTTACAGAACTATACCGCTGCATGAACTGCTCAAGAAACGGAATGAATACAAAGACATTTTTACAGAAGCTTACAAACTGTTTTGTATAATTTTATCTATTCCATCAACAAGTGCGTCAGTGGAAAGAGGCTTGTCGTGTCTTAAACATATAAAGACGTATTCAAGAAATACCATTTCCCAAGAAGAAATCTTTAGCAACTGTTTCTATCGAGAAAGAATTGTTGCTAGAACTAAAGAAGGATCAGCCATTTTATGAAGATATAATAGATAGCTACGCCTCACTATATGATCGAAGAATTAATTTGGTGTACAAACATTAAATAGCTATAAGCTTGGCTATAAGTAAATCTTAAGAAAAATTAATCTACTTTTCTTCGCCTATTTTCTAACCCGCGAGCCGCCACTGGTGCAGGCGGTAATAATGTCATTAAATATGACACTAATGTAGGATGACAGTTTATAACTCAGTTTCCACATTTACTCTACTCAGAAAATATGTGCAGTAGTCTGTTTGAAAACAAAACAATTTGATCATATCTATGACAACACTGTTTACTGTCAGTCAGTATTGTCAATACGGAAGTTGAATACATTACACAGGAAATATTCTGCTATAAAGTAAGTTTTAAACAATGTTTTATAAAACTTAACACAAACCCTGTAATTATATTTACGTTGTAGCCTCAAAATGAGAAGAATGTTTTTAATATTAATCGTTACGCTGCTTATAAGTTTGGGCCATGGTGTGTCTGCAGACATAAAACCGGGAAACGCCACCAACGAAACATTAACGCAGCAATTAAAAGACATAGGGCATTTGTTACCGAAGGACCTCATTAAGAGCATCGCCTACGATCACTTAAAGACTGATGAGGAGTTTAAGTCTGCCATCAAATACATGCAGAGTGAAGAGTGGATTAAATTGGTTGTAACCGTACGGGACAAGCCGGAGTGGATTGCCTTGAAGAAATATCTCAAGGAATCGGAACTAGATTTGGATGTTATCATTCATTGCCTAGAGGCGTTTGCTCAGAATGTCACTGTGAAAATAGATCCCAAAGCACCTCCAGCCAAGAAGAGTTTCAAGAAATTCCTCATCGACGTCGAACAAAATTTACCTACCGTCAAGATTCTGTCAGCTTTACATGAGAAGATCTCTAAAGGCACCGCATTTCAACAATTGTTCGAGAAACTGTCAAGCGAAAAATCTCGTACTTTAGTAGAAAGCGTTATTGCCTTGCCTGAAGTTAAACAAATGATGAATATTTTGGCAGACATGGATGTGAACTTGTATGACTTGTTTTCGTTAATGTACACGTTCTTTGGATGGGGTGAATTCAAGGCTCCGGGAGTTTGAAAATTGACTTTAATGTTTTTTGGTTAGTTGCCTTTTATATTTTTTGTAGTTTTTTATGAATAAAGTTTTATTTTTTCTGTGGCTATAATTTATTTCTCAACAATCGAGTTGGATAATATTTCAATTAATATATTCAATTTTATATTTTATTCCTTTAGAACTCATGTTCTCCTTTGAATACAAATTGAAGTAAAAATATAGTAATTTTTATATTAAGTGCGCGAAATCAGTTTTTTCTAATGACATATGAGTATCGATATTCGTTTGAATGCATCGCAAAACACTGATTCTGATACGAAATAGAAACAGTATTTTTCCAACTATCCAAAATATAACGTCTGTAATGATTATTTTCCATTGTATATTGATTTGTTGTTTCACAATGGACTTATTGTACATAGTAGAATAATGGAGATAGCCCCGCCTTTCGCGCATTTCGCGGCTCATAAGATTTTGAAACACCTCTACTTTGGTATAATATTTAGTTTCTTTGCCTCTTGTTTGATCGTAATGTAATTTGTTGGTTTGCATTCTGTTAAATGCACATTCTAAAGTTTAGTAACCGGAATAATAGTATTTCACGATGGGTAATAGTGGTAACGACCACCACCGGAGATAGTAGATACTGCGAGGGCTACGACATAAAATCTCGTTTGAGCGAAATCGAAATTGTAGTACGAAAAGTTTATATTCAATTCCGCAAATAGTGCGCTACAAGAAATGTGAAAATGGCATCGGAAAATATACTTGCATGTGACTTTAAAGAAAAGTCAGAAACACCAAAATTATCTACGTTATGAAGTACTTATTTTATGTTTAAATATTCTTTATACATAAATGAAGACATCGACGTACAAATATTTCCCAAGTTTGTACCTTACCTTAGAAGCAGTTGGTGGGATATCGACAGAATAAGTCAAAAATCTAGTACGAGAAGATATTAATAGATTTGATGAGACTCCTCTATTTTGTTGTTTTCCATTGTGAATTTTGGGTGTAAGTGACACTTGTGGATAATTTGTATAAAGAATTATAGATGATATAGACGTATCTTGTACTACTGCTATGCTAAGTGATGTTATGTTTGTAGTTTTTAGTTTTAAATAAATCATAAATATACACAAACGGTTTGATCTGACGTTAGCGAGAAAAAACAACAAAATCATACTACATGCGGGCTTACTTAATACCGAGACTGGTTCTACAGCACAATTGCTTCACTTCCAGTATCAACAAGTACTGAAAAGTTTGTTTTCAGTACAATATAATTACAAAGTAATGTAACTACAATAACACAAACTAGTGCATTTACTTTGGTTATTAAAACCATGTATTATGAGCAAGTCATTTGCACAAAACTGTACCAGTTTTTTTCTGTTAAAACTCTTTTTGAACATCTAGTATTCTGTTTTAGCAAAATCATTTTTTCAGTGCAAAATTTTAAAGGGATGTTATAGTCTCTATGGTTATGTTTTACAGGAAAGTATGCCTTGTATAAAATAACAAGGACATTATGGCATCTATTTACATTGGATTCGCAAAATCAGGATCATCGCCATTAGGTATCAGGTAGGCCTACGCCGTTGAACCAAATAAACTTTATATGGGTGGTATTTTAGTCTAATATAATTATTGGCAGCAAATTATCTTGTAGGTTTATGTAGATTCTCCTCCAATATATCCAATTTATGTTCATCGTCTAAACTGCATTTCCTACAATATTTAGGAGGAATATTTCCGAATTGAAAAAATTAATGTCCTACTGTACTAACAACTATAGACTGAGAAATGTAACGGTCCTGATACTTTTATTAAAAATTTCACATACCTCCTTTTATGTTCTTATTTTATCACCTGTTCTGATGATGACATTACATTGTGATAATTCACGTCCTGATAATATAGAATTTTTTAATCTTTGACTAAAAATTAAAAAGATTTTATATTATGGAATAGATAACTATATAACTTTTACAGTACTACAACAAAAAAGGAACCCTGTTCTATATAACCATTTGAGGGATACACCTTGTTCGCAGTATTAAATCAATTAATTTTGATATTTTAATGCTAATATGAACGAAAGAAAGGAAGAAAGATTATGAAAATGTCATTTTTATAAATAATAATCCTAAAAGGATGGTAAATATAGTCATCATCATGAAGTCATCAGTCCTAAGACTGGTTGGACGCTAACCTCCAGCTTCTCCTATCTTATGCGGTAAATACAGTAATTAAGTTAAATAAAGTCACAAAATCGTTCTACAAATGTGACAGATGTGTGCTTCAGGGTTACCTCAAGCGGTGTCCCTTTGAAAGGATAAATACGCTGAAAGGGTTAAAGAGCCTTTCAATTAAGGTATCACACGCATCATCCCTCGGTTTATAACACTTAAATCAGCAACTGTCATTACTGGAGAGATGGAAGTGGTATAAGAGAGGGAAGGAAATACAAAATTATGTATTTTATAATTAAAAATTCACGTGTTTTAGGATTTTATACAAAATCATACATTACGAAGAAAATGATTCCCTTACTTCTCCCATATCCCTTACTTATGGACCATTGTATATAATATAATTCGATTAGTATAAAATATTATTCTAATAATCAATTTTCATATTCCATTTCTTTTTAGTTTTCAAAATTACGTATATTACATTAAATTGATAACCAGTTTTTCCACTGAGTTGTATTCCTGGTTGTCTATCTATACCGATGCAATGTGTATCACTTCCCCGGTGGAACATCGACCTATATGCAAATGGGAACAAATATAATGTACACCAGATTAAACCATGCATCCCTAGCCCTGTCCACCAAAAAAATTATTGAACAATAAAAAATCTTAAATAAAAATAAAAAATAAAAAATGGAACCCAAATCATTATACTTCGGAAAATGAGAACAGCACCACTAAAATTGCTATGTTGCGTATTATGTTACCATTGCTTACATTTTAAATTCTATATGTCTATCGATTTTACAAAATGTTCACCAAATTCAAAACGCTCAAATTCCGCGTCCGTGCTGTATATAATAAATATTCGTGCTATCCATTTATATTTATTCTTTCTCGAAAAAACTACTTGTGCGTTAAATAATTATTATGTTACTCCAAAAATTAAATATGCTCGCGCATCTCTGCCTGTTGGTTCCAGACAAGTTTTTGCAGGCTTCAGCTTGCAGTCGCACAGTATGCTTGGTAGCTTTTACAGTGTGTGTAACCAGTGTATTGCCATATGATAAACTAAAATGGCCGATGAAAGTTTACCAGGGCCGAGTAGTGTTCCAGACAAAGTTCCGCTGTTTCGTTCTTTTTCAGAGTCAGATGGAGAAGCTGATACGGTACAGCCTAAAAGACGACGCAAGCAAGGTAGGATTTGGTGTCTTGAAAGAAAATTTTCGAACATTAAAAGTGCTGAAGAATTTATTAGAAATGAAAAACTGTGGTCCTTTCAGAAATGCCACTCTACGGAAGAAGGCGTAAAGCGATATTATCGATGTAATAAAGCCAAAAGTCGGGCAATCCAATGTTCAGCTGCACTCTATTTATTGCTTGATGCATCCAGCGACGAGATAATATTATTTCGAACTGAAAAAGCTCATGACCATCAAAATTTGGAGTCCCAATCGAAATGTGGGTTGAGTAATGAGACGAAAAAAGAAATAGACAAATTGTACGAATTACGTTTGAAGCCCAAATCTATTATGAGCAATTTGAGCAAAATACAAGGGTTGACTCTACCGCCTATGAAACAATTGAACAATTATCTTACAATTTTACGCAAAAAGAAGTATGGATCTGCAGTAATCAGCTTAGGAGAACTAGAATCCTGGTTAGTGACTAACTCAGAAATACCTTCCGATGATCATCAAGTTTTTGTTGCTGCATATGAAGTTTCTAAAGACGATTCAAATTCAAGCTTCAAATTTTTGTTATCGACCAAATATTTAATTGGTCTATCGCGGCAATGCAAAGTTATTCATGCTGATGCGACCTATAAACTTATTTGGCAGGGGTATCCAGTATTCATACTTGGAACCACAGATAGAGATAAACATTTTCACTCCTTTGGTCTTGCTGTTACAACCACAGAACAAACAAATGATTGTGTGTTTTTATTTCAAACGTTAAAGAATACAGTTCTCTCACTGTTTTCCTACGATTTAACTTGTAAGGTTTTGGTATGTGAAGCAGCCAAAAGTATCCAAAATGCGTTTGTGCAAGTATTGGGTCAGGATACAATTATACGAATGTGCTGGGCGCATGCAAAAAAGAAGATGCAAGTACGAGTTGAGCAATCTGTGCAAAAGAAGTACCAGAGGGACATACTAAAGGATATTGATTTTTTGCAATGTGCTTCAACAACAGAGATTTTTGACAGGGCCTGTGAAAAATTTCTAGATAAATGGAAAGACGAAAAAAAGTTTGTACTTTATTTCAAAGACGAATGGCTCACTAAAAATCATTGTTGGTATTTGGGTGCCGCACCGAGGACACCTGCCACAAACAATGCATTGGAGTCTTTTAACAGAATAATAAAAGACAAAGGCACACTTTCAATGAATGGCGTAATTTGGTATCGTTAACTTTGTTATTATTTTTAGGTACACTTCGTGAACGCCATTCGCTGGCTCGATTCTTAATAATTGCTTCAGAAATGGTGAGGGATTGGTCTAATGAGTACACTATAAACAACGAGCGAGAGCTTAGCCACTTGCCAACGATGGCTTTGAAAATGTGGACAAAAGCTTATCAGTGGGCCAAACTGCCTAAAAAAATATCGTTAAAACATGCTAGTGAAATGAAACGGTGTTACCGAATTCCAGGTGGAGATGCAATGGAATGTGAAACTTTTGAAGATATGTGGGAGACGTTTGACGACTACAAAAAACAACATTTCAGTGAGTGGGAAGTACAGTTACCACAGGACGACTCTGACTGGTTAAATGGCACATGCAATTGTCCAGATTACCTTAGAAATTACGTTTGCAAACATTTAGCGGGGTTAGCAATTCATCTGAAACTTGTTGAACCACCTACTGAAGCAAGGAATGTACCAATTGGAGAAAAACGAAGAAGAGGACGGCCAACTAAAGCTAAGAAAGCTTTAATAGTGCAATAAAAGTGCTTGTTTCATTTTCATTTTTGTTTCGTGAATGTTGTATTTCATTTTATGTTAAAAAATTATATTGTTTTATTTCGAAGAATTCGTAACACTAAGTTTCGTTTTTGTTTCGTGAATTTTATGTTGCATTTTTAATATATTGATTTATTTTCATGAATTCTTTACTTATTTCTTTTCCCCCATTTATTAACGAGACCTAATAAAATACGATAGTTTTTACTTATAAGTGAAATTTAGGGTAACAAGAATAAAAAATCTGGGTATACTTTTCAAATTGAATGTGGTATAAAATATAGTAAACATTGTGTATTTTTGCTCAACAAAGAGTGTTTTTAACTGCTAAATAATATAAATCACCGACGAAAATGAAATATATGGGTATCATGTTAGAATTAAATGCAAAATAAAATTTGGTGAACATTTAGCATTTATAACCAACAACAGTTATTTTTAGGAATAAATAATATGAAAGACTAGCATTATGTCAATATTTGGTTGTCGTTTTAAGATTATGCATTTTCTTAATTTTGGTGAGCACTTAGTATTTTTGGGAAATGAAAGTATTTTTTTGTATGAAAATATTGGGTAAAGTTGGTAGACTGTTAAATACTACCCTATGCAAATTATTAAGTTTTGAGAAAATGGTGTTTTAATATTTTGTTTTTGCGACAGTGGTAATTATAATATTATAAAATAGCACGATTTTTTTAATCCTAAACTAAATTGAAAATAATACTTATAATTAATACTGTAAAATCAAATCTGCCATATTTTGAAAAATCTGCAAGTTTACCCCAAGTACCCTTTCAATTACGTCGTTGTTCTTCTAAAACCTATTTTTAAGTAATACTTGTGACAACTTATTTTTCGGCTAATGTCAATTAAAATGATCTTGCTTCATATTAATAATAATAATTCTCTCCCTCACAGTACCCAAGAGTACTCCAGAAGAAATTGAATGTTTGTGCGGGCGAAATTAGGTATTATTATTATTTTGTTTTTACCGCCGTACATAATTAAAAAGAACGTTATTTCGAAAACATTTTTTTTATTAAAAAACACAACTAAAAAACTTAATTTTTTCATTATAAGCAGGTATTTTAAAGATATTATTTATATTATTATTTTTTGCTTCAGAAGACCGCCTTGTTCCAATATTTCTGCTTTTCGCTTGCGTCCATTTCGTTTCCTTGTAGTTGGTTTTGTAGTAATATACATCACCGTCTTTTACAAAGCGTATTAGTTTTATTTGTGAAACTTTTGCTTGGTCACCTTCACAGTTTTTCTGACAATTAAAGCCTATGTCATTGTGCAACTTCTTTAAGATCAATGAAATCTCGAAAACTAAGTTCTTTCTCTTGCCTTTCTTTTTTGAATTCCGTATGAGTGTCACTAGTTGGTCTGGAACATAAATAGGGCCAGCTTTCTAGACCCTCTTTACTGATTCTTCAATGATGCTATGTGTAGTATCTCCTTCATACTGTGTGTGTCCTCGTATTTACTTGTAAGTGACGGAGTTTATGGAAAGTGTTTGAACGGCATACAAGTACATAGCAAAGACAAACGTAAAATAAAAATTGCAAGATATTATTATCAAAATATTTATTTCTTTTCGAAAAAATAAGAAAAGAAAATCATAATAATATTTATATTATTACCCGTTCTGTTGTTGACCACAACAGTTATCTGAGTAGAATACTATATCGGCACCAGGTTTACTGATGAAAATTATTTCAATGAACATTAGGACGCATGAGCCTATTTCAACAGCACCTCTATGTCCAAAGCCCTCGTGCCAGAAAAAGCATACTGTATTGTCGTTGCTTTTATCGGTTACCTATAAAAAGAACATTTTAAAACAAAATAAGAATGCGTCAATATAATAACTCTTACCGTAAAATTGAAGCAGTTAAGCCTAGATTTATGGAAGATGGCAGAGGATTGTCCCATTGGAACTGGTAAGATCACCTGTAAGTCGTAGACCGCAAAAAACAATATTTGATCCTCCCTTTTTAGACTTGAAATTGAATATCATTTTATTTTATTTTAGAATCAGTACAACCTACTGGAACAACATCATCACAAAGGACAAGTAGATCATTGATAAAGATAAACATTTCGGAGCAACAATGACCGAAATACGACATTTATGTTGTTGTTTCACCAGATTTTATAAAAAGTACACAAAATCTCGTGCCAGTAAAACTTACCTATCAAATACGTTATTTTTTTCACTGAAAGCACACAGAAAAATTAAAAAAGAGCTACTTATTTAGCACTTACGTCATCTTAAAACTAAAACTGACACGTCCGCTCTAAACGCCGAATCACAACCGAGCAGTTGCGGCGTTCTTCTGCCAGTGCCAATTTGAAAAACGCGATTGGAACAACGACGTAAACAGCCTCACGCGGCACCTATTTGTACTAGAATTATGACATTCTTCCACCAGACAGTTTTGTACTTTTTGAAATTTCTGGCATAAAAAACAAAAAAATGAAAATTTGCACTTGGGTTATTGTTCCACCGGAGAAGCGATATATAAAATGATTAATTTTTCATTTAGTAATTATCTAACAATAATACGAATCATTTAATGAAATTTAATATAATCGAAATTAATTAATGTATGTTGTTATATATAAAATAATAGTAATTAATTGTTAAACAATCTGGTCTATTGGTAGAAAATATTTTTCCTTATGGTATACTAGTACCAAATTCCAAGAAAATTGAGCCGTGATAAACAATCCAGCAAGGTCGTCTCCAAGATCACCTGATTTAATCCCCATGAACTTAAATTTGGGCTCACTTAAAAAAACCTTCGAATCATTGGAATTGTTGAAGAGATTAGCAATCTCGACGGTTCATGAAGATCTCGAAGTATACAGGGTTTCTCACGGTAGTCGTTCGTTAGAAGTTTTCGTGATTAAAAAAAAACTTCGGACTCCAGGATTATTCAAGATTCTCTTTCATTTTGAAACATTTTCAAGATCATACCACTTCCGGTTATCCCGAAAGTCCTGTATAGGGAAACCTGATGGAACTCAGAAATTTGCTCAGGAATCCAAAAATAAAATAATATACCGAGTGTTCTATTTAAAATAAGGAAGTTACTGACGACTTCCGGGATAACCGAAAGTGGTATGACCTTGAAAATATTTCAAAATGAAAGATAATCTTGAATAACCTTGGAGTCCAGAAATTCAGAATTTCTGAATTTTTTCATTTTTTTCATTTTTTGAATTCAGAAGTTTTTTCTAACCACGAAAACTTCTAACGAACGACTACCGTGAGAAATCCTGTATAAAAGACCAGCAATACAATGTGCAATGCATTCACAATTAACTAGTTACTTAAAATATGATGAAAAATTCAGAAGGGCATTTAAAATTCAGAAGGGCCGTAAACGGCCAACATTTTGAATAATTATGTATTTTGTATCCACAGTCTTGTTTTCACAACCATTTACGTAATTATTATTACCGAATTAGAATTTTTTATGTTATCTCGTCTGTAATTTTGGTTGTATTGGTCCCACAGACAAACTGAGCACGTGGGTAAATTAATTGTACCATTATGTACAATTAAAGTATCATTTAAAAAATGCATTTTGTAGCAAAATCTATGTTGAAAAACTTTGAGTTCATAGATCGAGTATTTGAATGTTTTTGAGATAATATTAATGCTGTTAGGCTCGATTAGAACTATTTCAGTGGGGTCAGGTCACTCTAGATTAAAAAATTGACCCAGAAAGCTTTTTACGATTGAATTGATGTCACTTGTCAATAAATTCACAAAATTGTGCACATCTCAAAAAAGAAATAATAGGCAGGGTGTTCTATTTAAAACGGAAAGTCAACATCATTGTCTGCAAAACTGCAAGAGGAAAAAGCCTCATCTGTATATCAAACAGTGAATCTTAATACGTGTATTCAACATGCCACTTTTTAAAAATGTATTTCAAGTAATAAAAAGAAAAGTGGTGCACTATGAGTCTGTTAGACACAATAGACTAACCAAATACGAGTATATATAAATTACTGCCATATATTGAATATTTTTCATTCATGTATTTATTTACTAACACCTTTTACAAAAATTGAATACCTTCGACAATTGAAGCGAAAGTTGAATACTTTTAATTTATGCAAATGTTCAAAATTTTCAGTACCTACCCAAGAATCCAATTATAATAAACACTATGAATTACCCTAATGCTGTTACATTACGAAACACATTTTAAAATAAAAATACAGTTAAAATAACTTACGAGTATATTATAGTCTTTTCCAATGAAAAGATGAATACATTAAAATCGTAAACATAAATATTTAAATGCTATGTATTTCTACGTAGCTAGATATATTCTTACTTAAAATTTAATTTTACACAATCATAACTCTAGGTTACACCTTAAAAATAAATAAATGTGTATTTTCAAGGAAACAAAATTCGATTTGTGTCATTAAATAAACTTCGACATTATTTTTAATGAATATACATAAATGTTCCTAATGACTGCTGACATGAATTTATATTTATATTGATAAATAATAAAAAGAATCCAATTAAATACATCACATGTATATCTTGTGGAAATAACTTTATATACGTATAAAGGCCATAATAATATATTATTATGTACACATTATTGTCTGTAAATCCTAGAAATATTTAAAGTTTTAGATATTCCATGCAAATTACTATCTGTAACTATATTTGTATAGTTATATTTTAATTTTACAGTTGTATAATTACAGTTTACAGTTATATTTTATCCTTACCAATTACCTAATACATTCGTGTTTCTTAATTCCAAAATTACTTTTTGTATATCATCACTATATGAATGATTATTTTATTTATAAATTGAAAAATCATTAATACGTATTAATATAAGTTCAATCGATTTATTCAAGTATTACAATTTTTTAATTATTTTAAATCGACCGCAAACATACATTATTTACTTTAAACCCTACCATCAACTTTTTTATTTCAAATCGGCCGTAAAGGCGCCCGAAAGTATTGGACTACCGCGTTACTTGCTGTAGTGCTGAAATTTGATGGTCCACGTTACATTCAAGCTACGCGTTAGATGGGCGAAAAGGTCAGTGATCCTATCCTAATAATGTGTTTGGATTTAATTACTGAAGAAGATAAGAAAAGCACCTACGCACGATTGTTTTATGAAATTTTGGACGTTATTACTTTGAACATTAGTGAACAGTTTAGTGAACTTTCTAAACTGAAATTTTTAAATCTAGATTCCGCACAATTTGCTTCATTCGTGAAACGTTTTCCTGGCAAACTTTTTTCTTCTTTAGTAGATACATATGGAACATTCTTTGACGCAAATAGTTTAAAAAGTGAACTTTCAGTGATTTATAGTGATCCCGATATGGAAAAGAGCACTGTATTTGAGTTTCACCAATATATTATGTCCCTTCAATTATCTTTTATTTTCCCGGAGTCATCAACATTGTATCGTTTAATTTTGAGTGTTGCTGTCACAAACAGTTCCGCTGAAAGATCATTTTCATGTTTAAAGGGAATAAAGACTTATCTGCGAAATTTTCAAAAGCAAGAAAGACTGTCAGCTTTAACATTAATAAATATTGAAAATGCCTTGTTAGAAGATACGAGATTGTCTCCAACATTTGAAGAAACAGTGATAGACGTTTTCGCTTGACAAGCAAAAACCGAAGAATTGATCTTCATTTTAAAAATTAGGATATATACCGCGGCATAATCATTTTAGGTTAGTGTCTTTTTTTTATTTTTACCATTTTCATATGGCCTACCATACATCTGACTATACCTCTTCCCCTTATAACATTTTTATCACATCCCTAGATTCTTTTCTCACACTACGCCCCTGCACTCAGTCTACTATTCAATGCAACAGTTATCATAATTGAGCCAGTCTGGGACTATGGAAATACACTTTCCATAGCTGACAATTATTTAACAAATTTTGTTGATGATTTTATTTAAGACATTTTATAGCCATATCCATGTTGTTAAGTAAAATAAAAGAAAGAAATAACAAACTAAAAAAAAAATTATGTCTTCAATAACTAATTTAGTAATTTATTTAAACTAATTTTACATCTAGAAGTAGTTTTCTGTTCACCCTGTAAAAATTGAATAAAAAGAAACATACAGTGATTGTTTTTTTTCTCGAGGAAAGAAAATCATTGCAAACATTTTATTTTCACAATAACCATTGCGCTAAAGAAGCTGCTCACGTTTCTATCGTTTTATCGTTAAAATCGTTCAAGCCAAGTACATGGTATTTTATGAAACTGGTTCAGTCAAAAATAGAATATATAGTCACACACGTACAATAAAAAGTTAATCTGATCGAACGGTCAATGTAAAAACTGTTTCAGAATCTGAGATGCCCAGGATATCTGTTCATAGAATCCTTAAACTTGCCAGACTCCATCCCTATAAAACTAGCCTCTTTCATGTTTTTCAGATTATGGTACATTTTGTTTGACGAAAGCTGTCAACAGACAGAACAGATATTTGTCTGGCGAAAACTTTTATTTTTACACGGAAGATCAAACACAAATACCGAAAAAAAAAACGCCTGGGCCTGCATTCTGGAAGATTGTATCATTGGCCCTCATTTTATTCCCGGAAATTTAATGGAAGAAATTCATTTCGATGTATTAAAAAATATGATAAATCGATTGATCATTCAAGTATTAATAGAAGTGTAGTCGTCTACAATCTGCATGAAGATGGGCGATTCTTCTAACAGCACGCTTGGAAGAATTCTAATAGCTATTCTTCCACATTATGATGTGCGAGTAAGGAAATTTTTAGACCAAAGATTTCCTGAACAATAGATTGGGCACCTCACTCTTCATTATTCCGATAATGAGATAAGAGGTTCATTGGAGTGACTGGTGAAATTGCCAGATTTGACACCACAAAATTTCTTTCTATCAAACTACTTGAACAAAGATTTACGATTTTTTCTTACAAAAACTGACTTCTACTCTTATCCTGGATGTTTCGTTTTAAATGAGACAACTTCTATACCAATTTCAGTTCAATATGCTAATCGTTGGACACAAAAGAAGATCAGTGAAGATTAAAAATATATGTACTTGAATAGATGGTAGAATGGTACAAAAAGAAATAATAACTGTCTAATTATAGTAACCCGTAATTTTACAATGAACAAATATACTTCTGGCAAAGAAAATTTGCTCAGATGAACAATATATTGCTGAATAATTGTATTTATGTATATATGTATGACTGACTTAATACTCTGGCTAAAGAAGTTGCTTATCATCGATCTGTAGCGCTCGCCGTTGACGGTTATGACAATGTTAGTTTAGTTTTGGAAGAAGTACGGACCAATAACTCCGCCAAATCAAAATCCACATCAAACAGTGAATTTCTCGGGATGTATTTGGTGCTGGTGTATCTCATGTGGATTGATATCATCTCAAATCCAATAATTTTGCTTGTTTATACATTTATGCCCAATCAGTGGACACACGGCGTTGCCTATGGTCGTTTACCTTAAGTTCCTAGGTTACTTGGATTTTATACGGGTGCAGACCCAAGTCTTGACGCAAGATTCACTAAGTTGAAGTCGCAGAAAGGCCAAGTTCTTGTGAACGAGGAGAAGTTGACTGCCTCGGGTTTTCCTGTACACTCTCGCGCAGCGATGCTTTCAGCAGACCTTGAGTTGCGGTGACATATGGATGTTGGCTGATTATTTATCAAACCGGTTGACTCGAATTTGGCCACCAAACGTCAAATAGTCGACTCGGCGGGACGATTGTGGCGAGGATAAAAATCACGTAATATGCGGAACGTTTCTCTAACGGAGCACTGACTTTAGAAATAAAATTAGATGATTTTCACGCGTTGTTAAATGCTACTACCTTTCATGGTGATTTGCTATACACTGTTGACCAATTCACAATAAATTTGGCAGATGTTTCTTTAATAACATTGCCGCTATAACCTAACAAATTTCGAGCGTCCCTATTAAAAAGCAATGAAAAACATTTCCTGGTATGTTGGAATTACGACTGTTTCTTATTGGGTTCCTGTAACTTTGTCAGTGGCATCACGTATAATCGCTTGTGTTTCTTCTTTGTTGTATTGTTCCATAAAATATTGTGCCCATCTCTCTTTAACTAGCTTGTCTTCAGTCAAAGTTTATTTATGTTCGAAGTACTTGGGAGAATAAATAATTAAAGATACAATTTGTGGACAATACGAGTTTATTGATACCCTGTATAACAACTAAATTACGTACAAAGAAATTAAGATGTGTATTCTAACGTATAATCTTTCAGACTGACTTGCTAAATAATCAATTTTTATTTCAACGACATTTGAACAGTTAAACATTCGATATTGAGTTACCCGAACTCATAAATGCTGACCTAATGTTTATGTTTAATTTCAGGCACCGCATGAAGACTATTTTTAAACCTAAAATAATTATTGTTGAATGTAATATTCCAACACCCCCTCGCAACTATAATTATTTTTCAATCAGTCAACCAGACCACCCTTGGTACTTAAATGTTCTAGCTTTACTTTATTTAGCGGCTTGGTTAACATATCAGCTATCATTTTTTCAGTCGGACAATACTCGAATACAATAACCTGATTTTCATACAATTCTTTTAAAAAATGATACTTTGTATCAATATGCTTCGTTCGATTGCTAAATTTATGGTTTGCTAGCTGCTTTAAACAGCTTTGATTATCTTCGTACATAACCACTTTCGGTTCTAAATTCGTAAACTCCTTTATCGCCTGCTTTAACCAGATTGCCTCTTGGCATCCTTCGGCCAGTGCTATGTATTCAGCTTCGGTCGATGATAGTGATACGCAACTCTGCTTTCTGCATCCCCAATTAATAGGTGCACCTCGAAACATAAATATGTATCCACTATTTGACTTTCTATCCTCTTTATTTTCCGCCCAATCGGCGTCTAGATGTTTTATTATTAGTTTTTGATTCCATGCCTCTGTTAACAATATTCGAAGAGTTGCTTGCCGCACTACAGGCGCAAACACTTCATCGTAATCCACACCGAATTTCTGACTAAAACCTCTCGCTACCAATCGTGCCTTGTACTTGTTCGAGATCTTATCTTCACCTGTCTTTAGCTTAAACACCCATTTACATGATATGATGTTTTTGTCTTCCGGTGTAAGTACTAAATCCCATACTTCGTTATTCTTCAAAGATTTCATTTCTTCTTCCATAGCTTTTCTCCATTTTTCGCTATCACTGCTGGCAAGAGCTTCTTTAAATGTTTTAGGTTCTATTTCCCGAAGTTCAGCTAACTTTGCTGTGTAGCGCTCAGGTGGAACTCCTTTATTTATTCTATTTGATCTACGATCACCTCCGTGCTCTATGTAGAACTCTTCACTTGGTTGATAGCTGTTATCGCTGCCACAAGATTGTTCTGTACCTGAACTTTCATATACATTAAATTCCTCCGTAGCTTCTTCTATTTCTTCAGTTTTTTCGAAATCTGCGACCTCATGTCTCCCAGTGTCATTTGGCTCCGTTCTTTCTTGCTCCTTTTTGAACTCAATAGTCGCTTCTTCATCTTTTATCTTTTTTTCTTTAACACGAATATTTCTTTCAGGAAATACCGCACTAGGGCTAATTTTTATGCGCCCTGCATCTAAATCTAACAATCTATATGCTTTAGATTCATCAGAATATCCTACGAAAATTAGTGATTCTGCCTTTTTATCAAATTTATTTTTAATTTGTTCCTTTGGAATATGACTATACACTTTAGATCCAAATATTTACAAATTCGACACATCAGGTTTGATTTTATGCCACAACTCAAACGGTGTTTTCTGTTTTAACTGAGTAGGTAGTCGATTTTGCAGATAATTGGCTGTAACAACTGCTTCCCCCCAAAATTTCTTTGGTAAATTCGCATCGATTAACATGCACCTAGCCATTTCGACTAGCGACCTGTTCTTTCTCTCTGCAACACCGTTTTGCTCTGGAGAGTACCCCGCCGTGTACTGTATCTTTATGCCCTTACCGCTTAAATATTCCCTTAACGCATTATTTACGTACTCGCCACCCCTATCTGACCTAACAACCTTTGGTACCCTGCCTGACTGATTACTCATTAACTCGATAAACTCTTTAATATATTTTTCAGTTTCATTCTTATGTTTCAGTAAATACACAGTTGTGTATCTTGAGAAATCGTCTATTAAAGTAAGAATGTACCGTTTACCCCCTGGAGTAACAGTCTTCATGGGACCGCAAACATCTGTATGTATTAAGTCAAGTATATTAAATGTGTTGCTTTGAGAAAATTTCGGGAAACTCTTACGAATAATTTTACCTTTTACACAGCAGTTGCAAGTTTCCCTAATCCTACAATCCTTAATATTAATCCCGATTGCCATTTTTCTTTCCATCAAGCGCTTGACTGCTTCTATGTCCCTGTGCCCAAAACGTCGATGCCACGTATGCTGACAGTTGCTGGAGTGTTCATTCACGATGCTCAGTGCCTGTTCTACAGTTGACAGCTTGTACAAGTCGGGCGCTGGCCTTGCACTCGCAATCACTTTTCCGCCTGAGACAATTTTACAGTTATTGTTGTCGAACTGCACGTTATACCCCGCACTAGTTAACTTTTTCACAGAAAGTAAATTTGAATCTAAGTCCGGCACATACAACACGTCGTCGATTTTTAGCTTATTCACTCCCGCACTATTCGCGCACTTGATGAATCCTGTTCCTATACCCTGAACCTTGGAGTGTTGCCCTTTCTCCGCTAACCTCACAACGCCTTTTCTGCTACCGTCAAATTGGGTATAAAATTCTTTGTAGTTTACCATGTGACTCGAAGCTCCTGAATCCACATACCACGAAACAGAATCCCTGTTTACGTCATTTGAGCTTGAATTTACCATAAAACACGCATCATCACTGTCACCAGTATTAATTTCAGTAACTTTATTGGCCTTTTCTCTTTTAAACGCTTTATACTTGAAACAGTCCCGTTTAAAATGACCTTTCCTGTTGCAAAAGTAACATTGCTTTACATCTGTACTTGCAGTTTGATTACTTTGGATCCTTTTATTATATACTGATTTCATGGCTGACTCGTTTTGACTTTTCAAAGCTCCTTGACGCCTCCTGTACTCATCGATTAATTTACTTTTTACGAATTCAAGCGTGAATTCACTCGATGACTTACTTTCCAGCGCTGTGATTAAAAAACTGTATGAGTCTGGAAGACTTCCCAGCAAAATGCCTGCCGCAAACCTGTCCTTAATTTCTTCCCCTAAAGCGGCCAGTTTATTCAATAATTCCAAGAATGAACTTATGTGTGCTTCCATATCACCATTCTCATCTAGCGATAGCCTGCAAATTTGCTTTAACAGAAAAACCATGCTAGATAAACTCGATTTTTGATGATACTCCTTTAGTGCTTCCCACGCATCATGCGCGTATTCCTTATTTCTGATATGCACTAGTTGACTAACATCGACAAGTAAGGCTATGGTTGATAAGGCCTTGTCATTTTTCTTCTGCCAGGTACCGTTTCGTTCCTCCGGTGTTGGTAATTCAGTCGAAACTACATCCCATAAATCCGCATTTATTAATAACATTTTCACTAAATAGTTCCAGGACTGGTAGTTTTGCCCGTTCAACTTTTCGATGTTATACTTAGCACTTTCCGCCATTTTCCAGTTGTCTATACAACAATAGTTATCACTCGCGATGTACCTTTTAATTATTCTCCCTTACAAGTGAGCTTACGCGACGCACCTGGGCCCATAACCTGTTCGAAGTACTTGGGAGAATAAATAATTAAAGATACAATTTGAGGACAATACGAGTTTATTGATACCCTGTATAACAACTAAATTACGTACAAAGAAATTAAGATGTGTATTCTAACGTATAATCTTTCAGACTGACTTGCTAAATAATCAATTTTTATTTCAACGACATTTGAACAGTTAAACATTCGATATTGAGTTACCCAACTCATAAATGCTGACCTAATGTTTATGTTTAATTTCAGGCACCACATGAAGACTATTTTTAAACCTAAAATAATTATTGTTGAATGTAATATTCCAACAATTTATACAATTTTTAATTTAACATATTTACTGTAACCGAATTAAGGTTAAACAAACTGTTCTCTCCGTGTACATGTTGTGGCACCTGGATAATCCGAACAGTTGAACAGTGCTAATTGCAAGCTAAGTGTGTTGCATTAGCAAGTGACCCAATAAACCAACATTTAACAAAATTCTTCTTTACAACGGCCAAGCGCACATTTATATACTTTAGAACGTGTTGTATGGAACCGGGTACATAAGCGGTGCCGAGGAAGTGTCCGATATTGAGTAGCCCGCTAATGAAAGCCACCGCCGAAGGCAACCGCGCAACGGTACCTCGGCACCAATCAGTCAACATACATTGCAATACACAGCCACAACCATATACCCATTGATCTGTTAAGTAAAACATGCGCAATTTGAAGACTGCAAGAAAGTAGTACATCCTACCTTGACCCGCGTCTGGCTGAGTTCTTTCTGTTTTATTTTTGGTATATGCATTTGAGTGGGTTGAAATCCTCGACAATAGAAATCCCCGTATTTCCGACTCAGTGATAAGAACTTCAGGAATGTATCCATTCCTGAGTTGTCGTTTTATTACCAATTGTTCCAAGTTAAAATATTAAGTATATAAGTTTAAAAAATTAGGCCCATAATTTGTAGCTTCTATTAAATAAATGCCCTCAAACTGATTTAACTTTGCCATGAAATAGTAGGTCATTGCTCTCGTTTCATTCTCAAAATGTGCAAGACCACAAAATCTTTTCAACACTTTCGGCAAAAACGTTTGAACAGAAATTAACCATAACGGAAAAAAATATATAAAACAATTGGAAAATTGATACAGAAAGAAAGATAGATATTTATTTGGTCAGAAGCCATGCAATTGTGGTCGACTGTTTCTTGTATTTAATTTGTAGAAAAAGTACAAAAATTTTGTTGCTTTTAATTGTTCCTTCACATCCACTGAATGAAAACTTGTTGAACTATAAAATAATGAAGATGTTATGTTCATGCATATTATGAAGTGGGCTAATCGAATATATCGCTTCATTCAAGATTATTCTAATAAATTATGTTAATTTAAAACAAAAATACTTAGATAATTAACAGTTTAATAATTAACTGACATAAGAAATGGCACTAGAATTATGTCTAAATGACAGTTCAATATCATAATTTATTTAGGCCTTGATTACTTTCGCTTTTAATATTCTTTAAATTAATAAATAAATATTTTCCTATGTTTTGTTTTATAATTTTTATAATCTAAATTCATTAAATATATGATTTTAATCGCAATTTAATGATTTTAGTAAATGTACATATATCATATAAAAATAATCAAAGGAAACACCAATATAAGCAGACTGAACATCTGACTCGAAAGACCAAAAAAATTATTCGGATGATATAAATTTTTATGGATGATTATTTTAAAAGGATATTAAACTATTTAACGGATTATAAATGAGCCTTACTACTTACTGGTTCTTATGATTTACTACTTATTAGTTTTTATGACTTTCATTAATTAACAAAAATTAGAAAATATTAAAAAATATAAAAGATGTTTTTACGACACAAATTCAGAGAGGAATACAAGTCTATAGAATTTAGAGAATACGTTGAACATTTAGATCAGCTGCCTGACGCAGAGCTAATGGAAGTGCAGCACTTTGTTCCACCGCTACCGCATGGATTGGTGGCCTATATTATTCTCCCATAAATATGTCTGTAACAACGTCAGTCATACTCTGGTTGGGGTGGTGGACTGGGTCTAATATCGGGGTGTCATTGCATGCTTGGGTTTAAGTACCAACGTGGAAAATTGCAGACCCTTCCAGCCCACGTATGTGTTCCCGTTTCTATACCTTTCCATTCTTAGGTCTTTTGCTTTAGAAAGAGGAGGTCAATTTCTGTATTATATGATTTATTTATTTATCTTTGCATGATTGATACAAATGATGACTGAATTAATATTTTTTGGAATTTAGAGAGAAATTCAATTTAAATACATACATTTCTACTTTCTTACTTATTTCATTCTTTAATTCCTTACCAGACTACCTTCGCAAGACACAGCAGTTAAAATTTAAAGTTTTTTTTTATTTACTTTAAGAAAAAAAATCTTTATAAGTACCTCGTAAATTATTTCGTTAGTAAATTTACTATATATAGAAACGAATCACAATTAGTCTAATGGTGTAGTGGACAATGCTTCGGCCATTTATGCTAGGGGTTCCAGGTTCCGCTCATAAACTAACGTGTCTTTGGTCTTTGTGTTTCATAGAGCCTATAAAGTATTATTTGGTATTAAATGACTATCTCGTCAATGCGATTTTTTGTTGGTATAATTATATAGATTCAGTAATAATCTTTTTCATTTCGTAAAATCGTGTTTATCTGTATTTACCTTCTTAGCATTCTTTGAGGTAGCTTAGTTCTTAAATTTGGGATCATTATTAACTATTTCTCACTAATACTTATGCCACATTATCTTCTCTTCGCTGAAGACAATTTTTAAATATAACCTGCTAAGATGATCACTTGAGATTGCAAAAACTCATCGACTTTTTTGTATCTTGATGTTCGCAGAATAAATTCTCTATAAAAATAGATGAATGTAAAGTTTGCTTGTATAATTTCAAGAAGCAATCACTAGTATATAATTATTCTCCTGGTGGTACAGTTTTAATACGTTCCGAAAAGATTAAGGATTTTGGCGTGTACTTTGATGATAAATTATCGTTCTCTAGGCATATCAACCGTGTGACTCTTAATTCATATAAAACCCTTGCTATCCTGATTAGAAACACAACATCGTTTAATAATACTGCTACCTTAAAATGTCTATATTTTACGTTAGTTCGTTCTAAATTAGAATATTGTAGTCTTATTTGGTATCTCCGGTATCTATGTCATATGAATCAACTTGAAACTGTTGAGCGGCGTTTCTTAAAGTATTTGTCAGTTGGCATCGATAATTATTATCCAGTAAGCTGCTATGATCATAATCTGCATTTAGAGAGGTGTGACATCCAGTCGTTGAACTCTAGAAGGGTGCCTACTAGCCTCTCATTTTTACCTAGACTAGAGACTTGAGAAGAAAGTCACAAAATTTTAATGTAATATCTAGTACTTATGATTTGAACAATTGTAGTCAGTTACTAAGTTACTTAGAGGTTACCATTGTTTTATTTATTTATTATTAATGAATAATAAGCGAAACATATTTTAATAACATACTTTTTTCTGTCTAAAAAATAAGTACCTTTTTAACCTTGTCAACTGTTACTTTTTAACTCAGCCTTGTACACAGCCAGACATGTGAATTAATATATGCCAAACGTAAACAATAGCTGAAAGTTTAGAGGATTTTCAGGACCACTGACCCGAACAAGCAATCCACTTAGCGGACAAGCCCCTAAAGAGATAACAAATAAGGACAGGCATCAGCGGCAGTAACATATTCAAGCATGCTTCGTGTCCGTCGTGACACACTCTCAGCCCAGATCCTGTAAAAGAGACAACCTCGCCAGCACCAGAACGCCAGTACCATGACGGTACCCGTGAAGGTACCACGTGCGTTCGGGTGCATAATTCAGTGCCGGTACAGAATGTGACCTTTTATAGATATTTGGATATTTTCTTTATACCATTGCGTCTGTCGGTAAGGCATTTACTATTGTATGAATAAAAACTAAGTAGCTTCTATATTATACATATACAGGGCGACCCCTGTAGAGCAAGGCGTACAGATGAATTAGAAAGGCACATAAAAATTATAGAGGAACTTTTATGTAGGAATTTTGTCATTCTATTCTAATATACATGGAATTCCATAAAAGTGGAATAATTCTAATCTAATAAACATGGACTTCCATAAACTTTTATGTAGGAATTTTGTCATTCTATTCTAATATACATGGAATTTCATAAAAGTGGAATAATTCTAATCTAATAAACATGGAGTTCCATAAACTTTTATGTACGAATTTTGTCATTCTATTCTAATATTCTAGTATACATGGAGTTCCATAAAAGTGTACACATCCTACGGTGTATTCTTAATTTAGCATAGCATTCAAAAAATAAAACCTGTCTTACTGAATCGGCGTACCGTGTACGGCACTGATGAGAACTGATAAGTTCGAAACAGCTATATGTCATTCGGTTCCGATCCGGGACAAATGTCGAATCCTACCTGTGGCGGGTTTTATTTTTTGAAACCTTATCTGATCGTGCAGAAACACGAGAAAGGAATCGAGGATCGCTTCTGGGTATAATTCAATGCCTGGCGGGGCTTTAGCCCGAGGAGTAGTTGTTTCCTAGAGCGATTATGTAATAGCTTTGCTATTCGGGAACTACTTTGATAACCGCTTGGCGGCTTGGTGGTTTCTTTCTCGATTTCCGACTTATATGTTACTGATAGCATTCAAGTCGGAATTAAAAAGTACACTATTTACAGAAATCCTATAGAATCAGAAAAGGTCTAAATAAATACTTGTCAATTCGTGGAGTAACTTGTTACTTCTTGATGGTATCTTTGAAGTCTATCTATTAAAAAATTATAGGTGTGCTTCTGGAATGGACCGCTGAAATGGACATACCACCTGAAATATATTTTGCAAATACATACATTCCACTCGCTTTGTAAAAGTCATAGATAATTTGAAGCTTTTTATAAGTGCGTAAAAAATATTAATATTCTAGTAGATATAGATAGGCCTTATACGTCGTCCCTCATTCTATATCAAAAATCTCTTTGAGGGAGGCCATTCTAAGTATTCTTTGTCAAAATATTTTCAATTTTATAACCTGAATCAATAATATGCAATAAGAAATATAAATATTTTTGTGTGCAATAACATCCACAGATAATACAGTAAATAAATCAGTAAGGTTTGTGTAAATATACAAGGAGTAATCAAATATAAACGAGAATTATGAGTACAAAAGTTCTTTGGTTTTTTTACACAGGAACATGTGGGAAAACGATAAGTGATATTGAGAAGATTATGACTTATTTACTTTTTATTTGGTGACACGTTGAATTTAAGGGTAAATTTAAAAAAATAATACCGCCTGTCTCCTCCACGCTACGTTTCACCGATTGCAACTATAAAGATAGTTCTTTTGTTTTTTATACATGAATATGTGAGGAAACGACAAACATTACATTTTTGAGAAAATGCCGCCTGTCTCTCCTGAGTGTTACGTTTTACCGATTGCAACTATAAACACACGTCTTTGGTTTTATATACAAGAATATGTGAGGAAACGATAAATTATATCTAGCAGACTAGAACGTATTTTCTTTTCATTTGGCGATACGCTGAATTTAAGGGTACTTTTTTGAGAAAACGCCCCATGTCTCTCCTCAGTGTTACGTTTCACTAACTATAGTTATTAAGACGGTTATTTGGTTTTCTATACAACGATATATAAGGAAACGATAAATAATATCGAGAAGATTATGATTTTTTTGCTTTTCATTTGGCGACACACTAAAATGAAGGGTAAATTTCTGAGTAAACCCCGCCTGTCTCCAGACCAAAAAAAGTAACCAAAAACATTTATATTTTTACATAGTCTCTTCCTTTTTTACATACTTTTACCATTGAATCGGGATTGTTTTCTGTCATCACTGCAAAAAGGGCGGGTATGGAGTCACTTGTGGACAAACGCCTCCACAGCGGCATCATAATTGAAGCACTTGAAAATCCTCTCTTAACGATCCAAACATGTAAAAATCACATGGCGATAGGTCTAGTCTATATGGTGGGTTCTTAAGGATCTCCCAAAATATTTTCTCCAATTTCCGACGTGTTTGATTTGCCACATGGGCCCTGGCATTGCCATGGGGCTAAATGAATTCCCTGACGCGTTATCGTCGTCTTTTATTCTGATAGGCTGATTTCACTGGATCCAAGAACGTGCAGTAATTATCAACATTAATTATTTTATGATCATAAAGGAAATCCAGTGACAAAGCACCTTTTTATTCCCAGAAAACCATCGTGAGGCCCGTTGACAAAAACGCATTTTGGCATTCTTCGGGATAGACTCTTCTTGTTTTCGCCATTCCTTACTTGCCTAAGGGGGGTGTAATGATCAACTTTCGTCACAAGCCACAATAGAACAAAGGAAAGGGTATCCCTTAGTCCAATAACAAGCAAGAAGCCGTTGCCAGATGCGAATGTTTTCTTTGTTCCTCCGAAAGAAGGCGTACCACCCAATAAGCCGAAATCTTGCTGAAACCCAGCTGATCCAATGGATACTCCCAATGCTGATATTTACCTTAGAAGCGATTTCAGTGACGGAGAGGCGATGTTCATTTTCAATAAAATCACGAACCGCTTGCATGTGTTCTTCGGTTAAATTGGTTCTGGGCCGGCGTTGGACTGGTTATGGGATTCATTTTCGACTTAATTCCTAATTCTTAAATATATATATATATATATATATATATATATATATATATATATATATATATATATATATATATATATATATATATATATATATATATATTTAAGAATTATGCTACTAGTATCCGTTTTGCCCTTATGTGAAATAATTTGTTATAAATTTTATATATACTTTTAAATACTATTTATGAATGAATAAATTCCTGATGTAAATTCCTTACATTTTATTTCCTTCAGACTATCTCAAGAACTTCACAGTTTCAATGTTTATCAAATTCAAACTGATAATATTATTAAAGTGAGTAATAATATAAAAATTTAATAAACGTCTACATAATCAGCATAATATGTTTAGAAACGCTATATAATAGAGTTGTTTCATATTATCACATTGTAATGTTTTTTTTATCATATTGTAATGTTTAATCTATTAATCTGGTGATAAATAAATAAGTTTTCTATTCCTCATTGAATTATTTTTTCTATAAAGTATCACAAAAACATTTTCATTGGAGGATATTTATTTGGAGTTTTGTAACAATGATAGGAAAATAAACACTCTTCGATAAATCAAGATGAAAGTATTTTTATAAATACTTTACTACGTAAGAAGAGGTGTTATCATAAAAAAAGGATAATCTGAAAATTGTTATATACTTTATGAATTTCTCTAAGCTACATATGGACATACCGTATTATTCAATTCGATTCAACTATTTTTATTAAAACCGCCTAATACAATAATAATTTTATTTCAGTTTAAATCTTTTAATTATAGCTATTTGAAAGATAGTTATAAATCACATTGTATTCGCCTTTGCCAAGCAATGGAGAAGACAGAAAGCATGGTGTTAAATAAATCTACATACATCAAACTCTTTAACGGTTATTTACGAACAAGTTCTAAAACCAAAGTAAGTATTCTGTTTCTCCTTTCTTTCACATGTACTTCGTATGTACACCCAAAAAAATTATGGAACAAGTATTTAAGAAATTAAAATACAGTGTAATAAACAGAATTAAAGTGAGACCTGGCGAATTTCTTGTTAATTCTTTATTTTAACTTCTTTATTTTAAGATATTCTAAGACAGTTTATATATTGATTAATGACTACTATTACTTAACATTAATCGCTAATAATTACTTCATATACCAGTAGACAATTTAATTTCAATCTAATTGGCTGTTTCTTTGCTGCTTGCATACAGAAACTAATTATAAATGGAAGTAATTTCCCTAATTAGGAAAACAGTCTGGCAGTCTTTGACTGTAAGTTTCCTATTCCGTCAATGCCTTTCTACTCTTTTATGAAATACTTAAAGAATTACTGAAAGACAAGTTTTATTGTGCGTAGGAAAAAAATTAATTAGGAGGTACTGGATATTGATATTATCATGATCATTTATACAACACTATAGATGTACAGCTCACCAAGAATAGGAACAAGTCTCAATACAGCGATATCGGACCGCTCACGAGCTGCGCAGTAAATAGCCTGGTTTTTACTCCAGTCGCACTAAGACCTTTGCAGTGTGCAATGTGAATGCACAGAGTTCGATCTGGTCGCTTGTAAAGTACATCCCTTTCCGCCCAAATGCTGCCTCACTCTTTCTTCTACGCATACATAGAGAATCTCACAGTTTTTCCTATTATTGACTAGCTTGTACATACGAGTACATACCACAGTAACTCCAGGTATCCATATTAGGGACTCCTTGGTGTATTAGGAGTTTATAACTGCAAAGTCTCACGACTACTATAATTATTAAAAAATGAGCTGTAATTTTTTTTCTATTTCCATATTTATTATTCCATTGCAATAAATATTTGCAGAGAAAAATTTACAGAGTTAGAGACCGTTTTTTAACTCTTGCGGTTGATTATTCAATAATTCTACAACAAACATTTTGTAATAATCTCATTTAAATATGCTATGCAATACTCCTATTACTACAAAAGCTGTATCAATACACCAACCAGTTGTTTCAAGAAAAGAGAATGTAGTAACCATTGCTAACTTTCTGTATATATGTATTAAAGATTCCTAGTTAGCAACTTTATTAGAACTACTAAGGAAAATATATTTTGCCGGGGTTCAGAGTCTATAAATAAGGCTCTCGCAAGATATAACGGGTGATCCAAATTGAACTTTAGATTTGCTTTCTGAATAAAAATCAAAATATTGGAAAAATCCGAATTCTATTACTATCAGTATAAAGTACAAACTTAGAAGTTAGATATGAAATATAATGTCAGCCAAATGCCCTACACGGCTCCGCTGACATGATACCATTCCTTTAGCGAAGTTTTTCAAAACGCTTTCGCATAAATGCGGCTCTATTTCAGCAATTGCACGTCTGATGTTCTCTTTTAGCTCTGGACTCATAGCAGGTTTGTTGACATAGACCCCTTCCTTCAAATAGCCCCACAGAAGAAAGTATAATGGGGTTAGATCGCAAGACCTCGGTGGCCAATCGATGTCACTCCTCTGAGAGATGACACGACCAGGATATTTGGTTTGAAGTAAAGTAACTGTTTCACGAGGTGTGTGACATGTGACTCCATCCTGTTTAAACCACATGTCATTCAAGTTCAAATCGTTGGTTTTATTGAAAAAATGACCGTTTACCATCTCCCGATAGTCCCCATGTAGTTTACCATGTCCCGTACATCGTTGACATTAACGACGTTGCCACTTTCGTCCTCAAAAAAGTATGGGCCAATAATTCCTCCAGCCTATAGTGCACACCAAGTAGTGCATTTTTGTGGATGCATTGATTTCTCTTGAATAATATGGGGATTTTCACTACCCCAAATGCGACAATTTTGGCGATACATAAAGCCATTCAAATGAAAATGGGCTTCATCGGACAATATGATTCTTTTACAAAAATTACCATCAATTTATGTGTTCCCTAAAACCCAGTTCACAAATGTACTGCGTTTCTCGTGGTCCGTTTCTTTAAGTTCTTGTGTTAATTGAATTTTATACGCCTTTAAACCCAGATCTTTTGTTAAGATTCGTTACGTAGTGCCGTAAAGAAGAGTCAATTGCTGCGAACGGCGACGAATTAACGTGGTTGATTCTTCACGCACACTGTCACTTACGCGAGCAATAGTTTCATCTGACCGACCTCTGCGTTGATACCGGACCTTTAGTTTGTCAATAAGCATACCACTTATTTCAAACTTTTGCACTAGATCACGAATTGCACGCTCACTTGGCACATTATCGCGTCCAAAAAGTGGTCGAAGTTTTCTTAATGTAATCGTGACTGATCGCCTATTTTCATAATAAATTTGTATGATATTTACGCGTTGGTGCACAGTGTACGGCGCCATGATAAATTTGCCACGTGTTTCGATAACTGTAAAAATGCAAACTCCCAACGTTCACACAACGCAAATGGCGCATAATTCAAATCCTAAAGTTCAATTTGGATCACCCATTATAAAGTGTCAAAATTCCTCAAAACATTTCGTTTTTAATTTCCTCGCTAATTTTAACAATAGAACATATAATTTTAAGAAAGCCAATTTTCCTAATTTTCCTGGGGCATATCAATCATACTTATAATTACTAATTAATTAATTACTATATAGTAATTGGGGATTGTTAAAAACTCATACTAATATAAATTCTGCCTGTGGGGACGCTCATATCCTGAGTTTTCCTGTTAAAGATTACTCAGATGCTTTAATAGAGTCACTTTATTTAATCATCATTCAATTTATTTAATCTCTAACCATTCCACTCTTTACCCATACGTTTTTTGAGGTTTGGAATACGGTAAGGATCTGCCGTACATTAAAAAGTAGTAATCTATTTGACAAAGAATTTTATCGGCCAATTACTGTTCTGTCAAGTCTTGTAAAGGTTTTCGAAATATTATCATCTAGCCAATTATTAAATATTATTATACACTCATCTTGGTATGCAACCCTTATTATTTCCTAATTAGCATGGGTTCGTAGCAAACCGTTACACAGTTACAAATTTTGCGGAATTTACTTGTAGAAAATAATCGTAAATTACATATATAATAAAGGTTAAGTAGATGTGGTACATACTGATACTTTGAAGGCCTTTGACAAGGTGAATCGTAATATACTAATTTCAAAATTAGAATTATATGGATGCAGTAGTAATATTCTTCACTTAATAAAATCGTATTTATCCAGACGTAAAACATTTGTTTCCTATAATGGCTGTAAATCCGAGACCTTCTTAGCGTCAAATTTGGGACCATTATTCTTTATATTATTTATTAACGATTTGTTTCTAATGTTTATGTTACATCATTTTTTTGGGGTGTTTTAAAATTATTTTTAAATATAACTTGTTTACATGATCACTTGAGATTGAAAACACTCATCGATCTTCTTGTGTCGTAGTATTTAGAAAATAAAATACCACTAAATATAGATAAATGTAAATCTTGCTCGTATACTTTAAAGTAGCAACCACTCATTAATGATTATTCTCTTGGTGTTACATATAATACCTTACTGCATATAAAACCCTTGGTTTACTGATTAAAAACACGATATTATATAATAACATTGCTACCTTAAAAAGTTTATATTTTGCCTTAGTTCGCTCGAAATTAGAATATTTTAGCCTTATTTGGTATCCCTCGTATCTAGTCATATGAATCGATCTGAAAATATTCTGTAGTGTTTCTTTAAGTATTTGTTATTCCGCAGATATAATTATTATCCAGTAAGGGGTTATGATCATACTCTGCGTCTACAAAGATTTGACATCCAGTCACTGAACACGACTATACTACGGTTGTTTACTATCCTCTTATTTTTACTTAAACTGTTCCATAATAATATGGATGCATCAGCATTACTAAGCATGTTCAGTATATGCATATCCAGACTAGGCTCTATACTAGAAAATAAGTTTTATTGCCCCAAACTGTAAGAACTAACGTGCTATTAAAATCTGTAGTATTTGTAATGTTACAATATAGTAATGTAATAACAAAATATAAATGTTAATGTAATATAGCACTTGTGATTTGAATTATTTATTGTTCAAAACACAAAACACTGGTTAAATAAGAGTTATTATCTTTAGGAAAACAACTTCTTACTGTCCTGTATTATATATATGTACATTAATGAAATAATCCATAGTTTGTTTAAGTTATTTAGAAGTTACTTTTTTTTGTATATTTTTAGCTATATGCTGTACACATATATACATAAGTATTTATTTGTATTCCATATATTTGTCTTAGAAATGGATTTTTTCTGTTGAGCAATAAAAGCACTATTATTATTATTATTAATAATAGTATTATTATCTTACTATATCATATTATAATCCTCGTCAACTAAAGAGTTACTTGTACAAGTTTCTTTCTATTTACAAGTAAACAATTTATTCGCCCTGTGCTTTAACAAAGAGTTCACAGTATATAAATTTGACTCCATGCCATAGATATCACTGTCTTCCGTAATTACTTTCAAGTAAAATAAAAATAATAGAAACCAACCAGTATTATTTTTACTAAAAATTATGTATATTCATCATACAGTAGCATGTGTGATGAATATGTTAGTATTTTTGCAGGTTTTACCCCGGCCTTTTAAAGCTTTACAATTTTATCATGTATTACAACTTTTTTTTGTACAAATTCGTAAAGTCGTACAAAATTCTGTAAGATACCATTTACAGAAGTTTAAAATACAGGGTGCGGCATAACAGTCTCCCTATTTTCAATGCGGTCTCGTGGAGCCGGGCGGCGTTGTAGAAAAGTCGGGGTAGCGTTAGTACACGCGCTAAGACAAACAGTTTTCATTTGAAACCTATTTTAGCCTGAAATACCATGTGGACCAATGCACAGCGCATTTTCGCCGTGGAAGTGTACATCCGTGAAAATGGATCCTTCATCGCTGCACGACGAGCGTTCCGCATTCGATTTGAAATTCCTCGTAATCGAGCAGTCCAAGATCGAAAATCAATTGTTTTGTGGGTAAAGAACTTCAGAGAAAAGGATCTATTATCAAGAGAGGAGGTGCATGTCCACGGACAGCTCGGACACCCGAAAACGTCGGGATAATCAGACGCTCAGTCGACATGCGACCGCCCTTCGTCTCTCTGATCGCAGTGTGCGAAGAATTCTTTATCAGAATATTCACTTTCATTCATACAAGTTGGTTCTTACACAGGAATTGTCAGAACGTGATTGGAATATATTAATGGCTGCATGTGAAAACATGCTTGAAAATTTACCTCAGGAAGTGTTTTTTTTCAGTGATGAGACACATATCATTCCACTTGCCTTGCTGCGTAAACAAGCAAAACTTCCGATACTGGTGCCATGACAACCCCAGAAAGATACACGAAAGGCCTTTGCATAGTGAGAAAGTTAACAGTTTGATGCGCTATATCACAAATGGGAATAGTCGAGCCTTACTTTTTTGAAGAAAGGAATCGGGCTGTTACCGTCAATTCAGAACGCTACATAGCGATGATTCAGAATTTTTTCGCCTCAGCCCTTGCAGAATTTAATGTGCAGAATGTCTGGTTTCAACAGGATGGGGCGAAAGCCCACACATCCCGAGAATTACTGCAACATTTGAAAGAAATGTTCCTCAGGCGCTTGATCTCCCAAAGAGGCAATATTCCATGCTCCCTCGCCGGATTTGACGCCTTGTGACTTCTTTCTGTGGGGTTACCTTAAATCTGAAGTCTTCAAACATTGTTCAAGGACCCTAATACAACTAAAGGAGGCAATCCGTATGGAAATTCGAAGAATACTGTAAGAAATGCTAGCAAGAGTTATGATAAATTTCAGAAATCGCTTGCAGCAGTGTTGCAATAATGGTGGATAGCACTTGGCCGATATTCCCTTGAAAACCACATAAAATGAAACGGTTTTAGTTGTACTCTTAAGATATAAAAATAAATTTATTGCATTTCAAATAATAGTTGTTTTATTACACTTTAAAAATAGGGAGACAGTTATGCCGCACCCTGTATATGGAAAACTGGAATATTTCTATAAGTCTGAATAATTCTTCCTGTGTTATATCATTAAAACAAAACGAGATACATATAAATTTGCAGCAGTATAACGTTATATACCACCACTTTCATTAAATCTACACAAATTGTGCAAAACGGTGGTTGAGCTCATTAAACTGTTTAGCATCATTCCGAGATTGAACGGAAATGAGCAGCATTGCTAAATAATGTTACCAAATACCGATATAATAATTATGTGAACGGCCTTGACTACGAATAAATTCATTCATTTTTATTCCCCCTCGTCCTCAACATTCGCCGATTCGATACTCTCGTGTGACATAACATCCCAAATTTCTATGACTAAACTGAAAGCTATTTCAATGCTAATAGTAATAACAAAGAATTTAATCATCTCAAGGAACGTATTTTAATATTAGTCAGTATATTAAACACATGGGATATTGCAAAAAACAAGCGAGTATTAAAATTACCAAATTTTTCCAACAGCTTAAACATTATTAGTTGTTAATGGAATACCGTATTGTATTTTTGCATAGTGGATAAATTCAGTAACTGATAAAAGTGATAAATTAATTATGTATGTATACTGCAAAACATTAATTGCATATGTACGTACAGGGTGACGCACAAAAACGGTTAAAGCTTAACGTCGTTATATATGGTCTGATTTTGAAAATTAAAAGGCAGAGTAAAATACCTCACAACACTATATAATCTGTTTATCACATCTTATTTTTTTGACACAATTTTGTCCGAATTCTGTAGAAAGTCTGCGAATATGGTTCATCAAATTCTTTCTAAATTTATTTCAAGTAGGAAAATGGTCAAAAAATTTGAATAATCGTCAAGAATAATTTGGTAGTACTTCTCACCATTCAGTGTAGGGGTTCTAGTCGGCGGTCCGATATCGGTCCAGAGGAACTCACAGACGCACTGACAAATGTCAACGCGTCTGTGAGTTCCTCTGAATCCCACTGACACACTCTTTCTTGCACTGCTGGAAGAGGTTCCCTTCTTGATTTTCCTTGCATACAGGGTTCATAAATTTCCTCTGAGAAAGGCATTTTCATGATTTTGATACTATTTTTATTTACATGGCCAAGTCTGTGATGCCATAAAGTTCTGTCCTTATCAGCCCCATAACAAACGTTATCGCGTGTAATTAAAAAAAAATCGGCTACAGAGAGTTTCTTTACCTGATGGCACACTATTTTTCTACCTTTAATCAATGTCAATTAAAATGTTGGCCTTTGCGTCGGTAAACACTACAGTTTTCCCAGACTTGTTAATTTCGGTTACAGAGAGCAAGTTAAAGGAAAGATTTGCAACTTACCGGCATGTAATTTTAGTTTTTCTTTTTCTGACACCGTAAGAGTTGAACCGTTGGCAATCCTTATTTTAATTGGTTTTTCCAACCTTACATTTTGTATTATGTAGGGCCTTAGTTCGCTGTGACCATACCCATAGCTTCTTCGTTGTTATGTACTACGAATAATGTTTCACCGTCAGGATCCTCGTTATTACTACCCTTTTCAGCAAGATGAATCACGTGGTTGCACCTTTCAAATGCTCGTTGAAGTTATTTACGTCTATGGAACCTATACTCCGGTTTCAAAATAGTAGGTAGTAAGATATATAACACTATTTTCATGAGCTGGTAATACGATTCAACAAGTCTCATGTCTGTTTTACGTGTAAATTGTAAAGACCACTCCCTGCGCACTCTATATTTAATCTCTGCTCTGTTTAGTTGTGCGCGAGACAAGGCACGCGCCTTGTCTATTTACTTTGTCTGGTTCACATGTTGCGAATTACTTACTGCCTACAATTTTGAAACCAGACTATAAGAAACCTCTGCCTCTATTTCCACGCCCGCTTCCTTTGGATTTAATCCTATTAAGTCACTTTTCATTATTTTTAGGCCAATCAGCAACAATATGTCGGGTGTATCTGCAGTTACATATAACATTTTCTCGGCACATATTTCGGATTTGAGAGCAAAGGTACTGAGAAAGCAATGTTGTCCTTTTGCTCGCTCTCTTCCTTTTCGGCCTGCTTTTGATTTAATTTCAACTCCGCATCTAACAGTTGAGGTTTGACAAACTCACGCGTCAAATCTGTGCCCATTGTTTCTAGTACAGTAATTACCTCTTTGTACTCTTTTGAAAGGGTTAAAAGTAAATGGCATTCCTTGTCGTCTTGGTCTAATTTGTTGCCCATTCCCTCTAGGTCACGAATTAGTTGATCAAATTCTATAAAATGATCTTGCAATTTAGTCTTGCATCTCAAAGTAAGTATCTTTCTTCGAATAAGCAACTTCGAAATTGTACTGTTCCTCATGAAAGCCGTTTTCATTCGTTTCAGCCGCATTGAATGTATTCAATGTGGTGATCACTCAAACATTGAAAAATACAGTTTCGGTCCACGGCGTCGAATTTCTTGAATGTCTTTCTATCCAATGCAGACATATGATCGGGTTTCGTATCGTCTTCTAATGCCCCTCTCGCTTCTTTTTCGTCGAGAAGACACTCCAGACGAGTGGAATGGTCCAGACGAGTGGAATGGTCCAGACGAGTGGAATGGTCCAGACGAATGGAAAGACGACTGGTATCCAAGTGGAAAAATTTTAATCTTTAAGCTAGGGATAATCTACCTTGATTTTGTTGCTTCCCATGGTCATTTTCACACAGACCTATCACTAAGCACTTACTGCTAATTAATACGCACTTTACATTTATTGAAAAGGTTTATTTTATTAAGGACTATGGTTTTATAGCTTTAGTTAATTCTATGAATGTTTTTAAAAAACATGAAAAACCTCTTTTTAATAATTATTGCAGTTTTATGGCTCAGTGGAGGACGTCTTCATTTAAAATCTTATTAACGTATTATGACTATAATTATGTCTTATGCTAGCAATAGATTCATGGTATTTACTATTCATTTCATCGCTATTTGTCAAATAAAAAACTCTCTTATCTTGCAGATAAACGGAACAGTCTACCTGAGTCTAGCCATAAAAATAAGCTACGGTATATTTTGAGATTATTTATTTGGCAAATAGCAATGACATAAACTATACATATAATATGGTACATATACATGGATGTAAATAGATGATGGTGACGATTCTCACAGGTTGTCTATTTCACTAAAACAGAAAAGGGGTAGTCAGTCGTTGTTAAGTCCTCCGTGTCATAAGAATTTCTTTATTTTTATTGCTACTTTTGCTTCGGTCTCGCAAATGGTTTCTGTATTAATAACTGTTTGTTTTTAAGCAGTTTTATTAATCGTTTTTATTTGTTATTTATTTATGTGCTAGAAAAAATCGAAAAGCCTGCTTCTAATCGGCGGACAACTCACCTGAGCAACCGTCATATTCCTCCATGAGCTGAATATTTTGATATATCATTTTAACGTATTCTCATGCCGATTTTTTCTCTTGAGTGTTGTTACTGTTCGATTTTTATACACACTAGTTCTTCCGGTAACAAATTCATCCATCAACGTACATTAATGCCTAGTGTACCGAAACACTATTATCTTGCAACCAAATAGTATTCATGATTGATTTTGTTTGAATATAGTATGCTTAATTTTAAGTATTGGTTTCAGTTGTAGTAATTCTAGGTATTTCTTAAACGTAATCTTCTGGAAGTACAATTAGGTTGTTGCTGCTCAACCGATTTTGGGATTACTCAGGTTTTTGTCTACACTAGCGATTTCCGAATACAATATTGACATGAGGAACTCTTCATGTAACTGTAATTCATAACCATACTCACTTTCTGCTAACTTCTAAATATTGTCCTTCTCTTGTGCGGTTAGATTTATCGAATTTATAAAAGTTTAATATTGCATATTGAAATATGACTTATGTAAAGTAGTACTTTACATAATTGAACATAAGACATCAAATTAAGCATTTCATAGAATTAGAAAATTATATACACTGTGCTTTTTATTCTACTGATTGTACTGTTGACTAAATTGGTTATTCTACTGATTACTACAATATTCTTTCCTGAAAAGTTGATATACTTCTTAATCTCTTCTTCTTTTAAATGGGGTGTTAGGCTGAGTGGCAGTTAAACACTAGTCAACATTGTCAAATTCTTCTATGATCAATGTCAAAAAGGAATCTTAACTCTTTCTGTTGTTTTAACCTCAGTTATCTAGAATTACCGTAATCTCAATAATGTTTACTATTTTCATTTTGATGATTTTAGAGCCTCATAATCTATTTTTAAATTGTATAACGTTGACAGTTAGTTTTAAAACTTTATAAAAACATATTTTAAACATTGATGATATCATAACTTAGATAATATAAAAAATTTAAAATTGCTGCAGAGTTGGAAGCCTGATTCTATGAAAAAGTATTGCGTATTGAATCCATAGTTTACATAATATGCCATCAAATAAGGTAAAGAAAATTAATACCACCAAATCTAGTAATTTGTTCAAGGACGTATAAAATTTGTCGGATTAATAATTTTAATAATATCGTCACATTAATAGTCATGTTCTCGTCATCGCCAACATTCCTAATGGATATTTTTCATCATCATCTATCATAATGTTCACGAAAAATTTGAAAATGCCCTTGAGTATTTTTTTACTCTTGCTTGTTATTTTAAGAAATTTAATACAATATTTCAATCTATTCCGGTAACTTTTGGTTAATAAATTTTTAAAAAACTGAGATACTGAACTGAGATAATATTTAAAAACTCATTAAAAAACTGAGACTATAATTATTTATTTTCATGCTAAATAATGGTTAGGTAAATATTAATTCATTTTAATGATATCGAGACAGTTAAAAGCATTGTTGCCCAGTATATACATATACATATATATATATATATATATATATATATATATATATATATATATATATATATATATATATATATATATATATATATATATATATAATCCACCCATCCGCCACACCGAGCTACACGTGATACATAATACAGACTAATCTTAGGCCCTGACTGAACATCGAGTAAATAGTCGTCTAAGCTTGAGAGTATTTGTTTACAATAACTTATAGTTAATGGGGTTGAATGGCATCATTTAGGGTTTAAGTGGCTGCGATGGGACCGTGAAGATGGCAGATAAGTTAACACGGCCTTCCTGACGTAGGGTCGTCCTCGAACCTATAAAGCTAAGAAAAACAAAACAAAACAGCAAAACAATAACAGTGGTGTGCGGTTACTTTTTGTTAGTAGGTACATCTGTTAGAGTGGCAAAAATATAATAAAATGCAAAAAGAAAATATAAAATGAGCTTAGAATAAAAAATGAGAGTCAGAGCTCTCGTCCCGCCATGCCTAGGTTCATGGGGGAGACCTAGCCTAGCATGGTATCATGCTAGGGACCTTAAAAAACCCAAATTCTATTTGGGGACCTTAAGCCTGAAGTTATATTCAGGGACCTTTCATAGCCTGAGTATATCAGGGACCTATAATAGCCTGATAATATCAGGGACCTTTTAACAGCCTGATTATAACAGGGACCTATAATAGCCTGATCAAATCAGGGACCTTTACAAGTACTTGGTTCCGTACCATACGGCGCTAGTCGAAAAAGCTAAAAAAAGTAACATTAAAATAATACAATACAAAACATACCCTACTGAGGCCGGGTGCGTAACTGTTCATGAGCAGCGACTGTTGTTCTACGACCACCTCCGATACGGCGCAATGCGTACCTTTCGTTATCTAAACAATGAGTTACCTCAAACGGGCCCTGAAACTTTGGTTTGAGCTTGCCTCCCGTAGCCAGTTGTGTATTTTGTACAGCCACTCTGTCGCCCACAGCGTACGGCACTGCCGGGACTCGCTTCTCATTGAACTTTGTCGCTGCCTTCTCAGTGATGCATTCCAGATTCTGAACGGCCTTGTCTCGTGCTAAGGGTTGGGACAGGATATCGGTCAATAGGTGTTCGGCAGCTTTCAAGCGTCAGGTTTCACTAAACATTAGTGCGGTAGGCGAAAATCCAGTTGTTTTATTTACAGTCACGTTGAAATAATTTTCAATAGTAGGTAGTACTTGAGTCCATTTATTTTCGTCTTTTTTGTTGAATACTGCTTTTCTCCGTGTCTCTGTGCTATGTACAACTTTGTATGATATATCAGCTGATCGGTGGCCTTTAAGCGACGATTTTCCGCTAACATCTGTATTTTGACAAGTTCGGCACAAATGCGGCCTTAAAGAGTACGCCGATTACCAGTCATATATTTTGTAGACCTTCCTGAATAGTTGTCGCCGGGCAGAGCATGTCGTCAACATAAACAAAAGTGATTTTACGTTTTAGTAGCTCAAGCACTTTATCAATGGCACTTTGATATTTTTAACTTGTCAGTCATGATAACTGCAGGCGGTGTTTGTTTTTGTGCATTTTTAAGAATCGAATTAAGACGCTCGTCCAATCCTTACAAATCTAATTCATTTTCATTAAATTTGTGTACAGAACAAATGCGGAACAGTTATTGTTGGTGTAAATATTAACTAGAGGTTTGGTGACATAATTTCCCATTCCGGTTAAAAAATAATACGTGTTTAAACTCTATCTTTCCGATAGCAAACGTCCTCTGTGTGCCCTATCTTTCGACAGTGGGTACAGATTTTAACATTCTTCAAACTTTTGTGTTCGGCCATTAAATTGGTTGTTTCAGTCCAGATGGTCCAGGCAAAGGTTTGTCAGGAGTAAATTGAACACATGTTATTTCTTGTCTACAGTCTACTTGTTTATGTCGATAACGATAGCACTTCCGACACTTTCCTTGAAATTCAGGTATTTTATCGCGCACGTATTGGGATGGCGAATCTCGCTGCCGTTTTCGCAAATTGTCACTAATTTCATGATTTGAAGAGTGCCAACAGTTTTAGTAAGCTCGTCTCCTCTGTCTGATCTTGCATGCAAATTCTCTTTTTTACCTCTACGTCTTGCATCCCATCTTCAAGAAGACTCACTGTTATTTCCCAAGAAAAATTGGCATAAAACCGTTTGATGGCAGCAAGTTTAACATTGAACCATATTCGACCAAAGAATCAAAATTGGTGCTTTTAATGGCAAGGCATTCACGAATTCTGGTAGCAGGAGTACCTTGTGCGGGGAAAGCGACTTCAAAATCCCTGCGGAATGAGGCCCAGTTACACACAAGTGGTTTCCATTGTTTATAAAAGCGAGAGGCACGTCCACGTAGAGCCTCGCCGGATTTCAATACAATCAGCGTATGAGATATCCCGATTTCCTGTTGAATACGTGTTACGTCATCCATCCATTCTGTCATCGCAAAGGTGTGTCATCGGGGTCAAATGACGAGAGACGAATATGCGCCAACGCGGATCTGACGTCAAACGCAGGCGTAGATGATACTGATGAAGTATTCGGGACGGAGAGGCCGGAAGTATGTTGGGCGGCCATTGTGGATAATAGTTCCATCAGTTGTTGTTGAAGTTGTGCATTACTTTCTTGTTGCAACTTCCACATGTTAAACATCTGGTCACTCACTGAACTGTCTCGTTCAATTGTCTCTGGTTCACTGTCAACTCTGTCACTCAAGTTACGCACTTGTTCTTCGGAGTCCGCCATTTTTTTTTAATCAGCACCTTTTCACGTAAGTCCTCTCCCTGGCCTAAAGCAAAGGAGGCATCCCACTTCTGATGTTAGCTTTTGTTCGAAAAGCTTATCAAATAATATTCCAAAATTCACAAAATAACATTTATTGACAATTATCGATCCACCCATCCACCACACCGAGCTACACGTGATACATAATACAGACTAATCTTAGGCCCTGACTGAACATCGAGTAAATAGTCGTCTAAGCTTGAGAGTATTTGTTTACAATAACTTATAGTTAATGGGGTTGAATGGCATCATTTAGGGTTCAAGTGGCTGCGACGGGACCGTGAAGATGGCAGATAAGTTAACATATATATATATATATATATATATATATATATATATATATATATATATATATATATGTAATGAAGAAGTTGATACTTGATGACTCTTAGTGACTGGTAGTCGATGACTCTTAGAAATACTCTTCATCTCTTCTGATCCATATAATATATTTTCTTGAAATTAATGTATGACTTCAAGCGTTCCATATTTCATACTAATTTACATCGTTCGCTAGTCATGCGGATCTTAAATCAATCCTCCGAATACGTATTATGAACTTCCGTTATTATTATGCAGAATGTTAATATTCGGTATAATTGTTATTCTAACAATTATACCGAAATATTATAAAATACAATTGTTTTTATCAAAACACAAAAATGAAATATATTATTCTTCTTCCAGAAATATTTTCTTCATTAGTTCTAATTAACAACTGTGACCTCTTTATAATACCATTGTTACTACGTAGTTAGTAATACAAGAAATATATTGCCCTTTACTTATATATGCACTTTATAATAATATATCATCACTTTATGAAATATATATTGTGCAATTTCTGTACACCCTGTATATTCTAGACTAAACTATTTCCCTCAAGCTGTGCCATGTAAGGCTAAGATAATTTACCACCCACTGATATCAACTTACATGTATAGTAAACAGAACTGCCGCATTTTTCGAAGATTCAATATCACCACAGCTTGTATCTAGAGAGTATATTTTATCAGTAGGCGTCAGCATAACAATGAAATTTATCAGAAACATACTCGATCGAGTGTGAAAGTTGTATTGTCATACCGGTAATGTAAATCATTATATTTACTACTAGATCAAGTACCTGGGAGTCGTAATACGTGCCCTTGATAGAACAATAATATCCATGAAATTTATGGTATGCATAATTTAATGTTTCAGAACAACAAAATTGATTATTTCAAACCAGTTATTTGCTATGCACTACATACGATAACAAACACTACACTATGATGTAAAGTCGTACATACTCGTATATACGCAAGTAAAGTTTTATCACAAACTGCGAATTAGTTCTACGGGAAGTATGTTTGTATATGTGTTGTGTTCATTTTGAATAAATCAATTTTTATATGCAGTTGAACTATAGAAACGCAAAATAATTTGTTGAAAATTTTGCTTCATAATGATAATAATAATATCTTAATAAAAGGTGGTCCAACCAAAACGCACGATGTTAATTGTAAATAAAATAAAAAGTTTTCAGAGAATTATCTTAATATTTTTTATTATGATAGAAGGATCTATGACAATTATGTGTGAAATAAAATATCGGCCAAATGCTCGCCACGGCTTCGGTGGTATACCTCTATCCGATGGTCCATATTTTCAATGACTGAGACATAATTGAGGTTCAATGTCGTTAATGTGCCGAATTATCTCATCCTTTAGCTCTTGAATTGTTCTTGGCTTATTGACGTACACTTTTTCTTTTAAATATCCCCAAAGAAAGAAGTACAACGGTGTCAAATCACATGATCGTGGCGGCCAATTAACATCGCCACGGCGTGAGATAACACGGCCATTGAATTTCTCGCGCATGAGTGCCATTGTTTCGTTGGCTGTGTGGCAAGTGGCACCATCCTGTTGGAGCCACATATCGTCCAGGTCCATATCCTCAATTTCTGGCCACAAGAGCCCGTTATCATCTCGCGATAGCGAACACCATTCACGGTAACTGCTTGGCTGACTTCATTTTCGAAGAAGTACGGCCCGATGACGCCGCCAGCCCATAAACCGCACCAACCAGTCACTCTTTGTGGATGCATCGGCTTTTCAACAATCACTCGTGGATTCTCATTTGCCCAAATGTGGCAATTCTGTTTGTTAACGAATCCACTGAGGTGAAAGTGTGCCTCGTCGCTGAAGATGATTTTCTTTGTAAAGTCACCATTCACTTCTGTCTGTTCAATCAACCATTCGGCGTATTGACGACGCTTGAAATGGTCAGTAGGCTTCAGCTCTTGAGTCAATTGAACCTTGTAAGCGTGTAAATTCAAATCTTTATTCAAAATTTGCATCAGTGATGTTCGTGAGATGTTCAATTGTTGGGCACGACGACGAGTCGAGGTTGACGGCTCTTCTGCTACACTATTTCGAACAACAGCAATGTTTTCCGCAGAACGAACTGGGCGAGCATGCACAGGTGTTTTCACATTTCCTACAGACCCGGTTTGCTGAAATTTGCGCACAATTCTCCCGATTGTGGACACATTTGGTCGATTATGCTGACCAAAAAAGTCACGAAGTGCACGAAATGCATTTTGATTTGAACGCCCATTTTCGTAAAAGGCTTCAACAATCTTAACGCGCTGCTTAATTGTGTACCTCTCCATGGTTGAATTTGTCAAACACTGAAACAAAGAAATGTCAAATTAAGTTGGGCAAAAAACTTGACGTTAAGGTGTGACTCACAATTAACATCGTGCATTATGGTTGGACCACCCTTTATATCAAATTTATAACCAGTCTCAATATTGTCAATTGTCAATTATAAAATTGTTCCATGAGATGTATCAACACAAAAGTCTCTATTGACAGTTACACTCTCGACAAAGTTTCTATTGACAGGAAAATAACACTGAGGACAAATATTTTTCTGATGCCACAAATTTAAGATCGGTTTCTGAGTACTCGGGGCCCTAATTCCACATTGTCTTCATTTTAGAAAAATTGATTAGGCTTGTTAAAAATAATGGAAACTTCTGAAGTTTACCGGATGATTGGCGGATTTTCGTGGGCAGTTCTAAAAAGAGCTGGAAATGTGTATTACTGCACAATGAAAATATGCGCCGATTCCAATCGGTCATTCAAAAACACTTATAGAGCAATATAAAATATTAATATTAAGTTGGTATTAGAAAAAAATGATTATTCTCAGCATCAGTGGTTTGTTAATGTCGATTTTAAAATGGTCACCATACTTCTTGGACAGCAAAATGGATACACCAAATATCATTGTCACCTCTTACCATATATCTTTGAGAGACGCTAATTATAGCTGAAAAAGCGAACATTGTCCAAGAGCCATTAATAAAGACAGGTGACAGGTAATTATTTTAAATACAGGTCAAGTCAAGCATGTCCAGCACTGAGTATAGAAAAATTAAAAGCAGGGATTTTTGATGGTCCACAAGTTCGAAAATTTGTAAAAGATCGAAATTTTAACAGATATATGGCCATTGCAGAATTGGATGCACTATTTAATTATGTAATTGCAATTAAAAAAATTTTGGGCAATCACAAAGACAAATAACTACCAAAAACTAGTACTTAAAATGTTAAAGTGTTTAGAAAAATTGAGATAATGCTCATATGGGCATGAGAATTAAATTACATTTTTTGTATAGTCACTTAGACAAATTTTCTTCAAACTTAATAGATCACAGCGAGGAACAAAATGAACGGTTTCATCAGGATATTCAAATAATGGAAGAAAGGTATCAAGGAAGGTGGGATCGTCGCATAATGACCAATTACCATTGGAGTCTGCAGAAGGACTTTTCACAGCAAAAATATCAAAGAAAACTTTTTTATAATTTCTAATATTTTATGTACCAGTTATCTTTTATTTTCTGGTTAGATTTTGTATATAAAAAATTAAAAATAAAATAAATTGCTTATTTTATTTGGTTTTCCTACTTTGAATTAATATTAATGTATTGATATTTATGATGTATGTTTATTTCAGAAACTAGAGCCAATCAAGAAAAAGTAATCCAAGTATTTGCTTATTCGCAATAAATTGCATCAGTTATAATTCACGCAAATCTTCCAAGCAAATTCAAAACTTCTGCAATGTATAAGTACCAACATTTGTTCGAAATTTCTCATGCTTCTGAAAGTTAGTCATCATCATTAGGTCATCAGTCCTAAGACTGGTTGGACGCTAACCTCCAGCTTCTCCTATCTTGTGCTAACCTACGCATTTCGCTAATTGTGCTACAACCTACATCCCTTACTATTTGCGAGCAGTAGTCTAATCTAGGCCTACCTCTGCCTTTCTTCACTCCTATTTCTGCCTCCAAAATATCGCGGACTATTCCCCCATGTCTCAGCAAGTGGCCTACCATTCTATCTCTTCTCTTCTTTAAGTTTTTCCACATACTCCTTTTCTCGCCGACTTTCTCCAATACTTCTTCGTTTCTAACCCTATCAGTCCATGGTATTTTCATCATTCTTCGGTAACACCACATCTCAAAAGCTTCTAATTTCTTCCTACTTGCTTCCCCTACCGTCCAGGTTTCGCAGCCGTAAAGTGCCGTGCTCCATACATATGTTTTCAAAAATCTCTTCCTTGTTTCTAAGTTTATTACCCCCGAGCATAAAAGTGCTTTCTTTTTGTTAAAAGCTACTCGACCCTGCGCTATTCTTTGTTTTATGTCTTTATCGCTTCTTCCATCCCAATTTATTTTACTTCCTAAATAAGTGAAGTCTTTAACTTCCTCCAATCTTTCATTATTAATTTGTACTTTCGTTTTTGCTCTGCTCTCGCGTCCTCTGCACACTAACACTTTAGTTTTGTTTTTATTCACCCTCATTCCGTATTCCTCTGTCAACACTGCCTCCATTTCGTTCAATGCTGATTCTAGTTCCTCCTTACTAGATGCTAATACTGCTATATCATCTGCGAATCTCAGCATTTTTAGTTTCTGTCCCTGTACTTTAATCCCGAAATCCACTCTATCTTTTACCACATTAATCGCCTCTTCGATGTACAGATTAAAAATTAGTGGTGATAGCGTACATCCTTGTCTTACTCCTTTCCTAATACCTACTTCCCTTTCCTCCCCTTCTACTTCTATAACAGCAGTTTGCTCTATGTATAGATTGTGTACTACTCTCCTATCTCTATACTTCATTCCCGCGCTCTTTAGTATCTCGAACATTTTTTCCCATCTTACGTTATCAAAAGCTTTTTCTAAATCTACAAATCCTATATAAGCGTTCTTTCCTTTTTCTATTGTTTTCTCTAACATTACTCTTAGCGCCAGAATAGCTTCGCGAGTTCCCCTATTTCGCCTAAACCCGAATTGGTCTTCTCCTAGTATTTCCTCCGCTCTATTTTCCATCCTCTTCTGCACTATTCTAGTTAGGATTTTTGACGCATGGGAAGTTAGGCTAATCGTTCTAAAGTTCTCGCATTTGTCAGCTCCTCTCTTTTTCGGTATAGTAACGATAATGTTCCTCTTATAATCCTCCGGCATCTCGCCCGTTTCGTATATGTATTTTACCAGTTCAAACATCCTATTTACTACTTTCTGTCCCGCACATTTCAAAATTTCCGCCTGTATTTTATCTACACCCGGCGCTCTATTATTCTTTAGCCCCCTTAGTGCTATTTCAAATTCCTCTCTCAATATAGGTTTTCCTAAATCTTCCCTATCGATGCTAGATTCTTCCTCTAATATCTCTCCTAATTCCTGACCCTCGTATAAATTTCCTAAGTACTGCTTCCATCTATCCGCTTTCTCCTCTCTTCCTATCAGTATGTCCCCCGATTGACTCCTAACATTTCTACTTATTGTTCCTATATCCCTGAAGTTCCTCTTAATTATTTTGTAAGCCTCATCGGTCTTACCTACTTGCAACTTATTTTCTACTTCTTTGCATTTCTCCTCTATCCATTGTTCTTTCGCTTTTCTACATTTTCTAATGATTTCCCACTTTATTGCCTTATACGTTTTCAGTCCTTCTTCGTCTCGTCTGTTTTTGTAGTCTCGTCTCTTTTGCATTAAGTTTAAGATTTCGTCCGTTATCCAGGGCTTCCTAGCTTCCCTTTTATCGTGTCCTAAAACGTCCGTAGCCGCGGAATCTAGACTATTCTTGATACCCTCCCACTCAGTTTCTGCGTTCTTGATTTCGTCCTTACTCGCTTTATTTATTAACTGATCTGTTTTCTCCTGGAACTTATCTTTCATATTCTGATCCCTCAATATGTCTACATTTATACGTTTCTTATCCTTCCGGGTTTTCAGATTTTTGAACTTTAATCTAGCTTTCATGACTACCAAGTTGTGATCGCTGTCTACATCTGCTCCTGGATAACTCTTACAGTCTTTTACTTGATTTCTAAATCTCTTCCTAACCAGAATGTAGTCTATCTGATACCTGTCTATCCCTCCTGGCATTTTCCATGTGTACCGCCTCCTAACGTGATTCTTGAACAATGTGTTCGCGACTACCATCTTGTGCTTCTCACAGAATTCTATCAGTCTGCTACCTCTCTCGTTTCTGTTTCCTAATCCATAAGGCCCTACAAATTCTCCTTCTTTCCCCTCACCTACGACTGCGTTAAAATCTCCTACTACTATTAAATTTTCATGGCCCTTCACAAATCCTATTACCTGCTCTATGTCCGAATAAACGGCTTCTAACTCTTCCTCGCTGTGGCTAGAAGTAGGCATGTATACTTGTGAAAGTTAGTATTCCCGATTTAAAATATTTATTTGCAACATACTCCATCTGAATTTAAATTGCATCAGAATGGCTGAGCGGAATTTAAACAATCTGATTTCAATATCAAATTATATTCACCCGATCAAACAGAAAATTACTATGGTATCTGAATATCGCGTTCAGTTTCGTTTGATCGTAATTGTCAAGCATTACTGCTTAGTTAAATGGTTTATTGCTTGATTAACACTTTAATTATAACCTATTAATATACTACAGATTAGCATTAATCAACTTGCTACCCACAATTAATTTTAAATGGTAATGTAGTTCTTGCTAGTAGATATGCCGTACCAATTATTACTTCATACAAAAATAATTGACATCGATTAAATGGGTATTTAGTGGAAGCTGGAATGCAAATTTTACATGTATGTATTTAAAATCTATAATTAAAATATATATCCATCTCTTCAGTGACAAGAAGTTGATATCCCATTAAAGACGGCTGAAGACATAGACGCAGCTGAAGAAATGTTAATAAAAACCATACAATAATCTGCCTGAGGTGCAACTCTTCTAGTAAATATACGAATAACCATCAAAACTAACACAAGACAATGTAAGATTGAACAAAGCTATTAAAGAACTAAGAGAACTATTTACTAATGAGAACAACCAAGCTATCCAGCACAATTTAGAAGGACTAACTCTTAGAGATGATACAATCTGCTCGTTATGGAAGGCTACAGCAAAAATAAAAATATTACAAGATACAAGTCCACCAATTAGGAAACAAGATAGAACATGGGCTAGAACAAATAAAGAAAAAACTGAAACATTTGCTGAACACTTAGCTAATGTCTTCCAGCCATTCTCATCAATACAGAGGAACAAAACATTACGTCATAAGTGCCATCCCAAATGATTCTCCCTATAAAAGGCATAAAACTATCAGAAGTTAAAAATATGACCCGCAAATACGATAGTATATAGAAGTATGCGATAAAAAAATAAATAAGTGATTTTTGAAACTTATATTGGTAATCTGTTGAATATATGCTATTCGATAATATTAAAGACTATACATATTGAATGATTTTATCGCGAATTTTTATTTTTTTCAGGCTATGGAAGTTAGACTTGACGTGTCATGCCTGCAAGGACGAACACTGATACTCCCTGGTGGACGCGATAAAGAAGGAAGACCCATTTTCCTGCTGGCAGTTCCAATCGACTCACCTCCATTAGACGTAGTTCAACCACTCCAGTATCTACTTTCTCTATTTAGGTATATACATCTAACGCAATTGAATATACACACAAAAATATTTTGAAAATAGATTTAGTTGCTTATGATTATTAAATCACTAACAAATATCGTTTGCTATAATATTTGATGCATGCACTATCACTCAATCTCCATGTAATAAATAACAAATCTAGCCTTCCTTGTCGAGCAACCAGTACTGCAGTCGTAAAGCTCGTCACCAGTCCATCGTGCAACGTACTACCAACACTGCTAAAGCTTTATTGTCAATTTGCCATCATCAGTTTGTTTAAGACAACTTATACACGGTATGGTAATGGCTCTTGGGGTTCCTATTATTTCGCTTTGTTTTCTAGTTGGGATATATAAAGTGAAGAAGGCAAAAAACAGTTTCAGACTAATCTACTGACAGTGCTTAATTCATAGAAGATTCTGTGTAACGTGACCTAAAAATAACAAAACTTGATAACCGTGGATGAAACGACAGATGTAAGATATTAGTAAATATTTAATTCCCTTTCTTATATTCACAACGACCATCCAAGAAGCTATAGTCTAGAATGTATAATACCAGTCATGAAAGCTATAGTACTAGTAACAGCATCTTCGAGTAAGACGATACAGAGCCTAAATACAAATGATAAAGGACTCTGTTAGAAACATTGATATATCTCAATTCGTAATACTCATCGCTGTTACTCATCAGGAATTTTCCTATATATTTTCTAAAATACTTTCTATGTCAAACTAGTATAAACATATTTTTTGAATTTTGTACATTGTAACTTCCTTACATATACTTCAAATGATACAACTTATAAGATAAAGAATTGTACTACAAACTGAATTTAAACAAATTTGGTATGACTTGAAACAATAAACACGTTCGGAATCTAATTTCTCAATTTCCAATAGCACTGAATATAGCTCCACATTAAGAAGTAATTAAATTGATGATAAATAAAGAAATTCTCCCAATAAAGGTAATAAGATCAACTCTACTTGAACTTCATTAGATAGATATTATATAGATAGCATTGTTTATGAAAGCCATTTAATAAATACCCGAAATTGATGTAGTTTCTGTAGCATAACAATTTTCCCAAAATTGTTATGCTGCATATTATTACATATAACACCAGTTCTCTTGTACGTAAAATAGATGCACAGGATAGTAACACATTCTAAGAAGGCGTTAAGTAACGCCTTCTCAGAACGTGTTACTATGTTATGTGTTATTAAAGAAGGAGAGGCGAAATTCTTCTTCAGTATAAATTTGAACTAGTGTAAATTATTTCATTGAATAGTGTAAAGTAGCGTAATGAGTTTTAGTAAAAATAAAATTCCACTACATATAAACTACATTACATAAACATGAATGGATATTTCTGGGATGTGAATACAGCAATGAATTTGTAAAAAAGGAAGGTCACCCACAAGTTTGAATGCACTGTTCTTCGCTGATTCCTATAATGAAATGTTTTGGAATGGAATTTTAGGCAAATCTGAGATTTGTTGAGAATTTTATTTAGTTGTATAAGATGTAAACTAGGGTGTTCTACGCCAAGGAAATGATTCCTCGTAGATTCTGGGTGCTAAAGACAGCAATGAATAAAGCAGATTACCTTTAAATAAAAAAAGTCACCCTTAAGTTGAATAGTTCTCGCGCAACGATTTATGTTGTAGAATACTTATGAATAGAATTTGAATATGAGGATAATGATTCAAAAATAGTCGAATATGAGAGGTGGAGAATATTAAATAGTTTTATGAGGTGTGAACTATCTATTTACTCTTAACAATAAAAAAATTATACCTAGTGTGCATTCTGGGTTCTAAGGACACTAATCATTGTGATAATTGATGATAAGCTCGTCCAAAAGTCGAATGATTACTTTCTTATCGATTCGCCTTATGGACTGTCTAAGCGTAAAATTTCAATTATGAGAATAGTAGTTTAAAGGTGATCGAGTCTGAGTTTTACCTGAATTTTAGATAGTTATTTGAGGTGTTGAGTATATCTTTACTCGAATCAGTAGAAAAATAGTCCCTAGTATAGGCACCGAACAGAAATTACAACTAGAAGGTTCACTCTACGGTGGTACTTTTATCTTTCACTTACAAAGGGCATGCCGCCATTCAGCTGTTGAACGGCGTCCTTCTTTAGTATATGAGGGATATTTCGCATGATACTATACATGCGCCACGTACTAGTTAGCTAATTCTCACTGGACGACGAGACGAGGTAAGGAGGGAAACTTAGAGTGAACCTTCTGGTGGTAATTTCTGTTCGGTGGTATGGGTTCTAACTTTAAAAGGCAGCAATTTGTTCGTAATAAATAAGCTTATCCATAAATTGAATAGTTATTTTCTCACGAATTCCTGTTATAGTATGCTTAGGAGTAGAATCGAAAACATGAGAATAGTAGATAAAATATCGAGAATTTTATATATTTGTATAAGGTGTAAAGAATCTTTTTACTCGAATCAGTGGCACCAAAATTATCTTCGATGTGGGGTTTAGATTCTAAAGATAACCGATAACCGTGAATTAATAATAAAGGAAGGCCATCCATAACTTCAATTATTTTTTCTCACCGATTCCTGCTGTGAAATGCTTATGAGTGGAGTTTCAAATATGAGAAAATTACTTCAATGTTACTTAAAATAGTTGGTAAAATTATCCCTGGTGTGAACTTTATTTAGACTTTTGTCTGGAACATAGTCAACTTGACTGGCGTTTTTGTTTTAATATTGTTATTTGATATTTCCGATCATTAATAACAACTAACTATATATCTATTTAATCAGTAATCTTCTGGAAGTCATTGGAGAAATTAACTTTTAGCAAGAAGATTATCGAACAAAAAATGATAATGTGGGAACATATTACTGAAAACATAAGACACTTGTTTATTGTAGATGTCTTCAAGAATATAGATGTCTTAAATCAATATAAATTCTTGAAGCCATCCAGAGGGTTATTATAACCCTTAAAGCAAGTCCAATATTACATGTATAATTTTTGTTGGCTCTTACATTTCTTAAGATATTGGTCAATATACGATTTAAAATGTCATCATCATATTGTTTCAATTCTTAAACGGCTTCAGGAGCCAATAAAAGATACGTATTATATGCCACTCTATCATCATTTGAAGTTGTATCAAAATCATGGGATAACATGGGAATGTTGTTTTGCGCGTTTATCAATTCTTCTTAGGCTTACATTTTTTAGAACAGAATTGTGAACAAGTGCGCCAGCTAAGGGAAATATAATATGGATGATAATATTAATTCTTGACTACTCCAGATTTGATTTACAACACATTACAAAACTATTCATTACACTGCAATTACGGAGACTCTCTCCAAAAAAAAAGTTCGTTGTATAGGAGCACATTTAAATGAGAAACTCCTGTAACACAATCTATAGCCAGCTTTGGTTCAGAATGTTGCCCCAGTTGTGAAGTAAGTAAATTTTGTGACATAGGAATAGTTATCACATTCAGAATATCACTAAATAATAAATTAATTACGACTTAAAAGTACATTGGGATATGTTGGTTTCATATCCCACCACAAAAGAGAAATCATGCAATACGGGTTGATTGAAAATAATTGAATGACCAACTAGAATGAAAATTTCAATTTTCAATTTAATCGTTAGCCTATCCTAACTGTCTTCGTGTATTAAGAGTTTTCAAATAGATTGAATTACAAACCTCATACAGAATGTGTGTCATATACATACTAAATCAGTAATCTGAATTTAGAAATAAGGGACTGAATGTTTTTTGAAAATCATTTGAAAATGCAGACTACCTACTTGCACCCTTTGCACAAACAGAAGCTGTATAGAATATGTATGAAAATATTATCAATACCAGTACAGTTTCTACTGGAAGGTTTGTAATAAATCGTCTATAAACTATGAAACCTACATAGCAAAAACTTGGTGGCAGCCTCTTTCCAGTGTCAGTGTAAAAATGAATGTGGTTCATTACCATATTCCCAGAATGTAAAAATATTTAACTGTCCCTCCATTCAGTTATTGTGAATATAACAGTACTGCTTCGTAACAAGGGGAATTTAAATATACACGATTTATTACTTGTGGGAACAGAAAACGAATAAAATTGAAAAAAAATTGATATATTTGCATCTATTTAAAGCACGCGTGTAAAAGAGTGAAACTTATTCTGCATAAAAGAAAAACTACACAGTTACCATTGAATGTTAATTTATTACTTGTTATACAATACTCATGGGCAATGTAGACCTTGAAACAATGGCTTAAATTATTTTTTTAAATAATAACAAATTATTATAGCATATAGTTATAGCTACGTATATTGAAATGTCAGTATTTTTAATAAAAACATTCTGGACTATAAATAAAGTGAGTGGATATTGAATATGTGTTGGTCTTTCCTTGATTAAGTCATTACTTTTTATGAGACAAGCAATTTGTCGTAACATATTTAGTACTACCTTGATCAAAGTAACTCAGTTGTATCTTTGTGATAGAATAAAGTATTCACACTACTCTTCTAGTTATTCTTACTTTTCCGCACTTCACTATATGCGGAAAAGTAATGTAATCGTGTAAAGAAAAAGTGAAAAAACAAAAATTTTTTTGGGTTTATTTTTCGTTTTTCGGCCTAAAAACCACAAATAAATGATTTTTAAAAATTTGTTGCTGTGTGTGTGTGTGTGTCGTCGTTGTCGTTATCGTCAGCATTTATTCTTGTTAGCACGATAACTCAACTAAATCGTGTCGGACTGATTCTGATTGGGGACGTCTCCCAGACGACACCTAGTGACTTTGAGGTGGATAGAACACACTCTATCATGTACAAGGGTCATGAGAAAGTACAATGGACTATTTGAGAATTTTCTTTGTTAACACGATCACTCAATTAAATCGTGTCGGATCGATCGGGTTTCAACTCATTCTGATTAGAGACGTCTACCAGGTGACATCTATTGATTTTGAGGTGGATATGACACACCCCATCTTGTCCATGGGTCATAAGAAAACATGATTGTGGACTATTTGAAAAAAGTAAAACTGCATAAAACACATATTCTGCATTTATGTGTTGGTTTATTTTTTCTCGGCCACTCAGTTTCAAGATAGAGATGTTCTACGTGCGGAAAAGTCCGTTTTAAGGTTTTAAAACTGTTTATTTAAATTAAGAATTACCTATGAAAAAGTCTTTTGATTTAAGGTGTTATCTGGTTAAAACCAGTTTAAATTTCATCCTCAACTTCATTCTGCCGAATGTTTAACGTCTATTAATACTGTATTTTAATTCATCTATATTTTAAATATGTAATAATAATAAAACCTTTAACATTTCTAATGAGAATTACATTCATACAACACAAATTCTGGCGATTATGTCCATATATGTAGTAAGTTGGGAAAATAACAAAATAATTAGACAGAATGATCAAATTTTCCGTTTCCAAACCACAAACGAAAAAAAAGTTCTTAGTTTTGAAATACTGACAACCAATGAACACGCTCAGTTCTCATTATTTTGTCTTCATTTAAGTTGTCTAGTACGCTACTGAGACTCTCTATGTGTATCATAATTTCTAGTTTACTCTAAGGCCCCTGTAAGCTGGACATTCATAAAGTATATGACACCGTTTCCAGTTTACAAAATTTAAAACGTGAAACTTGCTCATTTGAATTATACTTATAAAAAATACTATTATGACATTAAGTAATATTAAAAAATATATTTAGGGAGCAGACGATGTTATGATAGTGTTACAGTCATAAAAAGCAATAACAATAGGGAAGTTATAATAAGCATGGAATATATGGGACTGGAGATGTAAAGTTATAGTAATAAGTAAAGTACCGCGTAATATTTAATTTTTAATAATATTTAGTCCTCTGTCTTGCCAAATACCATATTTATTACTTTTCTGCACTCCGGAAAAGTAATGTAATCGTGTAATGAAGAAGTGAAAAAAACATTTTTTTGGGTTTATTTTTCGTTTTTCGACCTAAAACAACAAATGGTTTGTAGCGGACCGTAGGTACTCGAAGGTACAGAACCCCAGCACCAGGAATACCGACAGGCCAAACCATCCGTTTATGGCCATATTTCCTCTATAGCCATATTTTCCAGATTACCTGGAAACGCCGGGGGAGAAATGATAATTGGCATGTAGGGACGTCCCCCCCATAAAGAATCCGGGAGAGGAAGAACCAGACAATTTTCGTTCGGCAACTCTACCTGGTAACAGCTCCACGATATAATTCAATTTCGTGTATACGTTAAGTGTTAAGTAACTAAATAAAGTTTATAATCCTGTTACGCCGTCTTGTAAATACGAACCCCGCAACCTACAGGTTTTTAAAAAATTGTTGCGATATGTGTCGTTGTCGTTGTCGTCGACATTTTAAACTTCGACATTCGACACGATCACTCAATTAAATCGTGCCGGATCGATCGATCTTCGACTTATTCTGATTCTTTCTCGGCCACTCAATTTCGAGATAGAGATGTTCTACGTGCGGAGTCCGTAAGTCCGTTTTAAGGTTTTAAAACTGTTTATATTTATGTTGATAAATTAACGTGTGTGATTCTTTTTTATATCGAGAAGAATATAATATATTTTTTCTACAGACCTTTCTTACTTAAATATTTTCTTTGTTTTGTTTTATTATTTTAAAATAAGTTCTTGTAGTTGTCATTCATTGCTTACGAATTTGGAGAATTTGTCATTCTCAACTTTATGTTAGGTAATTTCCAGTTTTTTCGATTTCTTTTATCATGCGTGATGCAATTATCAGAGCGCAAAATTTTGCTCTAGTGCCGATAACGCACTGACCAGTGACATATACATATAAAACAACTAATACATATAAAATACATTATTAATAATATTTGCACTTGTTACCACAAAAATCATAGTCGGCTGTTATATAGCCGTGGTAACTATCACGACCTTAGTTCGACCAAAGTGTTGATCGTTTTAGGCATCTGAAATGTCCGTCATGTCAGGGAACAATATAGATGAATAAAAATACGCCGATATATCTTTTTTAACTGTTTCGATATGCTGTTCACTGAATAATAGACGATGTTTGGAATTGATAAACTACCCTCTCGAGAAACATTTTTTTTTTAATTTCATACATATAATTTTGGATAATTTTTTAATAATACATAATTAATAATATTGTTGACTTGTGGTCCTAAGTTTCCCTGTCGTTAGTATTTTTCCCTAGTTATACTATACAGAAAAATTACAACAGTTACAATATATTTGCTTTCACTTTAGGCCTAATTTTATTATTTGATATGACGCTCCCTAATACATTTCCTTTCAAATATAGATTCTCTACATTGCACTGCCCTATTTGATAAATACCAAGTATTAAGAATAAAAAGATTCCAAATATCGGCATAGAGATCATTGACACAGTTACAGTCGCAGATATTTAACATAAAAAGTCCCGTTATTCGAATAAGCATTCACCCAAACATGATTATATTAGTTTCCGGAAGCCGTGACTAGGTCCGAAGAGACTTTCTTTAAAGCGCTGGCTGTCGAGATTATTGAGAAGTAAACGATACAAGATAATATGCCAGAAACTGGGTTAATAAGCATGCTGGAATACGGACTCAGATTAAAATTTAGATCGTAATAAAAGTAACTTACAGCCTTAATATAGATAAACTGAATATTGAATAGTTTTTTAGTTCCTACATTTTACTATGTAGGTTGAAATATGAACTTATTTATTTCTAACGATTCGAAAAAAACCAATTCACTTTCATGTGCCGTGAAGTATATTACTTGAATAAGTTATAAAAAATAATTTATATATTCTATTTATAGTAATTTAATTTACTATACTCGGCAAGATGTTAAAAAAAAAAAAGTTCTCGTATCAATAAAATTTATAGACATTGTGCCGAGATATGAAATAATTATGTTAAACAAAGTTGGTCATTAAATGCAAAATGTCCGTTTCACCATTGCCATACTATGTATTTTATCAGTGTCATGCTGATAGCATCAAAAATGTATAAATGAATGAAAAATCCAAATTAAAGTAATTGTTGTGAATATCTCCAGCCCTGCCCAATATGCAATTTTACATGCCTCCTTGTCATCAAAAACGTTTTGTAGCATTTCTAGGAATTTGGTAGCACATTCTACAGTAATAGTTTCTCAGGTTTTATAAATAAATCTTGAAAATAATATTCTTAATGCAATTATTAGAACAAATTATTTTCCTAATCAATGGAAAGTAGCACGAGTTTTAATGATCCTGAAATCAAAAATATGATGTCAAATCTCACAGACCATTTAGCTTACTTCCGATGCTGTCTAAGGTCTTCAAGTTTGGTTAGTTCCCATTTCCCAGTTTGGCTTCAGAAATCAGCACCGAACGATTGAACATGTCTATAGAATAGTCAGAAAAATTAACCAGAGATCTTGAAGGAAAGATAAATTGCTCTGCGGCATTCCTTGACATCAATCAAGTCTTCGATTAGGTGTAGCACAATGATTTGTTCTACAAACTGAAACAAAATGTTTCCTATCACTTCTCTCTGATCCTAAAATCTTATCTAAGTAACAGGCATTTCCTCATCAAACATCAAAATGAATAACACTAACTTAGTTTTCCACAAAACACCAAAATACTATTCCCTACACTCGACACGCGTTTCGCCAACGAAGTTAGAACTCTAGATGCCAACATTGTTGGCGAAACTCGCGTCGAGTGTAGTGTATAGTGTTTTGGTATTTTGTGGAAAACTAAGTTAGTGTTATCTTCACACCAAAGGTTCCAACCTACTCCAGTATCAAAATGAATATACTAACATTTACCCCATCCAGTCTGGAGTACCACAAGGCAGCGTCCTAGGACCCACTTTATACTTATTATTTACATCTAACTTACCAATAACAAGAACTACAATAATTGCCACATTTGCTGATAATACTGCAGTACTTGCACCCCACAGAGGTCCAATATTAGCATCAATGAATCTACAAACTAACTTGAATACAATGCAAAAGTGGCTTAGGAAGTGGCACATAAATGCCAACAAAAGCAAATCGGTACACATGACATTTATGATGAGGAAGGATACATATCCACAAGTTAAATTAAACATGAAAAGATGTTGAATATCTCCGAATGCTTCTGGACGGGAAGCTAACATAACGCAAATATATATTTACTAAACGCAAACAGCTCAAAATAAAACTAAGATAGATATAATAGATAATTGAGTGAACATTCTAACTCTTCAGAGATAGCAAGGTACTATTCTGTAAAGCCATACTCAAGCAAATCTGGACTTATATCACACAGCTCTAGGATCAGCAACAAATTCTAACCTAGACATACAACAGATGTTTCAAAATAAAGTGCTGCGAATGATTGTGAATACACCATTATATATGCGCAACAATGTGATTCAATGTGTGTTGTCCTTTCCCCCTGTATGAGCCTTTCGTATTGCTGTTAAATCTAGGAAGTGATTTCAAAAATTGTCCAAACATAAACGCTGATTGTATTTCCAAATTTCATTAACTAGCACACCAGTTTATCATGTTGTAATAAAACCATAATTTAAAAACTGCTTAGAAATTCTTTACCATAACTGTTAAAAAAGTACATCAATCAAATAATTATTGGCATAAATGTACGATACTAGCTTCAACAGTTATTTTAAAATCCACAACTACCTTTGACGAAGATAGTTTTTGATATCTCTTTGACTTGAATTATTATTATATTGGGTTTTCTGTTTATGTAACTGCATTCACGTTATAACCTCATAGTGACTGTTAACCACGTCGTTATTATTGATGTATATTTTGTCCCCTTTCTATTATTTCTATATCAAAATATAAATCGCAACATAGTGAATGTTTTAACGTTTTAACAAGTTGAAGTAAAGTCTGTGAAAAGACGTTTTTACGAGGTAAAGTCTGCGAAATAATTTAATATCTGACAGGAGAATAAGGACGATGGTTCTAATTCTAAGCCTATATACAGTTCTGCGACAAAACTCTGACATAGTGGGAGTGTGGGGTACAGGGTCTGGCATTGTGAAATTAATATAAATGTTATTATTATTATTATTATTATATTTAGCTTTTCTAGACCCCTGATTGAAATCTAACTTAATTTTACCCCAATTCAAGAAAATAATACCAGTTCAACGAACTTTATTTTAAATTAATACACACATAAATATTAGCACGATTTCAATATTTACTATAGTACTAATTTTCGTCGATACACGTTAGTGTATAAGTAGTTTGTCAAATAGAATTTTCTATGTATCATAAAGAATTGTTAAAAGCATTTTAACATAATTTACACGACACGATGTAGCTTTATGTATATTTACCGAAGTTAGTCTTAGTTTACAATAATTATTATTATTCGTATACGTACGAACTAGCATACTTATCGAGTTACTTAACACTTCTACCTAAATATGTTGCCTATTGTCCATGGACAGCATGAATAATAAATGACAATTCAAGGATCAATTCTAGAGTCTTAAAAACCGCGGAAAACAAAATGCTTACATCTTTATTTCTTTATTAATTATTTTTAACAGAACCATTTAGTAACCAGTGATTGGTTTTCTACATAGCACAAGGTTCTTAACCAATTCCTCTTCGAAGATCGGAAGGGAAGATTCTTAACGAATTACATGAGATTGACTAATACAGACGGAACAATTTACATCTGTTATCATATTTAGCATAGTAAATATTCAAACTGACCAAGACGCTTTGTTTTCGGAGGAGTTTCAGTTGCCGCGGTGGTCGAGTCAATATATGATTTTCCCCACACTATGAAAGGCTTGCTCATCGAGTCGACACATCAGTATGTAAATGTGAAACCAGAATTTGCCCATAGATGGCCCAGCTGCTAATGCAGTTATCGTCATACCGCGTATTGGCGCCATTTTCTTGTTTTGACATCTAATAAAAAAATTTTATCTCACACTTTTTTTATTTTTATCTAATACAAGTTTCATACAACACATCGTTTTTAACAGCGTTGAACATGTGAAATTTTGTACCTGAAAATTACGATTTGCGAACAGCATTGAATTTCTGTTACCATTTCAAAAAAAACTGCTGCAGAATCGCATTGACTGCTTGTCGAAGCCTAGGGTGAGCATGCTCTTGGTAAATCACAGTGGTTTCAGTGGTTCAAAATATTCAAAAGTGGGAAACGAAGACCACCGAAAAAAATTTGAAGATTGCAAATTACAAATTGCAAGTATTGTTGGATGAGAATGACGCTCAAGTGGAACAACTCGCGGATCAATTAAATGTGACACGAGAAGCCATCTCCATATGTTTGAAAGCCATTGGAATGATTCAGAAGATGGGAAAATGGGTTCACATGAATTGAATAAAAGACAACAGCAAAACCGAAAAACCATTTGCGAAATGCTGCTCGCCATGTACAAAAGAAAGTAATTTTTTCATCGAATTGTGATTAGCGATGAAAGGTGGATATATTTCGAGAATTTTAAGCGTAAGAGATCATGGGTAGCTTCACCAAACCATCGTCCTCGACTGCAAGGTCAAATTGCTATGGACGGTAGGTAATGCTACATTTGGTGGGATGAGAATGGTATGATATATTATGAGCTGCTAAATCCTGGTGAAACCGTTAATACTGACGCTACCGACAACAAATGATCGATTTGAATCAAGCTTTGCGTGAAAAACGACCAGGATTTCAAAAAGGTCAAGGTTTGGCTCCAACCAAGGTTTTTTGGCGTTAGCACGGATAAAAGTGCATTTTGCCTCGACGGGGAATCGAACCCGGCTCTCCCAATTTCCGGTTGAGTGCTCTGACCGCTGAGCTATCGAGGCACACTCAATATCCTTGCTAATGCGCCAATTTAATGCGTCACTACAGTTTGGTTTCAAAAAGGTTTCAAGCCCGGTCAAGGAAACGATTGAGACGTTTAGTTGGGAAATACTTTCTCATGCGACTTACTCACCAGGTTTGGCTCCATCCGATTATTACTTATTTGCATCGATGGAACACGCACTTGCTGAGTAGGGCTTCACTTCTTATGAAAATGTATGAAAATGGCTCGATGACTGGTTTGCCTCAAAAGAGCAAGAATTTCTTTGGCATGGAATCCACAAATTGTCAGAGAGATGGGAAAAATCTATAGCTAGCAATGGGAAATACTTCGACTAAAATATTTTTTATCATTTTCATACAATAAACGTGTCTTTTATGTACAAAAAAATTGTTATTTTATATTTACATACTTACCTGGTATGTATTTTAATGTGACGATACATTTGCAAGGAACTTATCAGTCGTCTAGCTATCTCGACCGTCGATTCGACAAGAATAAACTGAAAAATTGTTTATTATTTATATGGATGTATTATTATTTTCAAATAATATGATTATTATTTCTTTGTTCCATTTATTTAAACGCTCTGACGTAACAAAAATTTATATTCTGATGATGGGGATTAAAGTCGAAACATAAGATGTGTAAACTTCTTTTATTCATTTAAATGACTGAAAGCCCCAGAACATATTTATATATCGACATGCGAGCGACATATAAACTAGCGTAGTGAATTTATATATACTTTTATAGACATGATGTGAATGATCTTAAGAAGGAGCTAAAACCTTAAGTGCAACAGAAGAACGTAGACCAGTTTTCCACGAAACTGGTTACACCTTAACCCCGAAAGATTACACCTTTCTCGATGGCGCGTTTCGCCAACCAAGTTGACATCTTCTGAGGATGATTAAAACTGATGGAAGACGAGTCTCCTGTTTTTATTGTGTGAATGACATGAAAATACACATTTTTCAATTTTTATTCAACATAAGTCTTTCAATCAACATAAAATTCCGGATAATTATAGATTAAGTGGATATTTATTTTTAATAAAAAACAGTGATATATATTATTATTTGAAATTATTCTTTTAATTTCATTATCTCACAAGGATGAGGCAGCGTACTCTGTTCATTGTCGGACCTGCGCTGTTCGAAGTCAAGCAACGGAGTGCGACTTGGATGGGTGACGCATGGTCTTATTCTCATGGTGCTGCGGTGGTGCTGACTTGGTATTTGGTAACAGGGTGGCAACTGGGCCAAATACTGGGCACATTGTCTGCGTGAGTTCGATTCTCACCAGAGGGAACTTGGCACTTCCCTCAGGGCTGGGTGTTTGTCCGCGTTTAAATGTGTACCCTTCCCCTGCACAAAACCTGTCTGTAGGCTTTCTGGGAAAGGATGTTCTAATTTCTGTGTGTCCAAACATGTGTCCAAACACCAATCTATCGTAATCTACGAATGGACCATGTGGTTAAGTTAAATTATTCATGGGAGCTTCCACCTAAAGACATGAAAAAATAGTCGATTTTTGAGATTAATTTTCTTAGGAACTATTAATAATAAATAAACATTTTTTTAATTGAAGATAAATTTAAGAACCTTTAAAACTGGATGAGATATGCACGCCGGAAGTGGAGCGTCTATTTCACGACCCGGTTTGCGGTTCCCCTTTCCCTGTTAAAACTGATTATCTGAAATCAAAGAGCTATTATGAAGAGTAAGCTATTATGAAGTTAAGTGCATACGAAATAAACAGTTTTAAAAACTTAAAACGGACTTTTCCGCACGTAGAACATCTCTATCTCGAAATTGGGTGACCGAGAAAAAATAAACCAACACATAGATGGTGTGTTGTATACACACAGAATATGTGTTTTATGCGGCAGTTTTATTTTTTTCAAATAGTTCACCATCGTGCTTTCTCATGACACATGGACAGAGTGGGGTGTGTCCTACCCACCTCAAAATCAATAGATGTCATCTGGTAAACGTCACTAATCAGAATCAGTCGAAACCTGATCGATCCGACACGATTTAGTCGAGTGATCGTGCTAACAAAAAAAATTCAAATAGTCCACCATTGTATTTTCTCATGACCCATGTACATGGTAGAGTGTGTTCTATCCACCTCAAAATCAATAGGTGTCGTCTGGGAGACGTCCCCAATCAGAATCAGTCAAAACCCGATAGATCCGACACGATTTAGTTGAGTTATCGTACTAACAAGAATAAATGCCGACGATAACGACACACACACACAAAAATTTTTAAGAACCATTTTTTTAGGTTTTTAGGCGAAAAACGAAAAATAAACCCAAAAAAAATTTAGTTTTTTCAATTTTTCTTTACACGATTATATCACTTTTCCGCGTATAGCGAAGTGCGGAAAAGTAAATAGATTGACGATCGCCGTTTCCGAAAATTCTTCATAAAAAGAAACGGCACATGGAACTGGAGTACGTAAATTCGGTAAGAAACTCAGTTATTATCGTAATTTGCTTAAACAATTGTGGTTATTTGTGAAAAATTTATGAAAAGCATTATGTTAACAGCGGCTCAGTGCGTCATTGTGCCAAATTTCAAATGAATCTGGCGATCGGTTCTCGGATTTATGACGGGTACCAAATTTTTATTAGATATGACGCGTACCGTTTTGGATTTAAAGGACGATGGACTTTATTCAGGATGATGAATTTTCGTGCTTGTTTCATCTTCCTCAGCTCGAAGAATTTTGTGTGTGAATACATTATTACAATATACCTAGTAAGAAAAAAATGCATGAAAGAATGATTCCTCAAGGTTGTCGCTGTTCCGCACTTGACGAGGGCGCTCATTAAGGGGCGCACGTAGCAGCATTAGCCGCCCTCTACCTCGTGACTGAAAGCTTTATATCTCTGTAAATTTTATAGATATCGACTTGAAAAAACTTTTAGAATATATGTTTAAGCCTTCATACTATAATAATATACAAAAAAAGAATTACCTATCGAAAATTTTGAAGATATTAAGTGGATATAGCCCCTTAATCTACAAGACGCAAAAAGTCACTAAAAGGAATCAGCAACAAAATTTCCAACTTAAACCAGATTTAAATATTATGTAACTGTATATAAAAGTTTGCAGTTGTACTCGAGGCTATTCGACATTTTTGAAAAATGTGCTTCATATTTGTCACATTCGTGAAAATATTTAAAAATTTAAGAACCTACTTGGAAAAACCTTCCTATTTCCAGACACAGTGTATGTTACAATTTTCATTTTTCTTCTAGTTTCATCTTATACTTTTTTTCGTTTTTTTTCTAGTTTCATAACTATGATTTAATTTAATTTCATAATTATTACAAATGGTAATATTGATAAATAATTTCACTTCACGAATCAATTGATGTAGAACATAAAAAATATAATTGGTTATTAAATTATGTGATTAATATAAATGATATAATGTTATTGAATGATATGATTTACGCACCTAACTTTTGACAATGAAAAGGTAACATTCTATAGGAAAGAATAAAACGATATCAGACTTTCACAATCAGTCAGCAGGGTTCACTGTAGGTTACTTATATGTTCTCGCATTCATTATTTTCGATACTTTAGGAACAAGAATGTAGGTCTCTGCCAACTTTAGTAGGTCACTTCCATCTTTAATCTAATGGTTTTAAGTACGAGCATATTTATTTTATATTGCATTAAGTTCCTAATATAATGTAAAGAAATTAATGTGAAAGTAGACATTTTCCAATATCATGTATGTTTATGAAGAGACATGTATACATATATATTGAAAATATGATAAATATTTTCCTTATATTAACTAAAGTATTTATTATGTACGTACAAAATAATTTGCATTCGATCTTATAAAGTGGTACGCTTCATTATATACAATCTTTAATTTAGACGAAAACAAATAAAAACATTTTAATGTTCATTTGATTTTAAATCACACGGTGACTTCCTCGGAAAGTTAATACAGAAATGATTGACGCTTGATGGTGGTCTGAGACAAGTGGATTTGGTTTGAGCAGTTCTACTACACTTTACCCTTCTTATCGTTGTAGATCTGGACGGTCTCGTTTAGAGGGAGACTCCTCGATTTTATCCACAAGTCTTGGCCTCTCGTGAAAGGCAAAAATGTGCCATTCACATTAGGGAGTGTTGACAAACAGCAGTGAATTGGGGCGGATTTTACTAGGTTCTGGTCTGCCGGTTGAGGCCTCTTCGGACGCTCTTATGTTCTCCTATTTCTTCTTCGTCGGTTATGTGATACCTGGGGGTGTCTGATCTGTCACGGGTCCGCGCGATTCTAGAGCGCAGTGATGACTGGGGTAAAGAGCGGTTCGACCCAACACATCTCCAGTCGTTATCAAGCGTCAGGGATGGACGCCATATGCACATGCGATTTGCAAAATCATCATGATCAATGACTTACGCCTAAATGGTAATATATTCTCTAATATATAAGTTGTGGCCAATTACATCGAAATGTTCTTACTACCCTTCACGACTCCACGTCTCTTTCTACGTATCAATCATCTACAATATAATTATACAAAATCTAATATTCACGTCGATTGACACACATTTCTTCATACCATGAAACAGTATTTACTTATCTGTCAATTAGTTTAAAACCATTTTTCTTCTCTTTTAACCGAATTTTACAATGTTATTTTAATCACATTTTATATGTAAATGTATATGTATAACGTATATATATACATATATATATATATATATATATATATATATATATATATATATATATATATATATATATATATATATATATATATATACATGTGCATTTTATACAGTTTTTATTGAAACATATTGAACCACATCAATCATTCACAATGTCTATTTGGAAAATATGTATATAAACATTTTAGGTACATCGAATAACAAATTTCATGTAGAATCGGAGTATGTTAAAATATACAGGGTGTTCGATTTCAGAATTCAAAATTTATTACACTTCCGTCAATACCATTTCCGTAAAACCGGAAATGGTATTGACACTGTATGCAAAATATATGTTTGTTTGCTTCCCACACGTAATTTTTAAATGTGAAAATTTTATCCATTCTTTGTTTAATTGGCGGACTGATACATGATCTCGTTGACACTTGGTATATAGATAATTTGTTATTTTACCTCTTCACCTCAAATTAAATACGCAATATGCTATATTTACTTTATAAATTAAAGGCGTGGTGGCATAATAACATATACATACATAACGTAACCTGCTCGCAGAAAATCTTATGTAACACTAACATTTTTTCTTCTAGTAAAACGAGCCGCGCAAGAGGCATAACCGTCATATTAGATGCAAGAAAAGGACCTTGGAAAGTTGCAAGATCTTGCATAAGACAGGTGAACGTTGTTTTCCCATCCGAAGAACTGGCGCAGTTGATCGTTCTGCGACCCGACGCCTTCTGGGACAAACAAAGGGTGGAGAATTGTACTTCATATCAAACAGACAATCAGGTAAATCGATTTAGTCAGTCGTGATAGATATAAGTTTCGCTCACTCTCTCCAATTATATTGACATTATCAGAAACTCTTTGAGTTATATTACTTCCTGGATTTAGAGGTCCAGTTACCGTGATGACTCCATTCGTGAAGTCATGAATCCATTCATGAGTCCAACTTGTACAGAAAAATGAGGAATAAGCATTTATCGTTTGATATATCCCAGATGCGTGTTCTTTTAAACACTTAAATTAGCCTTTTGGTTGAATCCTTTTTTCTTATATTAAGTAGAAATAAATCTAATGATAATATCTTAATTCCTCTTACAATTAGATCAATTCGAAAACTTTCTTGCACCATGGGGATTGAAGGACGACAATAATCTATGAAGTTAGATGAATCATTTGGATGATATTGTGTAATCTCCAGACATTCAGTTGTACAGGGTCCGACAGAGATGTATAATGATGTTCAAAAATCAATAAGTCTGTTATTTTTCAACGAAAGTAATTTTTTATTTTTTCAAAACATTCGTTACAAGATGCCATTTTGTTATCATATGAAAACCATTAAAAAACCAACTTATACTCATTTAAAAAACGTCATACATCTCTGCCAGCGCCTGTATTTTCAAATTGGATAAGTGGAATTTGGATCGTGGTGCGATCGATGAGAGCAACAGAGAAACATATTTATGTAGGTGGGATGACGTTTTGAAATAAAATTTTAATGTTCTAAGTTTTCCAACTTTACTAGGTACAAGGATATATTGGAACAATCTATCGACATTGTAATCGTAATTAATACTACACTAACGTATATCTTCAGTAGGTATTGGAAATGAAGTACTTTTGATGATGGTCTTAGAATTTCTTCCCAAATGTTCATAAAAATATTACTATCTGATCCTACAGTAAGATATACCCTCAACATTATGAATCATATGCTTCTGCTTCTCTTAAAATTCCCTCCAAATTGTTCATAAAAAATATTATTATTTAATCTACCGTCTACCAACTTATATGACTCTTAAATTGCTCTTCAATATATGTAGATACAGATTGAAACATTATTTCACTATGTTGTGTTAGTTTAATTATGTTATGAATGTTAGGGTATAGTTAATGGTAGTAAACAATATATAAGTATAACAAATTGCTATATGTATGATATACATGTTAACAAACTTGTATAAAAAAATTATTATTAATTAAGTTTCGTGAGATCGGCTTGAATGATAATTGAAAACAAGCTTTATGAAATAATAATTTGTTGACTCTGCGTAACTAAACTAATTTTCCCTCCAGATATTTACAGATTTTTATAATGTGCGCAGTAGTGCGATATTCCTCATTCAGTGGGTAATTATTCTTTAAGATAAGTAAAATAATTTATTAAGTCAGATCGTCTCGTTCCCTGTAAAATCTCATGGTAACGTTAATATTTGTAAAGATTTTGTAAGATAAAATTTGTAATATATAATGGGTATTGTGATGTATTAAGTGCACAATTTTCGTAAGTTATTATTAAATTACTTTTTACAAAAATTGTTGCCATCATCATAGCATTCCTCTTTAAATTGCAACCCTTTCGAGTTTTAAGAAAAATAAATTCTTTAATTTTTTTTAATATAGCGGTGCTGCAAATCAGGGGTCTCCTATCATTGTTTATAAGACAGAGGCTGTTTTTTTTTTTTTTTTTGGTAAAATACAATAATAAAAAACTAATACAAATTTATTTTTGAGAACATTTTTAAAATACATAGTTCAAAATTTCATCCATTAAAAATGTGATACTGGCCTGTATGCGTGTAAATGATTTTTATTGTATGTTTTTTATTTCAATTAGATATTTTTTATTTCAATTAGAATTCATTGCTTCAGGCCTTGTAATTATTTGGGCTTAATAAAATAAACCCTTTATTAGCAGTGGTCACTTTGTCCTCGTAGAACTCTAGCTGGACAACAGTTCATCATCTGTTAGTTAAGAGTTTCTCTTAATGATGTCAACTTGGTGGAAGAAACACATCTCTAGCCTTTTACTCGTATAGTAACTCGACATTAATTTAAGTTTAATATTTGTTCAGATCATGACTTATTTGGCTTGCAGTATATGTTCAGTAACAACATTCCTTAACTAATACACCATAAAATAATTGTAATGTTTGTGACGTAATTTTGTTTTATATTTATATTCAAATCAAAAATTCAAATCTATCATGCTAAAGGCAATTCTATTTTATTATGTAGTCTTCGTGGCGGGTTTTTTTATATTTCATTACACAACTTTTATTTCTCTCCGTAATTATAAGTGCTGACATTTATTATACGGTAAACATTTCTCGAAATTGAAATCCGTAATAACTATTACGTTTGCTAATAGTAGTTTATAATTACAACTAATTTGCTAAAGTAGACCGAGTAATACTTTCATGAACCATACGATATAGTCCCAGTATCGGACAATAATTATTAACGCTATTAGTTTGAAAGTAATGTATAAATTCGATAGAATTGGTAATATATTTTTTCATTTCGTTAAAAAAGTATCGTTAATGTCAAAACTTTAAAAAAATATGCCTCAAAAAATAGAAAGAGTAACTCTCAAAGTAACTAATCGTTTTAGTGTATCCCATAGATGGGATTCATATCTGGCCCTCTTGGTAACCAGTCCATAATTGGAATATTCACAAATCGAATGTAGTTGAGTAGCTATCTAGCAACGGGGGCCCTGCGTTATCTTCCAATTTCAAATGTAATTGTCCCCGGCAAACGGAGCAAATGGCATCACATATTCTTCTACAATGTTTTCCATGTAGAAATGTGCATTCATGAATCTCCCCTGTGTAGGAACCAAATCCGTATAACCATCTAAATAAATTTCTCCCTAGAACATTATTGATCCAGCAAAAAATAGGATCCTCGGAAAGATATTTCAGGGAGAAAACTCTCTCCTGGCCTTCTCCAGGCTTGTTGACGTCCATCTGGTGAATTAAGACTTACTCTTGCTTCAGTTGAAGTCAATGGTGCAATTTGTGTATTTTATTACAAAACGCAGTCTAGTAACTCTATGTTCTCTGATAAGCAGTGGTGCAGTAGCTGGTCTTCTACTGTCCCATCCTCCTTCAATACGCCTTCCCCTAATTCCTGCTTCTACGCCAATATTAATTTTCAGGCGTAATGGCCTTGATGGGTTTTGCCGGCAAGTCGAGCGAGATTACTGCTCTTTTTTTTAAAGCCAAGTTTTGCTTCCACTTTCGCGTTTCTCTACGTGAGAGGCAAGTGACGCCCACAAACAAGACCCGCGTGACTGGCAGCGGTTCGCTCCCCTCGACCTCCTTTGGTCCTGACGCTTTTAAGTCCCACTGGCAGGGACTTCTTCTCGGCTTTTTCTTAATCTGTGGTCGCCTTGTTTTGCCGCATCGCTTCGCCAGCGTCAGTTCCCCGGGGGGTGTCTTGTAGTGGGTGCCGGTCATTGGGTCATATCAGGCGATCTTCCACGACAGTGCGAACGAACCGCGTCGCTTGGATAGCAGCCAGGAGTCAGGAGGCTGAGTCTTGTTACTCAGGAGGGGCCCTTCTCTATTAGGAAAGGATCCCAGGATTTGGAGTCAGGTGTCTGTGAAAGAGAAGCCGTGTGTCTTTACTGTAACAGAAAATGGTTAAAGGGCCGTAGGGCCCCCTGACATAAAAAATAGTTAGTGGAGCAATAGTCTCAGCTGTATTAAGAAGATATATGTTTGACCTGTAAAGGGGGTCTATGAGATTATTACTACCTGTATCTTGGGTCTCATGTGTCTTCCTGGTCTTCCTGGGTCGTAGTCCGAAGTTGCTCCGATGAGGGGGTTGTCATGGGTATTTGCTTGATGGTATAGCTTTTGAGACCTGGCTCGGATTTCCTCCGTCACTGTGGTGAAGTCTAGGTCTCGCTGGATGTTGATGTTCCTCACGTACCACGGGTCGTTCACGGCACGGCGGAGAGCGACATTTTCGACCGCCTGAATCCTCTTCATGTATGTATGAGCAGCGTATCCCCAAGCTGTCGATGCGAACATCAGTTGGGGCTGAAGGACTTGCCGGATGAGAAGCAGCTTGTTCCTGAGGTTCAGTTGACTGGTGTTTCCTGTCATCGTCCAGAGTCTGGCTACGGTAGCTTTGGCGCGTCCCGTCACATGGTGGATGTGGTCTCTCCATGACAACTCCAATATACTTGGTCTTGTCCCGCCATTGGATGTCCTCGCCGTTAAAGCTCACATGTCCTTCCGGGGTTTTCCGCGTCTTTTTGAAAATTATCACCGTACTTTTCTCTGCGTTAATGGCTACCTTCCACTTGTTGCACCAATCGGCTAGTTCGTCTGCAGCCCGCTACAGGTACGTCATTGTCACGCGCGCCCTCCTCGACTTCGCGACGATCACTGTGTCGTCAGCGTACAGTGCAGTGGCCATGAGCTCTGCCCTTGACAGGTCTGACGTGAAGATGTTGAAGAGGTGAGGCACCGTACCCTGCGGTACTCCGGTCTCGATGGAGCTGCTTCTAGGGCTTTGCTGAACTCTAAACTGGTAAAATTCCTGTTTCTTAAGGCAACCTGCATAGGTTATGGCTCATCTCCTATGAGGAGATGCAATATCCTCATCAGTATATTGCATCTATAGACTTATTATATTGCATCTATAGACTTATTACGGCCTTGTCCTGGGGTTGTACAATAACTTCCAAGCTCGTTGAAATGTTTAACTGTTCGACTATTGTTGTTTGTCTAACTCCTAACGAATTAGTCACATATCGCTGGCTACGTGGCTACGTGTTACCACTTTCACTGCTTCATCTTCTTTTAAATTGCATTTCTTCTACTTTAGGTGTACTGGACAATATATTTCATTAACTTGATGAAACATTGACATTAAATTTGACAAAAATTACTAGCGCAACTAAATGTATTGCCTTTTACAAGTCACTTTAAACAGCATTAAACGTATTATTATAATATCTGTTAGACAACTTCAATTATCAGTAGTGACAGACGATATCCTAGGTCACCTACATGAAATATTTGAGGATTTAAAACTTCTAGAAATTATAAGAAATAATGAAAAGTTTTTCTGATGCGTTAATTTTGTGTATTCCAATTCACAATTCAATTTCAATTTTTAATTATAAGAAAATCTGAATTTGTTTATATTTTCTATAAATCTATATTTGTGTTTATAGAAATAGTGTGTGTTTAATACCAAAAATGGCAGAATTGTTATCTATATATCTTTAATATTGTATTATCTATATTTATCTATTATCTATATATATATATATATATATATATATATATATATATATATATATATATATATATATCTGTATTATCTATATATCTTTAATATCTACTATGTAAAGATTAAACTTTCATTCACAATTCTTTTGCCTATCAAAAAACTGTGAAAACGTAAACAAACACTTTACACCTGTTTAAGCAAAGAGTAATATAAACAACAGTTTGCGTACATATGCACATAACACCCAATTAACATCTAAGCATACGGTGAACGTTAAGATGCTAGCTGTAAAATTGAAAATCCGACGAAGACTCTTTGCTAGTCTACGTATTATTAACGTCTGGGACAAGGACTAAAGAGGTGGTGCATGTAGGCGGTTACTGTGTAGCTGTATTGACTCATCTTAGAAACTTGATTTGAGGTAACTCATAGATATGTATAAAAAGCGTCGGTTTCGTCACCCTTGGAAATAATTATATGTGGGTATTTTTATTACTTGT